>PQFF01000123.1:130269-259461 GCA_003547095.1 Diversispora epigaea
ACACCAAAAAAAAAAAAAAAAAGCGAAAAAAAAATCGAGAAACGAAAATTATTAGATTTGCCAAAAATTTTTTGTCTGCCAGAGAAAAAAGATGTTCAGCAAAGTGAAAAAAGGAAGGAAATCAAGGGAAGCTAATACCATTAATTATGTCATTATTATTATTGTAATTATTATTATTGTAATTATTATTATTGTAATTATTATTATGGTAATTATTATTATTGTAATTATTATTATGGTAATTATTATTATTGTAATTAGTATTATTGTAATTATTATTATTGTAATTATTATTATTGTAATTATTATAACGTCGCCTATAGAAACGTCGTCTTTTGTCTTTATTAACATTATTAAATTCAATCGCTAGTAAGTCAAATGCTCTTCTTTTAGCAGCCGACATCGAACTCCAAAGATCGCGAAAAAGGTCTTTGGTGAGCGGAATCGGCTCGTCTTTTAAATGGATTTCAAGTTGTATGAAACAAACATTTTGTCCACTCAAGGGTACTTCGCTTTCCCTCATATAGTGAATTAAATCGTGAGCATTTAATAAAGGTTGATTTAATAGTAATGATATTAAATTCATATTTAATGTATGCATATTTATATTATGTTATTGTTTTTCGATAATAAAAATTATGAAATTATAATAAGTAAGAAATTGATGATATGATATAATATAATAAGTAAGAAATTAAAAGGACGGGAGCATGAGTTTTTTTTTGCCCTTATTTATAATAAAAAAAATCGTACCGTCATTACTAGAATAGGTTAACAGCAAGTGGTTAAAATATCTCCTAAGAATTCATGGAAAAAATCACTCATAAAAATTATAAATAAATTAAAGTTTGAGATAAAGGAAAGTTTTGCACCATATGACATAATTTTTCGCTTATAAAACCAAATGAAAATAAAATTACGCGCAGTATTATAATAATGACACTCCCAGTTTTCTAAATATAAAGTTTTTTTTATATATTTAATATACGCATTTCGTATACTTGTATATAATTTGAAAATAACAAATAGAAGTTGTATTACTCTTTAATCTCTTTGATCTCTTTAACATATCACAATTGATTACAATCAATGAAGTTTAGTACCTTATGTGATGGTAGGGCTTTCCTCATAATTTAAAATTCAAATCATTAACAAGTATGACGCGCATTATAAATTTACACAAACGATGTGTAGATCACATATATTAAACCCCATCAATTTCATTAATTTAATATTAATATATTTAAAGATTGACAGCATGTTTTGATGTTTTCCTTATCGTTTTGGTCATATGCCAAATTCCTAAAAAAAAAATGATGGCTTTTTACAAAGAATATAAATTCTTTACAAAAAATAATACAACTGATAAGAAATAATTATAGTAAATCCAGTGCAAAGATAAAAGAAAAAAAAACCGTTTTATTTATTTGAGTGAGTTTAAATATAAATCCTTTTTTTGATAATTTTTAATTATAATCGAAACGTGTTCTAAATATAACTATTGAAACAAACAAAAATTCTTGTCAAACCTTATAACAATATAAAATTATTTAAAAGATTGTTTGAAAAAATTATTTTAATATTATTATAAAGAGAGATAAAAATAAATATAAAAGGCAATGCACCAGTTAGACCAGTTTTTTTTATTATTAAAATATTATAAATATTTATATTAAAATCTTAACGTTTGATCAATGAAATTTTCGTCGTGAGACCTATGACGCCTTTCCTTAATTTAGTATTTTATTTTATTTTTTTACATTTATTATTTCCAGTTTACATGTTTTTTTTATTACTTTGTTAACTTTGTTTATTATCTTATCATTTTATCATTATCATCATTGTTTATCACTGTTTACTGTTGTTACTAATTAATATTAATTAATATCATGCCTATAAATGAAACCAATATAGCTGATAGATATCTATGTGGATAAAAGTTTATCCATATTTTGTAATAATTGTTTCTTTAGCAAAAAAAATGTTGTTATCATTTCCCCATTTTACGCCTACTTCTTTATAAACATTTATTATCATCTTTGAAAGAAAATAAAATCACCAGTTCTCCTTTTTTTTTCGACTCGTAATTCTTTACCATATTAATTCGAACAAATCGAAATATAAATAACTATCTTATCTGTACCTTAGTTACATCGAAGATATGCTGTTTTTGTATATCAATATAATATGCAAGTGTAATCGATTGACATAACAAATAATCTATTTTATTATCAATTTATTTGTATTTGTTACAGTTTTTATTAGAACTAAGAAATAAAAACTTAAACTTTATTAATATATAAATTTAATGATTTTTTTGATAACGGTAACATATAAATATTTACATATTGTCATTAAAAAAGTTATAATTGAATTTTATATTTTTTTTTGAAAAGGAAATTGTTAGTAAAAAGAAAAGTTATTAGAAAAGAAAATTGTTAGTTTTTTTTAATGTAACGTATTGCAATTGAAACCATAGGAAAAAATACTCTTTGTAATTTTTTATATAAAACATCATCATTTTTAACCCTAACACAGGGCCTGACCCTAAATTAAATCAGCTAGAAAATTTAGTAAAATTCATAATTTATATGTTAATTTAAACGTTTTCTAGGAATTTACTTACTAAATTTCATTTATATTAATGATTTCAGCCAACATTACCTAAAATTCGTTTATTAAGTTTGCCATTGTATGTTTTACAATTTAAAAATATTATGCATTTAGGATTGATTTGCCCTATAATCTTTTACAAAAGTGGTATTGAAAGTTTAATTAATAAGGGAAGAAAGATGTTAGTTGTATAAATTGCTTATGCTGTTTCTTGGAATAATCATCATTTTTTTTTTATTCTTGTATGAAAATTCATATAGGTAAATTTGTAAATTTATTTATTTTATTACAGGTATCTTTAAAAAGGTAAAAAAGATTCTCGTTTATATTACAGTGTTGATGTATGTTTGTTAAATTAATAATTTTACATGAAAGGTCAGTTCTTGTTTTTAATTTGTATTTTTGTATTAGTAATTTATGTTTTGAAATTTAATCCAAAAAAAAAGGTTTGATACCAGTACAATTTGAGTAAAAGTTACATTGTATGCTCAATTTGGAAACCAATTTTATTATTAAGCTAGTTTATTATTAAATTAATAAGGAAAATCACACCTTTTGGGAAAAAAAGGAAATGATCTTTTTTTTTATAAAAATTTTTTTTGTATTTTTTTTTCGCGTTGGAATTTTTGACGATCATTTTTTATTTGGTAAGGAAAATGATTTTGATTTTAATAAATAGCTCTTTGGCATAAAAAAATAAAGATGAGGTTTTTTTTCGTGGAAGTTTAACGTTATAAATATTATTTTTTGAAAGTATGCAAACTATACTTAATTGATTTTCAAATGGAACTTTTGCTGGCTTATAAAAACTTGTCACTACAATTTAAAAAAATTTAAATTCCGTCCGTATTAATCTTTTAAAAAGTTAGCAAGGGAACTTGATGTGAATTGAAATTGTTATTAAAAATAGTGATAATCATCACGTCACTTAACCCACAAAGAAAAAGATGAAGAATCAGTTGCTACTAATGATGATGGTGATGATTAAATAAAAAATAATATTCTATCATAATAAATGATAATAAATGATAATAAATGATGGTTAATTATAAAAAAATAACAATAAAAAATAAATATAAATAATCACCTATATGTATTTATTCTATCATCAGTTATTAAAATATATTAGATATAATTTTTTTCTTTTTAATCGAAATTATTATTGTTGCAATTAAATATTTGTGATACTAATCACACGTTTAATATCCACTAATGTCTGGATATCAAATGAGTTAAAAATGAAGAAATGAGTCAAAATTGATTGAATTATAAATGATAAAAATGAACGAACGTTTGTATTTTTTTTTACAAAATTTGATTTTCTTGAATAATATTCTATCCAAGAATTCTTTATCTTTTTATTTGGATTCCTTGACGTTCGTAGAAGTAAAAGAACTAGTTGATGAAGCAGAAGAAATAATTAACTGCTTGCTTCTGGTGATGATGATGACGATGATGACGACGATGATGACGATGATGATGATGATGATGATGATGATGATGATGATGATGATTAAATAAAAATTCTAATTATAAATAATCGATAATATTTTAACTATTAATAATATATTTTTATATATTTTTCTTATTAATCGAAATTATTATTGTTAATAATCTACCTTAATATCGACTAATAATTAATATCCACCTATAATATCTACTAATATTATTAATATCTGAATATTTAATGAATTAAAATTAATGAATTAGTATTTGTATTTTTTTATAAATTTTAACTTATTATTTGAATGATTTTTATACCCGAAGAATTCTTTACTTTTTATCCTTGAATTGGTAAGATTTCGTCTTATCTTAAGAAATTCTATTTTTCTACAATCTATCGCATCTCACAAATCTCTGATGCTTATTCAAACAATTTAACATCGTCAGATTCGGAATCACTTTCTTCTGAAACTCACAATTATCATTTTTATCCTTGATATCCTGTATATTTAATTGTTTCCTATTAAAATATTATTAAATTAAAACAATATAAATATAAATTCAATTCTGATTTTTTTTTACTTACAAAGAAATCGTGCAATGTTTCTCGACGTGGATTGAAAACAATGCAAGTTAAAGATCCCTCTTAGTTCCTTTTGGCGAATGCTTCATGCACATAAAAGTGTTTCCATTCAACAATTTCTTTAGTGCCAGCATTAGAAAGAATTTCGACACATTTTTTCTAAGTACTAATATGAAAATTTAAATATTAATTAAAACACCCATTTTTAAATAAATATTTAAGCTTAAAATTGGAATGAAATCTATATCAATAAAATCTTTGGACTTTTCTACATAATTTCTTTAAGAAAATTTTATTTTGTACTTGGTAAGATAAATTTTAAAATACCCATAGGTTACACTACAAACTAAGATTTAAATTTTGGATTTAAACCAGTTTTTAATTTCTAATTACTCTAAAATAGCATCATGTTTTTCTACACTCATATAATGAATTACCGAGAAAAAGACAATAAAACATTTGTTAATGGATAATGAGAATTTGAGACCGCACGACAAGAGTATCCTGAAGACCCGCGATTATGGTCAAGCCACGCGCAGTCCTTTATTAAACTTGGATATCCTGAACTTACGATAACTGATGCTTATTGGTCAGCAGCAATAGAGTTGGAGCGAATATCTCAAATTGTTAATAGGCGACTAGTGATTAATGTTGATTGGAATGCGTGGGAACGTGAAAGGGATCACTACTCAAAAAAACATTATCAATAAATGATGCTTTTAAATAATGTGGGCTCAGTTGGTTGAACAAATTGGAAAAACGTGCAAGTTTCCAAGTCGTAAAGAAATGTCATTAGTTAACTTTCCTGGTGCTTCACAAGCACACGAATTTGGCATATTGACAACAAAGAATATAAGCAACTTTCTAGTATTCCTCCTGAAAAAAGGAACCATTTTTTTAACGAAAAACCGCTAATTTCGGTTCAAGCTCCCGGTCAACAGCATCAAATCTTTTTACTAATATTGAAAATTTAAAATTATTATGAATTTCGAAAAGAATGTAGAATTTTTGCTAAAATTTGAATCACAAAGAGAATTAAAAAATTGATTATCAACAAAATAATTTAATGAAATTAAATTTAGAATTTATAAATTTATATGAACAAATACCATTCAATTTAGATTCCTTAAAGGTTTTTAATAATCTGGAAATTTTGATTTCAAGAAGAATAATTTATTTCGATTTCCAAATGCATTTAAGATAAGAAAAGTTACAATTGAGAATTATATAGGAATTCCTTCGAAATTTTTGAAATTTTTATTATATCGGTAATCTTTTTATTCTTTTTATGTTATTTATAATCGATATTTATTTTATGTTATTTATAATCGATATTTATTTTATTTTATTTTATATTTATTTATAATCGATATTTATATTATTTATAATTTTATCTTTATTTTAGGTCGAATGGTAATCTGAAAGATCTCAGAGTTAACAGGTTATCATGTTTCGCTGAACATTGTCATGGTTTGGTAAGGATCGAGACAACTTTAAGCAAACAACATACCGATTTATTTATTAATTTATTGAGAGTTTGCAAAGATGCAAATACCAAGATTATATTTATTTTTATTTGCATTTACTCTAAATATGTGTTATTATTTTTCACGAATTTTTTGTTTTTATTTATAAAAAAAAATTAAAGGACTTGGTGATCGTCAAAGGAAGTGCAGACTTGATGCAGCGACTCCTTTGAATCAAAAAGATTCCCAAAGCGAAAAATAATAAAATACAAAATGAAAAATAATAAAACACAAAGTGAAAAATATCAAAAAATCTCCAGAGATTAAAAAGAATATTTTGATGGCCTTTTCTTCGTTGTAAAAGTGATGTTATATATATCTGCCGCCCAAATTCAAAATTCAAATGCCGAAGTCCCAAATGCACAAATCCCAAATCCCAAATCCCAAATTATAATTAGTATTTTTTGCCGAAATCCCAAATCCCAAATCCCAAATACTAGTAATTTGGGATTTTGGCGTCCCAAATCCCAAATGATTTGGGATTTGGGCAACACGTATAGTGTTATAGTTTGTGTACCAGATGAACCACTTGCAGTTGGTTGTGTGGTCGAACTAGAAGGCGGGGAGTTCTTTCAGGCTCTCGCCCAGTTATAATTAACTGATTTAATAAATAAAATACATTTTCGAAAAATTGTGATTAGAATAAGTAATTGAAAAATTTAAAATAAAGAAAATTTTCGTACCTTGATGTCCTCTAATGATTTTTCAATTGATTTAATTGTGTTTTCCAAGGAGATAATTTTTTGTTCTAATTTAAACCTATATTCAAGGTTGATGACACTAGTTTCTAAATAAAAAATTGGGTTACCTTTCTTATATAGGGTATAATTGTAACCCCGGGTAACTGGAAATTGATTATTAGACGCAGACAGAACTTGATCCTTGTTGCTTGTATTTTTAAGGACAATGTCGTCCGGGATTGGGATTCTAATGTCTTTATTATCTACAAAGTTTAAATTTGCAGCATCCTCGTCTATTCTTTCGATTTTTACTTTTGTATTTGTGTCAATATCAATAGAATTTATCTCATCATTATAATATGAAAAGCTTCCTTTATACATTTTTTCGATATCTTTTGTTGTTGACATTGTTAAATGTAATAATAGTTAATTTCAGAGTTTGAATAAGCAAACGACAGATGATAAACATTACGTTAAATAATAATCATTAACTGACTCCACTCGATGCTTACTAATTTCAATATTATTTCAATGATAATAGTCACGAAGAAACACTTAATAAAAAAAAAAAAGGATCCAAAGATTCATTTCTATACATGTCGTCAAAACTATTGACTTGAGTCAGACGCAATTAAAATTGAGAAAAATTGGAGTTGATTCAAGGCAAATTTTGATTTTTACTAGTGATTGACACAATTAATTGAGTCAGACGCAATTAAAAATTGAAATTTTAAGAGTTGAGTCAAGGTCAAATTAGTTTTTACGACATGTATATTCATTTCCATATTTTTATATATAGAGATAAAAAGAATATTTTGTTACATTGTTCTACTTTTATATATTTAAATATTAAAACTTCGACAAATAGTTTGAATTTATTTGCCAAAGTATTTTAGTATAATTTTAAACATTATCAAATCGCCCCACAATTTTTTGCGTTAGTCAGGAGTCTGAAAGTTTATCTATACTCCTAAACATATTCTGAAAAATACAAAATATTTGTTATATTGTCTTAACAGTTTAAGATCTGCAGAATTTTAAGAAATTTTCATCTTTTTTCGTTAAATAATCCCATAGAAATGAATGATCCCAAAGAATATTTTGTTACATTGTTCTGCTTTTATATATTTAAATATTAAAACTTCGACAAATAGTTTGAATTTATTTGCCAAAGTATTTTAGTATAATTTTAAACATTATCAATTAGCAAAATTTTAGTCAAATCACCCCACAATTTTTTGCATTAGTCAGGAGTCTGAAAGTTTATCTATACTCCTAAACATATTCTGAAAAATACAAAATATTTGTTATATTGTCTTAACAGTTTAAGATCTGCAGAATTTTAAGAAATTTTCATCTTTTTTCGTTAAATAATCCCATAGAAATGAATGATCCCAAAGAATATTTTGTTACATTGTTCTGCTTTTATATATTTAAATATTAAAACTTCGACAAATAGTCTAAATTTATTTGCCAGAGTATTTTAGTATAATTTTAAATATTATCAAATCGTCCCACAATTTTTTGCTTAATAAAATTACTATATTCCTAAGCATATATTAACATATTTTTATATAAAAAATTATTCTGAAAAATACAGAATATTTGTTATATTGCCTTAACAGTTTAAAATTTACAGAATTTTAAAAAATTTTCATCTTTTTTTGTTTTTTAATGTTAAATAAACCATAGAAACAAAATTTGAAAATCTAATAAGAGTGATCCCAAAGAACTCTTTGAAGCATTACAAGAGATCATCAAAAATCAATAGAATAATTTAAAAAATAAGAATGATAATAATAATGCCTCGGAAGAATATGATGATGATGAATTAGAGGAAGTAACAGTTGACCTCGACAAATTCAAGAATTCATGAATAAAGAATTGCAATATTATCAAATGGATCTATCCACGGGACCAACGATCAATTGGAAATTTTGAGAGGGAAAGTGAAATCATTTGAAAATTATTAAGTTCAAAAAAGTGCAAAATATTTATATGGGGAATTGAAAACTCTCATAGAGGTAAGATTTCAACTTTGTGATGATAATTTGAATGAAGAGTATTCAGAGAAAGTATGTTCTATTGTTAAATATTTATTTTATTTATTGTTAATTTATTTGTTAAATCTCGAGTTTGAACGTTTAACTAAAATATAATAAACAAACAAACCAAATATTTAGGAGAAATTATATGAACTATTATTCAAAAAGCCATTGAAGAGGTATTTTCATTTATTATTATTTATTATTTATTATTTATTAAGAACAAATAAAAAGCAGAAATTCTGGTTTTGTAACTATTTTAATATTATTCTCATTTTTTCTAACTCCTTAATCAAATGAGACGATCGAGATTTCTTTATTTTCAACTTGAATAATTCATCTTTATTATTAAGAAGTTTAATAAAATCTTGAGATAACTTGTCAAAAAAATTTAAAAACAATTTTCTTTTTGCAAAATTATCGAGTCGAACAAAAGGAAACAATGTAATACTTGTTAATATAAATAATAAAATAATAAGAGGTGTATCGTTAAATGTATAATGAAATATATTATTAACAAATTGAACGCGTGCAGTACGTTTAGACGATAAAAAATCATTGTTTTTATTATTAACAGGCTTGCTTGGTATAGCGTTCGGATGAAATTAGTTAAATTTAGTATTTACAGTACATATTTTAATGATAAATTACAATAAGCTTTATATATGTAATTACAGAAAAAATATTTTTAAACTAGCTTAAATATTAAAAATATTTGATAATACACCATTTTGAATAATTTTAGATAATTACTCTTAAGAAATTGTTAATTGATGTAGTTAAATATTTCTAAAATAAAAAGAATGTGAGAGATTTAGAAGAGAGAAGAAAATCAAACTAATTCTAATGATGAAAACCAACCACCAATATGCAAGACAATTCAGAAAATCAAATAGCGGGAATGATACCAACATGCCATGCAAGAAAATGTGACCACTTAAACCTGACCATTGAAATGTTCACTAAGAAATTTATCGAAATATTCATCCCCATGAGCAAGATATTCTGCTGCAGAGCTTATTACAAAGAATTATCTACACCATTAGTGAAGATTCTGCTGAGAATAATGATGTAACTGAGGATGATTCCGAGACTTCAATGCCAAAAAGTATGTCGTGTTGGAGTACGTTAAAGAAAAGCCAACCAAGAGAAGATTTCATTTTGGTATCACTATGAAGAGAGAGAAGAATCCCCATCAATTTTCTAGAAACATATGTCGAATGATCAAAATTGACACACAAATCACATCTGCAAATCTTCCTTCCTATTTGCCAAAAAAATGTCAACCTGTGATGACACAATGGAATACTTTTTTGGACTAAACTTTTTTGGACTAAAGATACATCGTGTAAAAAAATTTAGAGCCATAAAAATTTATACATATCACAGTTTAGTCAATAACGAGTGTCCTTAAAATAGACTCTGGGTCTAGAATTTTATCTTAGACACCCTATATAAGTAAATTTTTTTAAAGTATCTAACACGTGATAAATAGGTTAAGAATGTAGACTGGGGTCTAGGACATAAATAATATATATTTTATTTATAAACACCACCAGATAATTATTTAATAAAAAAGTTATTTCTTTATTTAAAATATTTAAAATTCATAAATATTGTAATTTATAAGATAGTGCATATATTTAATGAGAATAAATAATGTATATTTTATGAAAATTCGTAACAAAACAAAATAATAATGCAAATATTAAAATTAAAAATAATGATAATTTATTGATAAACATCTTTTATAAAGCATCAATATCAATAATTTATTTTTCTGAAAGTATTTTAAGTTCATCAGAAGTCTGGCCAAGTATTGCTATTTTCTTAATATCCGACAAAGAAACTGATTTTGAAGCAAGATCATTGCAAATTCGTAATAATTCAAAAGATGGAATTTTTTGAGATTGCATCTGCTTTCCAGCATAGTTTATAAGTTTTGTGGTTTGCTTTTGCCATTGATCTATTTGGTGAACATCGATTTCACTTAACTTATTAAGCATAATTGTTGTTACTTCTTGAATGGGAAAATCTTGAAATGTGTAACTAGCTCTCCTTTCTGTAAAGATTGCTGGACAAATCTGAGCTAATTGAAAGTTTGCTAATATAGTACTTGAATTTGTCCACCAATAAACATGCAAGTACACAGGGTCATTGATTTTGCCTTCCAAAAGTTGTTGTAAAATTAGTGATAATAATTTGACATCCTTTTTATCTCCACCAATACTGGAAATAACTGTAACAAAATCATTAAAGTACAATTCTGAAAATTCTTCAAGTGGTGCATCTTGGAGATGCAATATTGAAGAAAGAATGTTAGATTTAAATATACGATAAGTTGTATCCTCAACAAATGGTTGAAGTTCTCCAAATTCATCACAATTATCTTTCTCCTGCTTAAGTTTAAATATTTCTTCTAAATACATCTCCTTAAAATCGTCAATTCTTTTCATAAAATAATATGAAAATGGGAAACGCAAATTATAAATTTGTGGTAATGTATAAATGTTGGGATTAGGTTCAAGAAGATCATCAATTGCCATTACTTTTGGATCATTAAACATATCTTTCCAGAATGTATGTAGAGATTCTATTCTATTTTCAGGCTGATCAATATCAAAAAATGTCTTGATGGCTGATAATTTTTCAAGAGAATATAACATTTTTGCAATTAGACCTCTGACCAAAGAACAAATGTAGGCCTGTAAAGCGGCAGAAAAAGATGAATAAGGATATAATAACTGTTTATTAGATGCTACATGATATTGCCAGTCTGTGGAAGATTTTTCATCAATCAAAATGAGCGTTTTCTCTTTGAGGCACTCAGTAAAGTTAGGATGCTTGAAAATCTCGGAACTGATGATTCTATAAGAAATCAAAAAATCAAAATTTAATAAACATCTTCAAGAAAATTTATATAATATCAATATGTACTTACTTAATGTGATTAATAGAATCTTCTGTAGAAGGATATTTTATGCATTGAAGACACCATAATAATTCTTGTTTTAATATCTCTTCAAATGAATAAGTAGATTTCATTATATTTATCAAAGATCCATCCAAAAGTGCTGACAAATGTTTCTCTTGAGGGACCAAAGTTTCAATTGTAACTTGTCTCCATCCGCACATAAAATTAAATGATAAAAGTTTTTTTTCTTGTTCTCTATGAATATGTAAAATAATACATGCATGCTTTGCTTTCATTTTTGGGGTTTTTATTCGAAGAAATTCATTACGATATTGCTCAATGATGAATTTAGCCAACTTAATACATCTCGAATTTTTGGTAGTCACATCACATTGAAGAACCAACATTTGATTATCAGATTCAAGCCAGAAATGTTTAACTCTATTTTGAAGTTGTGCTTCAGTTTTGAATGTTGATAATTTATCAACCTGAACAGGCATCACTTTCTCTAGACATTCTTTAACATTTGTGTTGATGTTTGAGAAAGTATTTACAATAACTAATGATGGTTTTGAACCAACCTCACAAAATAATGCAAAGAAATAATCTTCTAAATTACCATGAAACTGATTACCATGTTCTTGTGATGGAAAGAAAACATTATTCCAAAATAAATCATCATTATCTTTATTGTTATGTTTAAGTGGTGGGAAGTAAACTTTCTTCCAAAGTAAACTTTCTTCTGGATCAATAGCTGATTTTGTGGCTCTTATAATTCCATCCGCTGAAGCAATAGCAACAAGGGATTCTTTACATTTTGTAAGAATTTCTTCATTTTGGTTATCAGGATTCATTTTCATAGTGTTTATGACTAGACTTTGCAAAGTTTCATCTGGATCAAAGCCAATGAAAAGATCATTCAATGTGAAATCACTATGAGATGGTGTTCCGTCATCCGAGACCAAAGTTCCCATTTGTCTAACCCATTCTTTCAAAATTTCTACAATTTCATGTTGCTGTTTTGTGAGAGCATCTTCAATAGTCAATCTTTGTTTTTCGAATCGACTTAAAAGTAGTGGATCTGCTTTATCAAGTCTAGATTCATCAAGAACTAAAAAACATTTAAATTTCTTATCCACATAACTAATAAAAATAAGCATTGGATTAGAAAATTTAAATATTATAAATAAAATATGAACTTATACTTACAACATTGGATTAGAATCCCCATGAGCAACTTTGGTAAAGTATCTAGGATTATCTTTATTCCCATAAACAATGTAATTCTGATTCAATAAATCACAAAGAGCACCTATTTAAAAATATAAAAATTAAAATAACTTGTAACAATAAATAATTTTATAAATTCGGATTACATACCATAGACATTATCTAAATCTGTTAAAATAAGAGGTCTCCCCGCTTCAACACACATCTAAAGAATGATAAAATATTATTAAGTGACAAAAAGTTATACATATAAACAAATAAAAATATTAATAATTAATTATTTACAATAATTCTACTCAATACACTATAAGAATAATCTTCTTGGTCATCAGGAAATTGAGAACCTAATATCACCACAGGTTCTAGCCCTTCATCAGATAACTGATGAGTTAAAATGTCAATAATAAAATCACTTTTCCCAATAATCATTAAATGTCTTGCACTTTCATCTTTTAAATTAGCATTAATTAATTCTAAAGTTGATATTGGTTTGTATTTCCATTCACTATAATTGTTGAACTTTTGCAAAACATCACCAAAGTATTCTTCACAAAGTCTTGCAGTAGAATCTGTACCACCAAAATTTCTAGCTAAAGCCATCTGAATATTATCGGGTGTCATCTCTGCCATAGACAAGCTTTTGACAAGACTATAATAATCACGAAGACCGTGGAAATTTGGGTGAATTTGTCCAGATTTCTCATATTCTGAATATGTTTCAGCAAGAGGTTTAAGAGACACGGATCGTGCTTTACCCTCAAATAATCGATCTGCAGTTTCCACAAGATCTTCAATATCAAACTTGGGCCTATTAGATAAACAAAATGATTTAAATTAGATCCTTTTAAAAATGAAATATCTTACGTTAATATTTTTCCTTTACCTTTGAACTAATAATGCTCTACTACTTTTACTATTGTCTAATCTCCAATTACCAATCCCAACAATAGATACAGTTGGCCCATCAGCAGGATAACTTTGTTCAAGTAAAGAATGAAGAACTTTCAAAGGATTGTGTGGAGAAGTTTCGACCAATCCAACTAATAAATGTAAATTTAAAATCAAAATTAACTGAAATTAAATAAGAATATTGCATATAATTAAATACCTCCTTCAAGTAAAACAACACTGATTGAAGGAAATTCATCTGTGCTTGTTTCCTGAAATCTATTGGCTTTTTGAAAAACTTCAATAATACCATCAGAAGTGGAAGCTGATGAACCATGATGTGGAATAAGATAAACCTAAAAATTTTCAAATTAAAACAATGAGTCATAATAGTAATAACAAAATTTTGAATAAATGGTTTCGTAATTGCATATTTACCTGTGGTAAGGTTTGGAAAAATCGATCATTTGAGTCTTTACCACGAAGATTTTGACTAATTAATTGAATTGCTAAAGATTTGGAAGTCCTTTCAATAAAAAAAATTAAATAAATTTAATAAATTTTTTTTAAAAAAATTTCTCAATAGTTTGAAGTACATTAGATGCTTATCATTTAAATACCAACCCTGATTCACCAATAATAAATACTGGTATTCTTGTCAGAATACAAACGGTCATTACTAATATATTTTCTAAGAGAGCTTCATTTAATGCAATATTTGGAGGTATATTCATTCGTTTTACTATGTCTTCTTGTTCTTGTTTAATTATTTCCTTAAATTTTTTATGATCTAAATTAATGTTTTTTGATCTAAAAATCTTAATCATATCTTTTCGATAATTCATACGTTCTTCTTGATCATAAATTCTAGATTGATAACAAAGAGCAAGTGCCAAAATATAACACCGGAATGGTAATGGTATGCTATTTTCATTAGGATATTTGGGTCTATTTTTTGATCGTCTTGGACGATTATTTAGACTATAATTGAAAAACTTTATCAATTTAATAGCTCTCTTCACATCACGTAAACTAACACTATATGGTTCTTCAATTGAACGAATAAATTCTTGGGATGCAAACAAGAGTTCTGTAAGTACTGGATGGTTCAATTCTTTAAGTTCTTTGTTCGTCATTATTTGGATATATTTTTTTTCATCATTTTTTTGAAGAATACCGTAGTCCCACACATAATCCAAAATTTGGTCAGGAAGTGGCTTGACTTGATATACAAGTTTACTTTTTTCTTCATATCTAGTGACTTTGGTCCTTAATCCAGCTTTGCTTTGACTCTTTGTTCGAATTCGATATGGATTACACGCAGAGAACAATCGAATATTTGGATTAATACATTTTCCAAACAGCATTCGATGAGCAATAAGATCTGCTAGAAGACCAATATGATCACATGTATTAATTTCATCAAAGAATATCCATATTTCTCCTTTTGCGGCTTCCTTTTCAACTTTCGACATAAAATCTAAAATGTTAGCTTCTGAAATTCCTGCGTGAAGGTTCAATGCTTTGAACGTGACTTCAACAACATGTGCCAAATAACTTATTAAACTTGTCTATAAATTTTAAGATATATTATTAATATATTTATTTAACCATAGATATATAGTAAATAATTACCTTTCCACAACCAGCTTCACCCATCACAACAACTGGAATGTTAGTCCGAGCTCTTAGTAAAATTAATGCCATCTTGACTAAATTATCAGCTGATAGCGCATACCTAGGCAAATTAATTCTCCTTGTTGTCTTACGTGCCAAACATTCCAATCTATTTAAAAGTTCTTCATAGGGCATACTATTGTAATCTTTAAGTCTCCATTCTTTGGGATTACCAGGAAATTGATTTTTCAATAAAGTCTTCACATTTTCATCAACCTTCTCGGGATCTTGATATAAAGTGCAAATTGAATCTGGACTTTGAGACATAAAGCACATTAAAAGATTATTCGAGTCATCCCATGATTTAACACCGATTTTAATATCTTCTAAATCTGTATCAATAGATCCAATTGATTTTAATTGTGCTTCTTTGGTATGAACAGATCGAGTTGCAAAGTCTTTAGAAACATCTATTAGGTTTTGCAGTAATGTTGTTCTTAAACCATTTTCTTTTAAAATTTGTTTCAAATTCTCAACGCGGAAGTATAAACTTGATGAAAAACGCACCTATCAACAAATTAAATTTATCAGAAAAAAGATTATCATAAAAGGTCTGGCTATTAAATGAAAGTACTCACCAATTGATCAGCTAAAACATTAATAAAAATTTCTACAAAATGAAATGATGAAATTTTATCTGCGTTTTCATTTAAGAAATATTTGTCCACTAGTTCTTGACATCTTCGCGTTGGCAAAGGTTGAGTAATAGATCCATCTCCACAGAAAAGAATATTATTTTTGTCAATTGTAGCTTGATCAAATGCGTTCAAATATTGACATACAATTTGAATTGGACTATGAATTTCATTAGACACACTTAAATTATCAATATCCCAGGACAAATGAGTTTTTGTAAAATAACTTGTGATAGGAAGTGAATCGAGTAATTTTTGCTTGTCAGTAGAAGCAATTTCAATGAAAACTGTGGTTTGTGGAAGACATACGATATCCACATCACTAAAGACAAATCCTAATGTTAACAATTCAAATAAGAACATATTGACATCACTACAATTATTGTTTGAAACAATATTAATATGCAAGCTTTCTATTCCGGAAAGTCGAAGTTTTTTGAACATATAAACCAGTTTATTACAATTGATATCATCACTAATAAGGAAACTGCAAGGATTTTTACGTTTTAGGTAACTAGATTGTTTAATCCATTCACTCTTGCCTTGCCCAGATAGATCCGAGGATACACATGCAACACCTGGACATAATTGAGAATAAATATCCTTCATTGTTTCACCACATAAACCATTGGTAATAACTACTTCTGTTGAAAATTGATCTAAAATATGATGACGAATTTCCGCTTCGTAACAACAAATCAATGCTAATAAATAATCAGCATGTCTCTCACTAAAAGATCTTATATAATTTACTAAATTATATTGTAAATCGAAATCAAGCACCTCTAAATTTGCAATGCAGAACAGGTGATTTTTATATCCATTATCAGCTGCAAAGAAACAACGTTTGGTGAAAATTGAAAGTTCCTCCATTGTAGTGGATGATTTACAAATCAAAATTTGCCATGGTTCAGGAAAATGTCCATGATTTGTATAAATTGACATAATAATATTTGGAACTAATAATTTATCATTACAAGTAGCAACAAATAACCTTCCTCTAAGAACTACATCAGAAGGAATCACTACACCTTTTGTTTTTAATGGACGTAGTTGAATTGGAATGTCACCAAATATATTTTTTATCTTGTCACCGATTTCACAAAGAACATCAAAATGATTTTGACGTGAAATTTTAAAATCGCCTTTTTTGGAAGGTAACAACCTGGCCTTTTTATTCACAAATTGGATAAGAGTTTTACAAATTTCTGTANAAATCAATGCTAATAAATAATCAGCATGTCTCTCACTAAAAGATCTTATATAATTTACTAAATTATATTGTAAATCGAAATCAAGCACCTCTAAATTTGCAATGCAGAACAGGTGATTTTTATATCCATTATCAGCTGCAAAGAAACAACGTTTGGTGAAAATTGAAAGTTCCTCCATTGTAGTGGATGATTTACAAATCAAAATTTGCCATGGTTCAGGAAAATGTCCATGATTTGTATAAATTGACATAATAATATTTGGAACTAATAATTTATCATTACAAGTAGCAACAAATAACCTTCCTCTAAGAACTACATCAGAAGGAATCACTACACCTTTTGTTTTTAATGGACGTAGTTGAATTGGAATGTCACCAAATATATTTTTTATCTTGTCACCGATTTCACAAAGAACATCAAAATGATTTTGACGTGAAATTTTAAAATCGCCTTTTTTGGAAGGTAACAACCTGGCCTTTTTATTCACAAATTGGATAAGAGTTTTACAAATTTCTGTATTAGCTTGATCATCATTAGTGAAATAATCAAGAAAAGTTAAAATATGATGAGCAGAGAAAAATGTCAGGTAGTAATGAATTTCTTGTGCTCGATCAATGATATTTTCCCTGAAATATATGCAAATAATCATATCAGCTATGAAACGTGAAAACGAAATTTTTTTAAAAAAATAATAATTACCATTGTTTCAAATCCTCCTTAAGTGATTTAAGCAACTCGGTTAATTCATTTATCTTATTGTCACCAGAAATTGATTTCTTGTATTGCCGATAACTGAAATGCCCCAATTGTATGAGTTTAACCCCAACATTACAAATCTCGTGAACCAAATCAACTTGACGAACAAATTCATCCATTATCTGGGCCTTTGTAATATGTTCTTTATTTGCATCCATTCTCATGTTTACCGCGGAAGTAGGTTTAGCAATTAATAAAGCACGTCCTCTCAAATCTTGTAAGTCTGATAGAGTATAAAGCTTTACATAAATACCTTTGGAAGGATATATTAATGCAACAGTAAACTTTTCATCTTTGCCAATACGTTCAAATGAATAAGTTCCTTTTTTAACTGCATTTTGAATCTTTTCTTTACTAACTTCACCTCGATTTGAAATATTTTTATACATATTTTGTAAAGCCATATTACAACTTGAACAAAAGACAATTTTTCCAACTAATGTAGGGTTATCAGCATTGATGAAGGCCAAATCGGCAAGAAATTTTTTAATACTTATATCTTTTGACTTCACTTTATTCATCAATTGAAGTAGCAATTGTTGGACTTGAATTAATGAAGCAAACGTATCCTCTTGGTTTAATCGCTCATCATTAAATTCATCAACACTATATTCAATAAAATACCAATACCAAAGATTAAATAAAATTTATTGTAAAATTATATCAAGAAAATAAATATCTACGTACCCATTAATAAGATTTTTTATATCATGTTCAGCAATACTTTTGAGGAATTCTAAGAAATCGCCAGCTTCAGATAATTCTTTGATCAAAGGCCAGCAAGTATCACTATCAATTTTAGCAAGATTTTCACTAAGATAATCCAAAAAGTTATTTAACTTTCCAAGGGTTAAAATATCATCTTGCAAAATAAGTTGAGATTTTGTAAGCCAATCGTCGTTTTCATGTGGAACATCAAATATTTCAATAATCGTGAATAATTGTTCAAGACGAACAACCCAATTTGGTACAGATACAAGTCGTTTAAGAGTCTTGACAAGGTTGTTATAATGATTTTGGTTTTTGCTGAGAACAACATAATTTTCCATTAATTTAAGTTCGAGTTCTACATTGGTTACATCTTTCCAGAAGAAAGCAGCATCATAACATTTTAATTTCTCCCAATCTTGACCTTTATATGGCTCACATAATTGAGCAAATCTTTCCAGTGCTTTAGTAAGTATCGTTTTTGTGATATCTTCAACTGTCAACATTTCTGCTACTTCACTAAGAAGTGAATTAAAAATGTTTGCAAATGTTTGAGATTCAGCAAATCCATATACTTTTCTTGCCATTTCTATTGTTCCACTATGAAATTCCCAATGGGATAGCATTAAAGATTCGGTATCTATTTTTGAAATATATTCTTGCACATCCGAAACCCTTGCGGCTGGACAGAAGACCTCGTAATATGTTTTAAGTTCATTTAAGGTGGACTCGTAATTTTGCATTTGTTTCTAATAAAAATTAAAATGGTTAAATTTCATTATACGCTCACTACGTGCAAAAAAAAAAACGCACCGAATTTAATGTAAATGTAATTTTCTCAGGCTTCAGAAATAGTTATTTATAAAATAAATCGTTAAAGTTAGTATATATCTAATTTAACTAGTTAAAATATTAAATATTAATCAATCGTAATAATTAGAATAAAAAGTTTTAAAGCTTATAATTATTGAGAAGAAAAAATTATGCAGAATGGATAAACTGTATGATATTTAACCATTGTCACTTGATAAATATCGTCCATTGACTGATTATCGTTACACAAACGTTACTTCTAGACAATGTACAGTATATAAGATAATGAAGGGTCGTACAATAAAAAATCCGGTGTTTATGATTTTTATTTTTTAATGTAGATTTTGTTCGAATTAAGAAAGTGGTGCTATGTAAACAATTTCCTTTTCAAAAAAATAATTCCCTAATATAGCATTCCTACACCGGCCATTTTCTAATTCTAATTCTAAATTCTAATTAGAATTCTACTTAAAATTTAGAATTAGAATTAGAGGTAGAAATAGGCGGAAAAAATTTTACCTCAACGAACAGAGGTTGATTAAATATTATTTTTTTTTCTTTGTTAAACAAAAAAAACAACAATGAATCATGAGATAAGAAGCACGAGAATCATTATTTATAAATAAAAAATAATAATAAATAAAATTATTATTATAAATAAATAATAAATAAATAATAAGCATGAGAGTAAATAATAAGCGCGAGACTCATTATTACTAAATAAACAAAAAAAATGAGGCGAAGATTATTGAATAAAATTCATTTAAATAAATTGATTTTCTTCAACAACAAAAAAGTTTTTTTTTTTTGTCTAAAAGTCAATTTTTTTCAACAAAAAAAAAAGTTTTTTTTTCATCTAAAAAAAAAATTAATTCTCTTCCACAAAAAAAAAAAAAGGTTTTTTTCATCTAAAAAAAATGTCATAATTTAAACACAATTTGTTATTTTGACCAATACACCGAAAAATTTACAAAAACAAACTTAAAGGTGAATGCTGTTGGTATTTCTTTTTTTTTCGCATAATTAATAAATAAATGTAATGTGTTGTTATTTCATTTTTTTATTACACTCAATTTATGAAAAAAATAATTTTAATAGTAATATGCGTTATTTCACAGGCTCATGTTCGGAAAAAAATAATTGTAGTAGTGATATTGTTATTTCAGACAATTTCTTAATAAATTTCGTGAATAATTATATACACCGAAGTCCAAAGAAATTACCTTTTAAACTGTTGTAATGATAAAAAAAAATTAATGAAATTGTTAAAACTTGAATTTCAACTAGAAAAAAAAAAAAAAGGTTTTTTTCATCTAAAAAAAATGTCATAATTTAAACACAATTTGTTATTTTGACCAATACACCGAAAAATTTACAAAAACAAACTTAAAGGTGAATGCTGTTGGTATTTCTTTTTTTTTCGCATAATTAATAAATAAATGTAATGTGTTGTTATTTCATTTTTTTATTACACTCAATTTATGAAAAAAATAATTTTAATAGTAATATGCGTTATTTCACAGGCTCATGTTCGGAAAAAAATAATTGTAGTAGTGATATTGTTATTTCAGACAATTTCTTAATAAATTTCGTGAATAATTATATACACCGAAGTCCAAAGAAATTACCTTTTAAACTGTTGTAATGATAAAAAAAAATTAATGAAATTGTTAAAACTTGAATTTCAACTAGAAAAAAAAAAACAATAATACTACTTACAAAAGTTGTCCCGGAGAAATAAAATGAAACTTAAATTTTTTTTTTTAATTTTGATAAATATCATTTTTATTTAATAAATAATGAAAAAAAAGAAGTAAAAGAAAATCTATGGTTCAAATGTTTGTTATTTATCATTTATTATTATTTATTTATTTATTTTTTAAAATTTTTTTAATAACTAAAAATATTATGGAAAAAAAAAGGAAATAATATAAATTATTTTTATTATCGACCTTTGTAAAATGCACAGGAATAAATAAATAAATAAAATAAATATATAAATAATATAAATAATAATAATTGTCCATTTGTTATATTGTTATATCATAACAATTTTTCCAGAGAAAAAAAAATATAAACGAAATTTGAATCTTTTTTCCATTTCTTTTTTTTCATTTTCTTCTTTGAATTATCAAATAAAAAGTCATATGAATTAAATAAAATCCTCAGTTTAAATATTTATTATTTATTGTTTATTTTTATTTATTTATTATCCACCTTCGCAAAATATACATATATTTATTTTTTTAAAATTTTTTTTAATCAAAATATTACAACATCCCTCATGGAAAAGAGAAAAGGAAATAATATAAGTCAATTATTTTTATTTATTTATTATCCACCTTCGCAAAATATACATATATATATTTAATTTAAACATAAATAATATTATTATATCATTATCGTAATTTTTATCAGTTATCCCGGAGGAATAAATGAGATTCAAAATTTTTTTTTTTGATTAAATTCAATTTCCTTTTTTCATTTTTCTTTGAATTATTAAATGTAAGGTCATATGAATTAAATAAAATCCTTGGTTCAAATATTTAAACATTACATTAAAGTTTATTTAAAACCTTTTATTTTAATTTAATTGCATTTGGACATTAATAAATTACATAATCAATCAAATGTATAAATTTTAATTACGCGGCGGCCATATCCAAACCATCTAGTTGTTAGTAAAATAAGCGAATAACAAAACAAAACAACATTATTAAACATTAGAAACAAGAACTAAAATGAGTTTTTGGGTTGATAGTTATAACCAAAAAGTAACTTTATTTTATTTAATAAAATATTCAAATATTTGCAAAATTAAATTTTTTCAAAAAAATAAAAAAATTATGATTGGCCCAAATAACAAAAATCCCACATATTGTATTTAACTAATATCATTTATTATTAGAAATATTATTAACACAATTATTTATAATTCTTATAATTTATTAAATCATCATCATCACGATCAATTTCTGAGCCAAATTATAATTGCATTATTAAAATTATTTTTATTATTTTAATAATCGTTATGTTACTCGTTATTACTACTTTAAAAAATCGATTGAAATTAAGTGAGTTGATTGGAAAATAATAAAATATTTCTATATATGATAATGCTTATTGTAATAGATTTTATTTCCGTAAATGATATCTAAAAAAATATAAATATTGTTAGAATTAAAATTTGGTCAATTAAGTAATGCAAATTAATTTGAGTAATACATCACAATCCCTTTGTTTCGAGGATCTGAAATAATTTTCACATGTCGAAGTAACATTACACCAACAAAAACTGATCACATAATTTATTTAATTTCCTATTATTAATATTAAAATAATCGTAACAATTTTTTTTGATTCAAATAGATTAAGATTTAATTTTTTTTCGACCAAAGTAAAAATTATTATCTCCATTTTCCTAATATTTCTTAAATATTTCTTTGATATTTCTTTTATTTTCTTCAATATTATGTCTGTATATTATTCGTATGATGTTTATTTATTTATTTTTTATTCTCTTCAACAGTATTATCAATATTATGTTACATTGTTAACATTATTCATATTATTCTCTTTTCTTTATCTTTACCTTAATCGCATACTTTATTAGTTAAATATATAAATAAATAAATATAGTGATATGTATTGCATGATCATTATTCATATTATTTATTAAAGTTAAATAATTTCATATAATATTAAAAGTTTACAAATATTAAAGTACAATAAAGTTTTCTTAATAGAAACATATAATTTAATTAACTCTTAAAAAAAAATCTTAGAATTCATACATGTAAATCAAAGAAATCGATCGAAAAAAAAAATCGAAAAAATATTTCCGTGATGAAAATCGTGATTTATTATATCCAATTCATGAATTTTTTCAGAATCAAATGCTAAAAATCGAAAAACGAAAGTTATCAGATTTGCCAAAAATTTTTATCTGTAGCGAAGTGAAAAAAGAGGAAGAATCAAGGGAAGTCAATTCCATTGATTATGTCGTTATTATTGTTGTAATTGTTATAACGCCGCCTATAGAAACGTCGTCTTTTGTCTTTGTTAATATTATTAACTTCAATCGCTAGCAAGTCGAATGCTCTTCTTTTATCAGTCGGCATCGAACTCCAAAGATCACGAAAAAGGTCTTTGGTAAGTGTAATGGGTTCGTTTTTTAAATAAATTTCAAGTTGTATGAAACAAACATTTTGTCCACTCAATAATACTTCGCTTCCCCTCATATAGCGAATTAAATCGTGAGCATTTAATAAAGAGTAATTTAATAGTAAATTTAATAGTAATGGTATTAAATCCATATTTAATGTTCTTGATTTTCGATAATAAAAATTATGAAATTGCAAATTGTAAAATAAATATGTGATAATGATAACAAATTGAAAGGGAGGGGAGGAAGCGTGAATTTTTTTTTTGACCTATTTATGATAAAAAAAAATCATACCTTCAATACTAAAATAGGTTAATAGCAAGTGGTTAAAAATATCTCCTAAGAATTCACACACACACACACACACACACACACACGCTCAAAAATTATAAATAAATTAAAGTTTTGAAACAAAGGAAAGTTTAACACCATTATGACATAAATTTTCGCGCCTATACCATATGACAATAAAATTACGCGCAGTATTACTGTAATGACAGTTTTTTAACTATAAAGGTTTTTTTAATATATTTCATATATACTTGTATATAATTTGAAACGGTTAGAAGTTGTATTACTCTTTAACCCCTTTAATCCCTTTAATATACCACAATTGATTGAAATTAAAGAACTCAAATGAAGTTTAATACTTTATGTGGTGGTAGGGCTTTCCTCTTAATCATCATCATCATTATTATTATTAACAAGTATGACGCGCAGTCAGAACCCCAATCTGTGTGATGTGTAGATCACATTAAACCGCCCATGACGCCATTTAATATAATTTAATTTAAAGATTGACAGGATGTTTTGATGTTTTCCTTATCGTTTTGGTCATATGTTAAGGCTTTTTTGTAAAGAATATAAATTCTTTATCAAAATAATATAACTGATAAGAAAATAATTAAAATAATTATAGCAAACCTATTGCAAAAATGAAAAAAAAAAAAACTGGTTATTTACTCTCACTTGTGTCAGAAAAAAAAAAAGAAATTAACAAATCAAAATTTATATATTAATTATTTGTTATATGTGCATGATTCGGAAAATCCTTTTTTGTTAAATAACCGAAACTTGTTCTAAATATATTTTTTTGAATCAAAAAAACTTTAAATAATTTTTTAAACAATCCTTAATAAAGAGATAAAAATAAATATAAAAGGCAATTCAGTATTAGTTAAACCAGTTTTTTTATTATATTAAAAATCTTACATTCAATCATGAGACCATGGCTTTTTTTTTTTTTTAATTTAGTAATTTATTTACTTTGTTTATTATTTTGTCATTATCGATTGTCATTGTTTGTCCTATTTATTGTTGTTACTAATTAATATTAATTAAGACCTATAAATAAAACCAATATATTAAATATATATATATGGATTAAAAGTTTATCCATATTTTGTAATATTCATATAAGGAAAGGATTTCTAGCAAAAAAAAATGTTATTTTTTCTCCTTTACGCCTACTTATTTATAAATGTTTATCGGGAGCATATATTATTATCATCTTCGAAAGAAGATAAATCACAAGTTCTTTTTTTTTTCGCCTGTAATTCTTTACCACATTAATTCGAACAAATCGAAAATAGTTATCTTATCTGTAGATACGCTTTTTTNAATAATTATAGCAAACCTATTGCAAAAATGAAAAAAAAAAAAACTGGTTATTTACTCTCACTTGTGTCAGAAAAAAAAAAAGAAATTAACAAATCAAAATTTATATATTAATTATTTGTTATATGTGCATGATTCGGAAAATCCTTTTTTGTTAAATAACCGAAACTTGTTCTAAATATATTTTTTTGAATCAAAAAAACTTTAAATAATTTTTTAAACAATCCTTAATAAAGAGATAAAAATAAATATAAAAGGCAATTCAGTATTAGTTAAACCAGTTTTTTTATTATATTAAAAATCTTACATTCAATCATGAGACCATGGCTTTTTTTTTTTTTTAATTTAGTAATTTATTTACTTTGTTTATTATTTTGTCATTATCGATTGTCATTGTTTGTCCTATTTATTGTTGTTACTAATTAATATTAATTAAGACCTATAAATAAAACCAATATATTAAATATATATA
Source organism: Diversispora epigaea (assembly GCA_003547095.1). Taxonomy (NCBI): domain Eukaryota; kingdom Fungi; phylum Glomeromycota; class Glomeromycetes; order Diversisporales; family Diversisporaceae; genus Diversispora; species Diversispora epigaea. Next base: position 156,249 of record PQFF01000123.1, read on the forward strand.
TATGGATTAAAAGTTTATCCATATTTTGTAATATTCATATAAGGAAAGGATTTCTAGCAAAAAAAAATGTTATTTTTTCTCCTTTACGCCTACTTATTTATAAATGTTTATCGGGAGCATATATTATTATCATCTTCGAAAGAAGATAAATCACAAGTTCTTTTTTTTTTCGCCTGTAATTCTTTACCACATTAATTCGAACAAATCGAAAATAGTTATCTTATCTGTAGATACGCTTTTTTTGTGGATCGACATAATATGCTATGCAAGTGTAATCACTAATAATATTTTACTATCAATTTATTTGTATTTGTTACAGTTTTTATTAGACCTATGGAATAAAACTTAATATATAAATTCATAATGGTAAATATTTACACATTGTAGTTAAAAAGATATAATTGAATTTTATATTGTTACTAACAATTTTCTTTTCTAATAACTTATTTATTATTATTATGATAACGATTTATTTACTATTCATTAATTTCTAATTATTTTTACTAACAATTTTCTTCTAGCAATTATATTCTCGCAACGAAAGGTAAAGATCAATAATAATAACATTGACAAATAAAATTTCTGAATTTTGTGATCTTGCGATTTAATTGGTTAAAGATCAAAAATTCAAAAACGAGGCAATTTCGACTATGAAACCATCTTTTAGGTTATACGAAAAAATGCTCTGTGTAATTTATTACATAAAATATCATCATTTTTAATCTTAGCACAGGACCTGACCCTAAATTAAATCAGCTAGTAAATTTAGTAAAATCCATAATTTATACGTTAATTTAAATGTTTTCTAGAAATTTTTACTAAGAAATTTACTTACTAAATTTCATTTATACTAATGATTTCTTTTCTATTTTAGCTAGCATTACATAAATTTTATTGATGAAACAAGGGTTCAGGATTTATTAAGTTTGTCATTGTATATTTTACAATTTAAAAATATTATGCATTTAGGATTGATTTGTCCTATAATCTTTTACATGATTTGATAAGAATGTTAGATTTAAATATTCAATTTCATTTCCTGAAAAATCAAGTTCATTGTTATCATTATTTATTGAATTATATTTCACCTAGATGTACTGAAATTTTAATTGCTAATATTTCAAAAGTGGTATTGAAAGTTTAATTTAATTAATAAAGGAAGAAAGATGTTGGTTGTATAAGTTATACTGCTTCTTGGAAAAATCATCAGTTTTTTTATTCTTGTATGAAAATTCATATAAATAAATTTTGTAAATTTATTTATTTTATTACAGGTATCTTTAAAAAGGTAAAAAAGATTCACAGTGTTGATGTATGATTGTTAAATTAATAATTGTACATGAAAGGTCAGTTCTTGTTTTTAATTTGTATTTTTGTATTGTTTTGAAATTTAAATTGTTATAATCCAAAAAAAAAAGTTTAGTACTAGTACAATTTAAGTAAAAGTTACATTGTATTCTCAATTTGGAAATTAATTTTATATTCATTAAAATTTATTTATTATTTATTTATTTAAAATAATTATAATAAATTAGTAAGGAAAATCCCTCCTTTTGGGAAAAAAAGGAAATGATCTTTGTTTTTTATGAAATAAAAAAAAAATTTTTTTTTTTTGGATTTATAATTTATAATTTGGTAAAGAAAATGATTGGATTTTTAATAAATAGCTCATTGTCATAAAAATCAAAATTGGTTTTTTTGTGGAAGTATAACGTTATAAATATTATTTTTTGAAAGTACGCAAGCTATATATAATTGATTTTCAAATGGAATATGTATCAACTTTCGCTGGCTTATAAAAACTTGTCACTACAAAATTNGAAGAAAGATGTTGGTTGTATAAGTTATACTGCTTCTTGGAAAAATCATCAGTTTTTTTATTCTTGTATGAAAATTCATATAAATAAATTTTGTAAATTTATTTATTTTATTACAGGTATCTTTAAAAAGGTAAAAAAGATTCACAGTGTTGATGTATGATTGTTAAATTAATAATTGTACATGAAAGGTCAGTTCTTGTTTTTAATTTGTATTTTTGTATTGTTTTGAAATTTAAATTGTTATAATCCAAAAAAAAAAGTTTAGTACTAGTACAATTTAAGTAAAAGTTACATTGTATTCTCAATTTGGAAATTAATTTTATATTCATTAAAATTTATTTATTATTTATTTATTTAAAATAATTATAATAAATTAGTAAGGAAAATCCCTCCTTTTGGGAAAAAAAGGAAATGATCTTTGTTTTTTATGAAATAAAAAAAAAATTTTTTTTTTTTGGATTTATAATTTATAATTTGGTAAAGAAAATGATTGGATTTTTAATAAATAGCTCATTGTCATAAAAATCAAAATTGGTTTTTTTGTGGAAGTATAACGTTATAAATATTATTTTTTGAAAGTACGCAAGCTATATATAATTGATTTTCAAATGGAATATGTATCAACTTTCGCTGGCTTATAAAAACTTGTCACTACAAAATTTAAAAAATTTAAATTCCGTCCGCATTAATCTTTTAGAAAGTTAGCAAAGGCACTTGATGTAAATTAAATATTTCTCGGCATTAAATTAAAATTGTTATTAAAAATAGTGATAATCATCACGTCACCTAACCCACAAAGAAAAGATGAAGAATCAATTGCTGCTACTGATGCTAATAATGGTGGTGATGATTAAGTAAAAAATAATATTTCATCATAATAAATGTTAATAAGTGATGGTTAATTATAAAAAAAATAAATATAAATAATCCCTTATATGCATTTATTGTATCATCAGTTATTAAAATACATTAGATATATTTTTCTTATTATTATTATTGAAATTAAATATTTGTGATATCACTAATCGCACGTTTAATATCCACTAATATCTGGATATCAAATGAGTTAAAAATGAAGAAATGAGTCAAAATTGATTGAATTATAAATGATAAAAATGAACGAACGTTTGTATTTTTTTTACAAAATTTGATTTTCTTGAATAATATTCTATCCAAGAATTCTTTATCTTTTTATTTGGATTCCTTGACGTAGAAGTAAAAGAACTAGTTGATGAAGCGGAAGAAATAATTAACTGCTTGCTTCTGGTGATGATGACGATGGTGATGACGATGGTGATGACGATGATGATGATGATGACGATGGTGATGATGACGATGACGATGATGACGATGATGATGATGATGATGATGATGATGATGATGATGATGATTAAATAAAAATTCTAATAATCGATAATATTTTAACTATCAATAATATGGTTTTCTTATTAATCGAAATAATCGCTACCTTAATATCGACTAATAATTAGTATCTACTAATATTATTAATATCTGAATATCTAATGAATTAAAATTAACAAATTAGTAAAGAGTAATAAATGGTAAAAATGAATGAACGAAAATGAATATTTGTCATTTTTTAATAAATTTTTATAAATTTTAACTTATTATTTGAATAATTTTTATACCCAAAAAATAAAATTAGTAGGACACAAAGTTGATCATTTATGTGACCAAAATTTCTTATAAAAAATCTGCAAGAATTTTCGAACAAAAAAAGTTACATGAGATTCTATTTTTCCACAACCTACCGTGTCCTTACAGTTCTCTGAAACAATTTAGCATCGTAAGATTCTAAATCGTTTTCGTCTGAAACTTACCATTATCATTTTTATCATTTTTTATCCTGCATATTTCATTGTTCCTATAAATAAAATATTACTAAATTAAAACAATATAAATATAAATTTAATTCGAATTTTTTTTTTTTACTTACAAAGAAATCGTGCAATGTTTCTCGAATATCCTTCCCACGTGGATTTAAAACAATGCAAGGTTAAAGACTCTCAGTTCTTTTTGGCGAAGCTTTCACAACATTAATAGTAGCAAGTTTATTGTCATCAACTTTCCATAACTTTGAATATGTTTCATGAACATAAGAATTTATTTCCATTCAACGATTTTTCTAGTGCCAGCAATTAGAAAGAATTTCGACACTTTTTCTAAGCGTTAACATGAAATTTAAATTAAAATATTAATTAAAAACACCTATTTTAAAATAAATATTAAAATATAAAACACTTACAANATGAGATTCTATTTTTCCACAACCTACCGTGTCCTTACAGTTCTCTGAAACAATTTAGCATCGTAAGATTCTAAATCGTTTTCGTCTGAAACTTACCATTATCATTTTTATCATTTTTTATCCTGCATATTTCATTGTTCCTATAAATAAAATATTACTAAATTAAAACAATATAAATATAAATTTAATTCGAATTTTTTTTTTTTACTTACAAAGAAATCGTGCAATGTTTCTCGAATATCCTTCCCACGTGGATTTAAAACAATGCAAGGTTAAAGACTCTCAGTTCTTTTTGGCGAAGCTTTCACAACATTAATAGTAGCAAGTTTATTGTCATCAACTTTCCATAACTTTGAATATGTTTCATGAACATAAGAATTTATTTCCATTCAACGATTTTTCTAGTGCCAGCAATTAGAAAGAATTTCGACACTTTTTCTAAGCGTTAACATGAAATTTAAATTAAAATATTAATTAAAAACACCTATTTTAAAATAAATATTAAAATATAAAACACTTACAATTGGAAATTGGAATGAATTCGGAATGAAATCTAGTATTTTCCAATATCATCTTTAAAACTTTCGGAATCTAAAGATAAATTTTAAAGGTTACACCACAACTGGGCTCATGGAACACAATAAACCAGTTTCTAATTTCTAATTTAATTCCATTATTGCTTCATGTTTTTCCACACACATTACACAAATAATGAATTACCGTGAAAAGGGCAATAAAGCATTCGTTAAAGGAGAATTTGAGACCGCACGACAAGAGTATACTAAAGGAATTGAAATTGAACCTGAAGACCCACGATTATGGTCAAACCGCGCACAAACCTTTATTAAACTCGAATTTCCTGAACTTGCGATAACTGATACCAATAATGCTCTCTCTCTCATTGCACCAAAGATCATAAGTGGCAAATATGATGATGCTGATTTGGTGTTATTTTGCAAAAGTGGATTGAGAAAAGCGGAGGCATCAGCAAAGTGTGATGCATATGACCCAGCAGCAATGGAATTGGAAAGACTATCCAAAATTGCTAAAAGACGTCCAGTGCCAGGTGTTGATTGGAATGCGTTGGATCGTGAAAGGGATCGCTACTCTACAAAACATTACCAAGAAACAATGATTTTGAAAAATGTGGGTACAGATCGGTACATGTTGATTGAACAAATTGGAAAAATGTGCAAGTTTCCAAGTCGTAGCGTTTACCCGTGGGACATTCGTAATCAAGAGCGTTGTACCTTAGAGAGTCTTACTTCCGTTCAGAAACTTTTGGAAAAGGCCTCTGGAAAGAGAATCACGGTGTCATTTGTTAGCTTTCCTGATTCTTCACAAGAACACGAATTTGGTATAGTGGCAGCAAATAATATAAAAAAAGGAACCATTTTGTTTAACGAAAAACCGCTAATTTCGGTCCACGCTCCTGGTCAACAGCGATGTGATTTTTGCATCAAACCAACCGGTTCAAAAAAGTTCTCTTGCCCAAAATCAAATTGTTCTGAAATCTTTTGTGATCGTGATTGTTTTGACAAAGCTTGGGAATTGTATCATCGTGCTGTCTGTGGAAAAAATCTTGATTCGCTGTATGAATTAGTGAATGACGAAACTATATCTTCTGGCACTTATCTTCTAATTGTTCTCAAACTATTTGCCATTGCCAAACAACGGAATATTTGTCCTTTGGACATTGAAGAGATCAAACACATTTTTCCCTTTCAACATTCGACTGCATGGTTCCAGCATGGCCCTAAAGCTATTAACTTCTACATTAAATTAATAAAATTATTGGAAATTCCCATTTTTGATTTACGATATGAACTATGGATCTATCTAACAATTTATAGGAAAACCAAAGCCGGTTCTGTTTTATTAAATCCTTTGACAAAAACAGGACAATTATACTCTATAATCCCTCTTTTTAACCATCACTGTGATCCAAATGCCAGTATTTCAGACGATGTGTCTAGATCATTTCAACGTGGAAATCCTTTTTCTGTCAACACCATTTTGTCATCATCCGGAGTCGAAACAACCCGTAATATAAAAAAGGGAGATCAAGTATTTATTAATTACACGTTAGGGTGTGACCCTAGTATCTTGTCAGTAGTTGGTAACACTGTAAAATCACTTGGCAGTAATAAGCGAACACGACAACTTCTCGAGACGACTTATGGGTTCAGTTGCAGATGTTCTGTGTGCGACTCTTTATCTAATTGAAATTGATATATTGAAATATAATAAATTGGGAAATTTTATGTACATGCTTGAATTTGATTATATATAGTAAATTGGGAAACTTTATGTACATACTTGAATTTGATTATATATATATATAAGTATTTAATAAATAAATTGAGAAATATTTATATTATTTGAACAGTTATTTATGAAATTATAATAAAATAAAAAATAAAAATTGACATTCCTTTTTTTTTTGCGCATTCATGTAGCGTGCAGTGATTATATAATTATTATTTTTATAATCCCATACTTTGAAACTCTCGTAAACTCTTTACAGACGTATCATACATACTTTTATATATATGCAAATTTGTTATTATTTTATATGAATTATTTTTGGAAGAAAACAAAAAAAAAAAAGACTAATATTAAATTAGGAACTGCAACTGTATCACAATCACGAACAACGTAACCAATACAACTTCCAACAACGCGACTACACTATATTTACAACAATTGTGAATGCATCATCAAGTACCTGAATAATGATTCGTTAACTTTAGGTCAATCATAATATTCGTTAAGCAATTTCCTAATAAACCAAAGGTACACCTATTAAATATAATTATAATTAAATAAATTACGACATTTAATTGCCAAAGAAATCGATGATTTTTATAGTTATGACGCGTCGAAAATTTTCAACGTTTGGAAAAATAAAAAAAAAACTTTTGTAGAATGGTTTGATGAGTACATATAATATTATTATTTCTAATTTAATCAGTTAATGAAGAAGAAAAAATAATTAATTTAATTAAAAAATAGTTAAAAACAATTAAAAACAATTAAAAATAGTTAAAAATAATTAAAAATAATTAAAAATAATTAAAAATAGTTAAAAAAATAGTTAAAAATAATTAAATTGCATTTTTCAGCATGCAATCTCCGAACGTAAAATGTGATCCTGCTAAAAGATTTTCTTCTACGAGGAAACTTTTGTATATTGTATAATAATATTGCGGTGATAATTTGTAATGAAATAATAATAATAATAATTAAATAATTTATATTAATAATAATTTTAATTCACTTTCTTCTATAAATATTAATAATTGATAATAATATAATAATAAATTAAAGAATTAATTTGAATAAAGATTTAGATTCATGACCGATTATTTGATTTATAGCACATGGAAAAGAGAAAATGTCTATAGGAAATTGTATATGAAAGGGTAATAAAATAGAATATGAAAAATACAAAAAAAAAAAAATTAACGTTAAAAAAGAATTTTATACTTTGTTTTGATTATGGATCTCGAACTAAAAAAGATATTGGATTGGACAGATATACAAGCAAACTTTACGAATAGAAAGGGTAGAACTCCCGGATAGTATATATATATATATATATATATAAATGAAAATATATTCTGAAAGAATTGGATTTGGATATGACTAATACTTAAATTCTTTTTCCAATAATAACTATAATTTTTCGAAACAAAGGTTGGATAACTAGCAAGAAAAAATGATTAACTAACATTGGGAAAAGAGATAGAATGAAAAAACAATAACGATAATGCATTTAAATATATATAAAAAAAATTGATATATTAAGGAAAAAAAAGGAACCAGAAATACCAGTGGCTTATTCAAAAGTATCAACATCAAGAACTAATATCGACCAATAAATTCAGAAGAGAATTTCCCGATGAATGGAACGAGAACAGTCTGAAATAATTAACAAAACAAAGAATGACANCGATTATTTGATTTATAGCACATGGAAAAGAGAAAATGTCTATAGGAAATTGTATATGAAAGGGTAATAAAATAGAATATGAAAAATACAAAAAAAAAAAAATTAACGTTAAAAAAGAATTTTATACTTTGTTTTGATTATGGATCTCGAACTAAAAAAGATATTGGATTGGACAGATATACAAGCAAACTTTACGAATAGAAAGGGTAGAACTCCCGGATAGTATATATATATATATATATATATAAATGAAAATATATTCTGAAAGAATTGGATTTGGATATGACTAATACTTAAATTCTTTTTCCAATAATAACTATAATTTTTCGAAACAAAGGTTGGATAACTAGCAAGAAAAAATGATTAACTAACATTGGGAAAAGAGATAGAATGAAAAAACAATAACGATAATGCATTTAAATATATATAAAAAAAATTGATATATTAAGGAAAAAAAAGGAACCAGAAATACCAGTGGCTTATTCAAAAGTATCAACATCAAGAACTAATATCGACCAATAAATTCAGAAGAGAATTTCCCGATGAATGGAACGAGAACAGTCTGAAATAATTAACAAAACAAAGAATGACATTATACATAAATGAAATAATCGGTGAATTTAAATAAAAAATAAGATTTAAAAACTGAAAAATATTAAAGCGCGCATTGATGGTTCAATGTAAAAAATATTGGGTGAGGAGTATATGAGAGCGAGATGTGTGGGTGATTTTAAACCATTCAAAATTCAGGTGCAATACTAAACATTTTCCATCGCCCACTGATGACCATATTAACAGCATTGATAGTAATGTGGTAAAGCGAATATGAGCATATATACGAATAGTATGTGTACCATATATAATTTGAATATAAAAAAAGTGAAGAGAATTTTTTTAACGAAATGGCAGATCAATCAAAGGAAGATACGAATCAATCATAAAGAAATCAAAAATAGATCCTTTGTTCCGATTTGGAATGGTATAACATTAGATATTTCAATAAAACAGACATTTAAAAAATCAGTTTAATTAAAAGCAGACAAAAATGAACTTTGAAGAATATTATATGAAGAAAAAATAGAAAAGGCAGATTGATGTATCACTTTTAAATCAGTACATCCAAGTAAAATAACAAATGATTTAACTGACAAAGCAAATCACAATAAAAAGGTTTTGCAATGAAACTTCTAAATGAAGAATTGCTGGTAATGCTTAAAAAGAATCAACAACCACATATATATAATAATCCTAAATGGATTTTATTTGGTTAATTTGAAGAAAACAATATTCATGTTTGAATAAATGTAAAGGGACAATAATGAATTGTGATTATAAACCAATGGAGAAACATGATGAACTTATAATAAAATTCTTAATGACCACGATTCAAAAATGTAATGAAAGCACAGATACAATACTCAGATCTATCAGTAAAATATGGTAGTGGGGGGTATATGTAGATATATCAGAAATAAGATCATAACTTTATAAGATTTAATTAAAGGGTTTATTCCACACTCTTTTGTTAAAGACAAAATTCAAAGAAGAAATAATAGGGAATGATTAATTTTGAAAATTACTGAAAAAAAAGACGTGAAAAGGAGGTAATGGAGTGAGAGAATAGAAATAAAGAAAAAAATAAAAGAAAAAGGGAAGAGAAAATAATATAAAAATTGAAAGAAAGAGGGAAAAAAAATAAAATGATAGAACATAACATAAATTAGAATTATAATTATAAATACAATAGATTTAACTGAAGAAGTCTTGGCATTAGTGACTTGGGAAGAAGTAAAATTAAACATTTTTAGTTAGTTTCAATAAATATATAATATTTTATATGAATAAAGTTTATTGGAGCAAGACTCCATTGAAAAAATATAGAACATAAAAACATTATTGGTGTTCCATCATCTAAATTTTGAATTATGTTGTGGAGGTTGTTGTAGTTGGAGTTGTTGTAGAGGTCACATATTGAATGATCAAAATTTTTTTTCATTCGGCCAGTGTTGTTGTTGTTGTTGTTGTTGTTGTCGAAGTTGTTGTCGAATTTGTTGTTGTTGTAGTTGTTGTTGTCGAAATTGTTGTAATTGTTGTTCTTGTTGTTCTTGTTGTTGTTGTTGTTCTTGTTGTCGAATTTGTTTTTGTTGAAGTTGTTGTAGTTGTTGTTCAAATTGTTGTTGTTCTTGTTGTCGAATTTGTTGTAGAAGCTGTTGTTGTCGAAATTGTAGTAGTTGTTGTTCTTGTTGTTGTTGTTGTTCTTGTTGTCGAATTTGTTGTTGTCGAAGTTGTTGTTTTTGAAGTTGTTGTAATTGTTGTCGAAATTGTTGTGGGGAATATTGTTGGTAAACAGGTTGTTCTTCATTAATGATAGTTGAAAATGGTTCAGGTTCATTTATTCTTGCTGATAATTCTTGTTTTAAAACTAATCTCGGTGGAAGGATAATAGATTTTATTGGTCGATCTGGCAGTATAAAATGTTGTTTCAAATCATTCCATAGATGTTTATCAAGAATTTTCTTATATGGTTTAATTTTATCAATAAAACATGAATTTGAAATATGAAAATAACGAATAAGTGGTAAACATTGTTGTAAAGTTTCTTTTAAAGTTGCAAAGTTTTCGTCAGACCATTCTTCCAATTTCTTGGGTAAAGTAGGATTCCGTGCAGTTCCCCACTTAATTACATAATCCCAAATTTCTGATTCTTTCATTTGCAGGTCATCCCGATTTAAAATTGATACTAAAGCAGATTCAGGAAGAGAAGTGAACTCTGCAGATTCAAAAATAATACTTGGATGTTTTACATTAATATCATTACAAAACTTTTCTAAATATTGAAATTTGTTATGATTAAAAATTGAATGATAAACAAAGGAAAAATGAGTTCTTAACCAAGAAGCTTTGGATTCAATAAAGAAATTTTCTAATTTCTCGGATAATTCCTCAAACTCCAACTTATTAACAGCAATCATCAATTCAAACAAAGTTTTGGTGTCCGTGTTTTTGATATCAATAATTCCGCTGTAGATATATCTACATTTCATATTATAACGTAATATATTAAAGCATAAAAAATAAAATCAAAACCAAATTATAAAATCCTTACTTGAGAATAATTTCAAATATTTGAGCAGAAACATCCGGTTTAGTAATAGTTTTAATATTATTATTATTGGGAACAATATTTGTTAATTCTTTATTAAAATAAGATGACCGATAACGTAAGACAACTGAGTGCACAGTGAAGGCTTTTTTATTTTGTTCTTGACCAACTTCAACGATAACATTGTATTCTTCTTTATCATTAAGAAGTTCTGAAAGGTCTTGAGATAACTTATCTAATAATTTAAATGTCATTTTAGAATTTCTTTTTATAATTTTTTTAGGGTTGAAAGTATATAATATAAAGTATTATTCTGGACAATGCATGTGTGATCATTTCTAAATTTCTTAATAATATAGTTTATTAACTATCTAGCCCGGTATCACCAACCTCACGCGGGCTAGGTTGGGGTTAATCAGGCAGTGATGGACATTTTAGGTCATATTAATCATTAGTAAGTCATATTTTACTATAGGTCATATGGTCATAACTATAATTGACCAACAGGTCATAATTGGTCATAGGCCAACACTGTAATCGGGTAGTGTATTTATCACCATGTGTCCCACCCTTCGAGTATCAATTTTTATTAAATAACCTAGGGCAGGGATGTGGTAGTACACTGTACTAGCAAAAATTTTAGTATAGTACAGTATTTGTACTAAGTACTAATGTACTTAGTACAACTAGTACAAATACAGTTTGATGGGAAGTACATGTGTACTAATAAAATTTAGTACAATTAGTACTATGTACTACGTACAGTACAAGTATAGAATAAAAAATTGTCCAATCGTGATAATCTATTTTACTTGTTTTTTCTTTTAAACATTGTGCAAAGTTTAAAAGATACATTATTTTAACAAATAAAAAAGCGTTTCAACTAATAAATTATGTTACTGCAAAGTATGTTATAATAAATATGGTGAAAATCATCCAGAATTAAAAGCCATTGTAGATAAATCAGATAGAATTATATCACATTTTAAAAGTTGTCCAAATTTTGCTGAAGTTTATTGTTATAATAAAAAATAATTACAATTAAAATTAATAATAATAAATAATAACAATTAGCAATAATAATAATAATAGCAGATAATAACTAATAATAATAATAATAAATAATAATAGCAATTAATAATAATAATAATTAATTAATAACAATTAATAAAAATAGCAATAAATAATGTATAAAGTATAAAATTGATATCAAATGTCACGTTTTCATATCGTTGTACTAAAATTTTTTAAATTGAGTGTCCTTATCCTAGACCCCCGGTTCATGATATTATCCTAGACCCAAGAATTTCAAATTTTATTGGTCCATAGTTAAGCAGGTGATCAGAAATATTTCACGTGTAAGGGCAGGTGATCAAAAATATTTCACGTGTGAAGTTCACATGATGAAAGTGGGTGTGATGAATATTAGGTGACAAATATAGTTTCCGCATGTAAAAAAATTCTAAGTCCCTAGGATATTTAATAAAAATCGATATTCGAAAGGTGTGACACATGGTGATAAATAAACCTACCCCTGATAAACCCTAACCTATCCCATGCATTAAGGTAATATCATGTGAAAACATAGGATAAAATCCTGGACCTCGGGGTCTAGGTTAAGATTATCCTTTTAAATTTAGTATAGTACGTATAGTACAAAGTCCCGTGTACTTGTTAAAAAATTTTATCCAATCAGAATCCAGAAATATCACATGATTTTGCTGTACTAATGTACTAATTTTAAAAATGCCTTTAGTACTAGTACAGTACAGTACAATTCCCAACCCTGACCTAGGGGACGGAGAATATTCGTCACCTAACATTCATCACCCGTAATCACCCGCCAACTTATGGTCCAATCAAATNAATAATAATAATTAATTAATAACAATTAATAAAAATAGCAATAAATAATGTATAAAGTATAAAATTGATATCAAATGTCACGTTTTCATATCGTTGTACTAAAATTTTTTAAATTGAGTGTCCTTATCCTAGACCCCCGGTTCATGATATTATCCTAGACCCAAGAATTTCAAATTTTATTGGTCCATAGTTAAGCAGGTGATCAGAAATATTTCACGTGTAAGGGCAGGTGATCAAAAATATTTCACGTGTGAAGTTCACATGATGAAAGTGGGTGTGATGAATATTAGGTGACAAATATAGTTTCCGCATGTAAAAAAATTCTAAGTCCCTAGGATATTTAATAAAAATCGATATTCGAAAGGTGTGACACATGGTGATAAATAAACCTACCCCTGATAAACCCTAACCTATCCCATGCATTAAGGTAATATCATGTGAAAACATAGGATAAAATCCTGGACCTCGGGGTCTAGGTTAAGATTATCCTTTTAAATTTAGTATAGTACGTATAGTACAAAGTCCCGTGTACTTGTTAAAAAATTTTATCCAATCAGAATCCAGAAATATCACATGATTTTGCTGTACTAATGTACTAATTTTAAAAATGCCTTTAGTACTAGTACAGTACAGTACAATTCCCAACCCTGACCTAGGGGACGGAGAATATTCGTCACCTAACATTCATCACCCGTAATCACCCGCCAACTTATGGTCCAATCAAATTCAGCAAAAATTAAAATATCACGTGGGTTGATACTGGAAAGGGTTTTTTGGTTTAAATTATTAGTTAAATAATTATTATCTGCAAAGTTGCAAAATGATTGGCCGAAATTAAAAAAAAAAGTTAATAAAATGCGGTCGCAATAAGGGATACTATTAAGGAACAAATTGATCCTACCGCAAGTGCATCTCGTAACTTTAGGCTTGATGCAGCGACTTGTCACTATGGTTACAGACCCTTATTTACCAAAAATTCCAACGCGAAAAAATATTGCTTATATTACAATGTTTACAAACATAAATATTTTATATTGGATTTTTTACACTCGGATAGTATCAGAATAAGAAAAGGTTTAAATTTTTCTAATAATTAATAATTGAAGTATAAAACGGTAATTAATTCTAATTTTACTGTTATCCATATATTTTTTAAGATTGTCTATTTTGAATTCAAAAGTTCAGAAAGAAATCATTTCTTGATAATCTACTCCCAATCAAACCAAATGAAAGGTGGTTTAATAATATCTTACCAGAAATAAATAGTTACTAGGAAACGGGAACCGTTGTAAGTCCGGAGCAAAATTTAAGATTTTTATTACAATTAAAAAAAGTTACAATGATGTAATACAAACATTATCTCGTGACAGGACAGATCATGTAAACACCCAATCAGCTTCTCGAAAGTGAACAGACAGACATCACGTGTGAGTTATTAGTTTTCATAGTGCGTAGACCATAAAGTCCTACGTTACACTCCGGACAAAAAGTCCTACGTTACACTCCGGACAATAATATTTTTATATCACAGAATTATAGTATATAAATATATATCTTCTATTTATTTGTATATATTAAAATAAAAGATGATAAATATTTTCGGCTTCAATACTTCAAGAAATAAACGTTATTACATAGTCATAGTCTATGACTCATAAAATATTATATTACAAAGTTTCAGTGGGTGCATAATAAAGATTCATTTATCNGAATTCAAAAGTTCAGAAAGAAATCATTTCTTGATAATCTACTCCCAATCAAACCAAATGAAAGGTGGTTTAATAATATCTTACCAGAAATAAATAGTTACTAGGAAACGGGAACCGTTGTAAGTCCGGAGCAAAATTTAAGATTTTTATTACAATTAAAAAAAGTTACAATGATGTAATACAAACATTATCTCGTGACAGGACAGATCATGTAAACACCCAATCAGCTTCTCGAAAGTGAACAGACAGACATCACGTGTGAGTTATTAGTTTTCATAGTGCGTAGACCATAAAGTCCTACGTTACACTCCGGACAAAAAGTCCTACGTTACACTCCGGACAATAATATTTTTATATCACAGAATTATAGTATATAAATATATATCTTCTATTTATTTGTATATATTAAAATAAAAGATGATAAATATTTTCGGCTTCAATACTTCAAGAAATAAACGTTATTACATAGTCATAGTCTATGACTCATAAAATATTATATTACAAAGTTTCAGTGGGTGCATAATAAAGATTCATTTATCTTTTTTTATTGAGCAAGCCTGATTAGACAGTCCGAAGATTTGGTGTGTATCTACTCTGATGTAATGATTACCAAAAACTACGCGTAACATACTTAACAAAAACAGATAAATGCTTCTAAAATGTTCACTTCTGAATGGTGATGGTGGAAATAAATCCTTTGACGCTGATAAATCTTTTATACGTAATCTCCTAAGCTTATTATTTCTTCCCTTCAAAAAATTTCCTTAAACTATCAGTCATGGATTATCATAATCCATTTTAATCGTAATAGTTTCAAGTAATTTTGAACATTCTCGGCCATTTGACATAATAATTCATTAACATCCAATCCTTTTCCACAACCTAATAAAAATCTCCTTAATTCATTAAAATTATTATTATTACTTCAAGATTTAAATTATGCAGAATTAATTTGGTAATCTTTGTAAAATTGCCAAAAATATATCAAATTTAATTGTGGAATATAAATCTAAACAAATATTTTTTAAATTTGTATTGGCCGTTTCGAAAATTTTTCTAATAAATTCATGAGGATACCTTTTAAATTTACAACCCGATTGAAAATAATGAAAACTACTTAATCAAGTAAATGAAGGAGCAAAGAATAAACTATTCAATTTATGCAATCCACGACAATCTTCAATGTAAAGTTTTTGGAGAAATGAATTGTCCAATTGTTGATGATTTCCCTTCGAAATGATAAAAATTTATTTATTTTAAGCGAAGACTCCTTAATATTTTATTTGGATAAATGATAGTTCAAAGTAATTAATTACGGTCTAGACAATATTTAGCAACAACTGATAGATTTTCTAAACGTTTTTGAACTCTAATAAGTATTATTAATGAGTTCATTCGAGATTCTGACTTAAATTCCAAATCCATATTTAAAATATTATCAAAAATCAATGCTAATGATTCATATAATGGTCCAATCAGTTCAGAATGTCTTTTTATCGAAGTAAAACTTTCTAATTTCTTAAATACTTTTGAGGCACCAGGTAAATCGAAAATCGAACAAATTAAATCATTATATTTACGAAAATTTTTAGAAAAATGTCCGGAAACTCCTGTCAATATAAAATAATCCAGGGATGAGCAACGATTTATTATTAATTTACATATCTCATGAAATAATAATATTAACGATTCGTTATTATTTTGATCTGAACCAATAATTTGTTGTGAATATATGAAAATAAATAAACTAAATTATCCATTCTAAATTTATGGATAATCAAAGTAGCTTGAGGTGGTGATCAAATCCATTTTGAGTAAGTAAAGTTCTAGCTTGAGTATCCATACATGATATATAAGTTCGAATACATAATGCTTTCTTCCTCAACTTCTTATTATCCCGACAATATTCTTGACCAAAAGATAATTCCCAAAGTATGGTATAGCAACTTTTAACCGGATTCGATTGACTAATAATGATGAATCTAAACCGTGAGTTGAACGGGATGATGATTGGAGATTATTTAAAATCATGATTGATATTTCTGTGGAATTAGTTGCCATTTTTTTGTCTAAGAAAAAAATAGAGTAAATTTTAATTAAATATTTAATTTATTTTATAATAATTTGATCTGTGTAACAAAAATAAAACGTAAATTTTATAATTAAACTAGCCAGGAGTTTTCAACTAATGATATATCCAATGTAAAAAATGACATAGTAATAAGAAAAAACGAAACAATACCAATTATTGCAAATGAGCAAGACCCAAAATCTTTGATCCAAGATATTGCAATTGGAAGGGCTGAAGCATTACCCATTGTAGCAGGTGCTGGCAAATTTCTCGTATCAAACATCTCCTATTATTAAGCTAGGCATCTTTGTCATAATAATGATATTTATTATATGGATTCTATATAGGCTTTTTTTAGACAAACATAAATCAGAAGATAATGAGGGTCTATCCTTAAATGCCAACAAATATTCGCCACAAATTATTGAGAAATATATATTACCTTTTAATAGAAATAATCATGAAGAAAATGAAACTTTTCTGAGGCTAATAAACATGCTTCATCCCGTTGCAAGGGACATGAAGCCTCACCAGACTGCCCTTTCGCTATGTTAGCTACAGGAAAAAGTGGTACAGGTAAGACTAATATACTATTCTTGGTGACAAAGGTGAATGTATATATAAAGGGAAAAAGGGTGGATCTAGATATATACGGTGCGATGATTTGATAGTTTGCGGATACCATCCGGATGAACCTAAGTAGGCATCTGTTAGATATGTATGGAATAATCGCAAGTAATCCAAGAGCGTCATATTACGAAAATATTAAGTTCAGTTATATCCCACCTGAAAAAATTCCCAATGTAAAATCTTTCTCTCCCGAAAGAAGTACTGTTATTATCTTTGAAGATTTATGTGTTGCTCCTGAATCTATACAAAATCGGATTATTCCATTCTTTACACATGAATATTAGTCCAATTTAAACACAAAAATATCATCATGTCCCAGTAATTATTCGGGAGAATATTTCACACTTAGTAATGGTTAATGGTGGCAGTTCTCCCCAAGACGTTTCCAAAATTGTTGGTCGATATACTGATGTGAAAAATGCTTCAATGGTTATTAATAGTTATCTACGTAAGGGTGAGTTTATTGTATTCGATTTAGATAAACCTGAGGATGATGAACTTGCAATTCGGTTAAGGTTCGATACGCCGTTAAATCTGCAAAAGGAAATAGAGATGAAAAAAGTGCGCAAGCTAATCCCGCCTAGAAAATATTATCTCACAGATGAGTAGAATCTCTTCAAGTGATTATCTGCATAGCGGGATATATCCTTTTCGGGAAAGAATACTAGGGAATCACATACTGTGCAATTTATATAATTTGTAGTTATACCGGAAGGAAGAAACCGCCCAGTGCCACTACTAGTGTCATAAAACTTTCCATGCATTCGAATATATCCATTCTTAGAAAAGATTTTTGGATACTCTTCAAGTATTTTTTCTAAATGGGCCACGAATACGAGAGCACCACATTTCTGGTGTTTCACTATCACGTTTATGTTTTAAAAGAGCTAATGTTTTTCCTATTCTTTCATACGTTTCATCACGATTGGGTGAAGTAAGCTTAAAGTAGGCATTACTATCTAAATCCATCTTTTACAAGTGTTTAGGCGGTTTATAACAATTTACAGTTTTTTAATAATTTATATCGTTTTTAGTGAACTATTTGTGTATTATAATAAAATATTAGATTCATTTTTTTGTGCTAGAGCGAAGGAAAAAAAAATGCATTGAGATTATATATGAAACTTTTCTGTAACGGTTTATTTCCAGATAGACAAAAATGTTATAGAACATGCTTACGATTCATTTTTTGTGCAGATAAAGTGGATTCATATATAAAAAATACCGTTATATATAAGTCAGACACAAAAGTATATATTTTATTAATAAATAGATAAACATGTTATGTTAAATAGATATAGTTTATACATTGTTAAATTTATAATAAGTATGTACTGTTAACCTGACGCATCTCTTCTCATAAAATATCATATAGATTTTATGTATCCATTCTCAAATATTCATCAAATTTTTGTAAATAAACCATGGAATCACAAAAATTTTCTTTCGTTAAGGTGATTTCTGTCTCCCAATTAAGATCATACTTATCTAAAATACCTGCATGATGCGATTAAAAAACTCGTTACATAAAATCAAGTGAACCACATTAAAATAAAATATAAAATTTTAATACCTCTTGAGACGTTCCCCATTTCATGTCACCTGTCACAACTCGTCCTTAACATTCTTCTCATCCCTAATATCCCCATCACTAACAACGCAACATAGAGTCAGCCAGTCTCAAGCAAAAAACGATTCCACGTGCAGGGGCAGCTACTTACCTAATCTCTATCTCTTTGGCCAATTCATCTAGTGCATCAATCTGCTCTTGCCTCTCCACACCGAGTTCAAGATAATCGTTATGGGTGAGTTGGTTGCCACTAAGCAGCATGAAAGCGGAGATAACTGTGCCCGTCCTGCCTTGCCCATATCTGCAGTACACAAGGGTCGTCCTCTGAGCCGGCAAGTATGACTCGTATGCCTGGCGTAACTGATAAATTGTTGGAGCAGTGAAGTCTGCAACCGGTAGGTGGAGGTATTTAATGGAACGTCTCTGCAATCCCCCGTCAGTTAGGGGGAAATGGTTCAGGCTGATGACATTGTTGATGCCCTGGTTAACGAGGTACTCAATAGCAGCATCATCCATATTCTGACTCTCATCATTGCCAGTGTAGTGGGGCGCAGAGCTGCGCGCCAGCCGGTTGGGTATCACCCATACGAATCGTTGGAATATTGGGTCAGACTATTCAGTAATACAAGTTTAACTGTCTAGCAATCGAAAGCTTAAGACCCTAAAGTAGCAAAAAATGAGCAGGGTATCTTAGGTATCTTACCGACGTGGTCATCTCGAGAAATTAAGGATATTAAAAAGATCAACTTGAAAAGATATCAATTTTATAGTCGAAAAATTTTTGTCGAGATAATAGGTTTTGTTACATAAAAAATTTTTTTAAAATTTTTTTTTTTTCGTGAGAAAATAAAATCTTATATTTCGTTTTTGTTATCTTTATTTCTAGCGGGTTCTTTTTTTTTTCTTACGTAAAAAAAAAATATCTTATCTTTATTTCTAGCAGGTTCTTTCTTTTTCTCTTTTTTTTCTTACATAAAAAAAATCTTATATTTCGTCTTTATCTTTTATTTCTAGCGAATTCTATTTTTTTCTTTTTTTTTCTTTTTTTTTCTTATAATAAATAAAGAACACTAACTAACTAATTAATTAATAATAGAAATAATTATTAAATAATAAATAATAAATAATATATACATATAAATATATATATTTTTTATCTAATTATTAATTAAATAATCTATAAATAAATATAAGATACAAGGATTGACCATATGACTCATTACATACATAGTAAACAATATCAAATTTTTGGATTTAAATTTTAAAATCAATATCATGAATTGATCTAGAGATGGGCGTAAAAAATTATTATTTATANAGTAATACAAGTTTAACTGTCTAGCAATCGAAAGCTTAAGACCCTAAAGTAGCAAAAAATGAGCAGGGTATCTTAGGTATCTTACCGACGTGGTCATCTCGAGAAATTAAGGATATTAAAAAGATCAACTTGAAAAGATATCAATTTTATAGTCGAAAAATTTTTGTCGAGATAATAGGTTTTGTTACATAAAAAATTTTTTTAAAATTTTTTTTTTTTCGTGAGAAAATAAAATCTTATATTTCGTTTTTGTTATCTTTATTTCTAGCGGGTTCTTTTTTTTTTCTTACGTAAAAAAAAAATATCTTATCTTTATTTCTAGCAGGTTCTTTCTTTTTCTCTTTTTTTTCTTACATAAAAAAAATCTTATATTTCGTCTTTATCTTTTATTTCTAGCGAATTCTATTTTTTTCTTTTTTTTTCTTTTTTTTTCTTATAATAAATAAAGAACACTAACTAACTAATTAATTAATAATAGAAATAATTATTAAATAATAAATAATAAATAATATATACATATAAATATATATATTTTTTATCTAATTATTAATTAAATAATCTATAAATAAATATAAGATACAAGGATTGACCATATGACTCATTACATACATAGTAAACAATATCAAATTTTTGGATTTAAATTTTAAAATCAATATCATGAATTGATCTAGAGATGGGCGTAAAAAATTATTATTTATAAGTCTTACAACCCTCCTTCGTGAAGAAATATCAACGCAACAACAATGGGCCAAATTATCAGCACAGTTATTAACACTTTGGAGGATGTCAATGATGAAGTAAAACGTCGAAAGCGACAGCAACTCGAGTTCCTTAACATTCTTCTCAAATCTCAATCTGATTATTTTGAACAAGATTTAAGAAATAAGCTTTCTAATGGGAAAATTAAGGTGACTAAAGAAAGCCCTATCGAATCATTTAAGGAGAGTATGGTTAATGTCTCATCCAATATAAATGTCTTCTCTATCTTTTGTCATTTTTTTTATTATTATTTACTCTAATCGTTATATTTATATATCTTTAAGGATCGATGAAATTCTTAATGAATTATTACCCACAGGCGATCAAAAATTTGACATCCTTAAGGGTTTTAAGGATATTATTAAGACTGGCTTAAATACCTTCTTGGGGAATTCATCAATTGGCGAGCAGAAGATTGACTACGAATCTCTTGCTCTGTGGTACAATTCGATTGTTATAATTGACGTCAAGATTTGGAAGTATAAATTTGAGACCACGGGAGTTATTGCAGATTGCGAGAATGCTCTATGCTACTCATACACTCTTTCAGTTGTAGATCACAAAAATACTGACCTTGATACCCTTAACTTTTTAATTAGCAAGAATGCTAATAAAACCGGTGTAGATCCAAATAATCTCATCAAAGAATTGGCAAACCTCTGGAGTTCTCTTCAAAATACTAACCCGTCCGATGTTCATAATAAAATCAAAATGCTTCGTTAGAATAAACGCCTAGTAGTTTATATAAATTGAGTCACTAATTGAATTATTTTAAATAAAGTCGGATTCTTGTACATTGCAAATAGCACATTACATTGCCGAAAAAATGTTATTATATCATTCTCACGTGTATTATAGGCGCAGTAGATTACAAAATTTATATTTGCTAACATATACACGCACACATTGTAAAGTAATACCTAGGGATAGTTAAATTAACGGAGACTACTCATAGTTACACTATATAATTTTAGAATAGTAATTATTACTAAAACTGAAGCCCTATGTTTTTACTAAGTATTACTATTAAAACTCAAAACTTTTTAAAGATATATTTATTTGAATCACACGATAAAAACAAAATTCCGCTAATCATAAGATCCCAAGCTATACATAAATATAATTTTCATTCTTATTTTGTTTCTCTATTTTGTGAAAAACTGGATCGGCTATTTTTACTACCTTTAATTATAGATAACTTTCATTTGTCATTAACAATGGTAAAAAAAATGTACATAACTATTTAATATTTAAACTAGCCATTTATTTTTTTGAGTATCCACCACATGAATAAGATTGGAATTGACAATGTTTATTAGTGTTACATTTGTTATATATTTTTTAATTTAGGTTAAAAAATTAAATCAAGGAGAGTGTCAAGATTTTTATTTTTACTAAGTTTAAGGAAGTACATGAGGATTTAATCTTGAAATTTCAGTTGACATTCCTGGATGACATTTTGATCAGTCATAAAGGCTGATTGATCTAAGTGAGATATTTCAATATCATCCCAAGTGGGGCATTGACTAAGGGCAACATATGCTTGTCCTGATGAAAAAATATTTCCATCTAATGCAAGACATACTTTGGGTAAAGTTAAACCTTGTGTTTTATGAACTGTTAAAAATAGGAAATAATCAAAGAGAAAAAAGACAAGACAAAGAGAAACTTACTGAATACCACCCTTCATGGGCAATGAATTTACCCTTCAGAAATATTACTTGCTCAATCTCAAAGTCTTCTATATTGTTTTTGACTTCTTGATTTAGTGGAATAAAAACCTTTATTTGTAAATAAATAATTTCAGCAGGATCCATATCATTTAATCTTGAGATTGCAGTTATTTCTTTTAAAATAAATTCATTTGTATTTTGTTCACTACAGTCATATAAATAGCAAATACGTAGTATGTAATTTTGCTGGCATTCTAGAATAATAATAATAATAATAATAAATTGTATTAATAATAAAAATAGAAAAGTAAATGATATTAATTTAATTATTTAAAAAAATAAAAAATATATATATTTTTTAATTAAAATAATGGACTAGACTTCTATACTATAATTATGTAGGTTTCCACCAAAAGTCTCCAGATATACCTTATAAGAGTGATAAGGGAGCAGTCTTTTGATGTGGGCTGATGCGAAAGACTTATGCAACTTGGTATCTGTAGTTCCCCTTTTTTACCCAGTATTATTAGGGTCATGGTTTCATGGTCCTTTATAAAATATTGAAAAATGTGAAGTTTTTATCCTCTTCAGAGTAATTTTTTACTTCGTAGCATGATTGGGTTGTAAGCTGATCTTTAAAATTCAGTTTTTAATGAATTAGTTTTAGCTTTTTCCTTTATTTACAAGTAACACAATTCAATGTAGAAATTTATTTTTGTATTGTTTTTTCATGAATTAATAAAGGGATCAATCACATTAGTTAACTAAAAAAAATTATATAGGTTGAAAAAAAAAATAATAAAATATTTATTAAAAAAGATATTGCAACATTTATTATTATTTCTTTTTTTTGAAAAAGGATTGAAGATATATATAAATAATTTAACTTGTAAACATGAGAAAAGAATATACTAAATATATTAAAACAGTCATTATGAAAAAAAAATTTTTTTTATTTTTATTTATTTTGATATTAATTTGTAATAATTACTTATTTTTTTTTTTTTCCCTTCGGAGTCTTGCTCCAAGACGTTTTTATTACGGAAAATTTGTAAATTACAAAATCTTCTAAAGTATACATAGAGGAGCTCACTAAAATTAGAAAAAACTAATCTACGGTGCGACCCGTCAAAGCCCACTAAACGTGAGAAATCACTTAGCCAAAGCCATGGTGATTAATTTTAAAAAAGGGCCAAGCCAACTGCTAAAAAAAAAAAGAAGTTCGAAGGTACCAATTCGCAAAAATCTTTTGCATCAGCTCACATCAAAAGAATGCTCCCTTACCGCTCTTGTAAGGTATACCTCCCCGGCCGGGCGGAATTAATCAAATCATCAGCTCACATATTTGATCTCCTCCCTTATCGCTCATATAAGGTAGCCAGTATAAAACTTCCATAAACCCTACACCACGCAACACCTAATACTACTCCCTACAACTTCGTCCCACCACCCTACAACTAATAAACATCACACTCCTCCGTCCTCCCACAAAAACTCACATCACACATCATTACTTCCGATCACCACCTAAAATACCCACGTATCACCCATTTGCATCAGTGCGACATCACCTGGATCTACGAGATCGACGATTCAGGGTCAAACCAAAATTTGACATTCCCCCCCAANTTATTTCTTTTTTTTGAAAAAGGATTGAAGATATATATAAATAATTTAACTTGTAAACATGAGAAAAGAATATACTAAATATATTAAAACAGTCATTATGAAAAAAAAATTTTTTTTATTTTTATTTATTTTGATATTAATTTGTAATAATTACTTATTTTTTTTTTTTTCCCTTCGGAGTCTTGCTCCAAGACGTTTTTATTACGGAAAATTTGTAAATTACAAAATCTTCTAAAGTATACATAGAGGAGCTCACTAAAATTAGAAAAAACTAATCTACGGTGCGACCCGTCAAAGCCCACTAAACGTGAGAAATCACTTAGCCAAAGCCATGGTGATTAATTTTAAAAAAGGGCCAAGCCAACTGCTAAAAAAAAAAAGAAGTTCGAAGGTACCAATTCGCAAAAATCTTTTGCATCAGCTCACATCAAAAGAATGCTCCCTTACCGCTCTTGTAAGGTATACCTCCCCGGCCGGGCGGAATTAATCAAATCATCAGCTCACATATTTGATCTCCTCCCTTATCGCTCATATAAGGTAGCCAGTATAAAACTTCCATAAACCCTACACCACGCAACACCTAATACTACTCCCTACAACTTCGTCCCACCACCCTACAACTAATAAACATCACACTCCTCCGTCCTCCCACAAAAACTCACATCACACATCATTACTTCCGATCACCACCTAAAATACCCACGTATCACCCATTTGCATCAGTGCGACATCACCTGGATCTACGAGATCGACGATTCAGGGTCAAACCAAAATTTGACATTCCCCCCCAAAAAGTATTCCATGAAAAAGAGGAAAAATTTTTGTGGCGCAGACCCATAACCAATATATACGAGAGTCAAACAGCTCCAGGAAACCCCTTTGCTTATTCCGTTCGTTCAAAACAAACTATTTAATCCAAAAAGTGCGACCTGAAGCCGGTCACCGTTCGTCTTAGGGCTTATCCACTCGAAGACTATTTTCAGAAAAATTAGAGAGTTCGCCGTTTACGTTTTCTACAAAGAGACTGGAACCAACTCCACTGACCAAACTTCATAAGTATTTAAGAATAACAACCCCAACGTCTTCTAGTCTTATCCGGTTGTTGCCTAACCTCCAACTTAGACTGCCTTTCGTAGCTTCATAAATACCCACTTCAGTTTTTTACTGCGGAATTTGAGTGACGGACGGATAACCAGAAAGAGTTTTTTTTTTTTTATTTGTAATAATTACTTATAAAAATAAATATAAGTGATTATTTTATTAAAATTATTATTTTTATTTATTATTATAAGTGATAAAAATTAATAAAAATTATTTTTATTTATTTCTATAGTAATAGTGATTATTATTATTAAAATAATTTTTGATAATCTATAATAATAAAAAATAAATAAAAAAATAATTACATATACTATAAAAATAAAAATTAAATTTTTTTTTAATAAAAAATCACTTACACATATTTATTTTTAAGTAATAAAAAAAAATTAATTTTTGATAATCACTATAAAAATAAAAATAAATTTTTTTTNGACCAAACTTCATAAGTATTTAAGAATAACAACCCCAACGTCTTCTAGTCTTATCCGGTTGTTGCCTAACCTCCAACTTAGACTGCCTTTCGTAGCTTCATAAATACCCACTTCAGTTTTTTACTGCGGAATTTGAGTGACGGACGGATAACCAGAAAGAGTTTTTTTTTTTTTATTTGTAATAATTACTTATAAAAATAAATATAAGTGATTATTTTATTAAAATTATTATTTTTATTTATTATTATAAGTGATAAAAATTAATAAAAATTATTTTTATTTATTTCTATAGTAATAGTGATTATTATTATTAAAATAATTTTTGATAATCTATAATAATAAAAAATAAATAAAAAAATAATTACATATACTATAAAAATAAAAATTAAATTTTTTTTTAATAAAAAATCACTTACACATATTTATTTTTAAGTAATAAAAAAAAATTAATTTTTGATAATCACTATAAAAATAAAAATAAATTTTTTTTTTTTTATAATTTTTATTTTTAGTGATTACTGTTGACTTATTTTTATCATTTTCTTATTATCATATTTTATTAATATTTTATTATTATTATTTATCTATTTCTATTATTTACTTATCATTACTTATTATTTATATTATATAGTATTACAGTAGATCAATTTCTTAATATGTAACACAAATTAACCTTTATTTCTAAAATAAGTATATTATTAAATTCTTGTAAATCTGTAGCACAAATTAGAGTATTAGTTATAACACGAGTTAATACTTTAGTTAAAGTACCGGTTAAAGTACTAGAGAAGGTACCAGTTAAGATATTAGTCAAGGTACCAGCATAATTACTAGACAGATTACAAGTTAACTTTACAGTTAAATTAATAATGTATATAAAGGCTGAGTTTTCTCTCAACCTCAATCTTCAGTTAGATACAGTTCGATACAAGTTTTATACAATTAATATAATTAATAAACAGTATTTAACTCGCAATTAGTAATAAATTGATAATAAAGTCTTGGTGACATTAATATTATAATTTATGTACTTTGATATTATTATTCTTGGTGAATAATAACCCTTTTCATTTGTCGAAAACCCCGTAGTTAAAGAATTGGTTTCTTTATAAATTGTCTTTGTGATGATAGAGATTTGTTCTCTATAATCCCCTTTAAAACCTCACCCTTGCCTCTTTTGAATAAAACCACATATTTAAATCCTTCATAGTTGTATTCATTTACAAACTCTTCAACTATAGCACATTACATATAACTGCTGTGTGATCTTTTATATATAGTTTTTCCCTGCTTTAGTTGTCGTTCCCTATTTCTTTTTGAAAGTACAAATAGGCCAACATTACCAAAAATCATTTTCAATAATTACTGTAAAAATAAAAATAGTAAAAAAAATTAATTTTTTTTTACTATTTTTAATAAATTTATTATTATCAAAAATCATTTTTCAGTAATTTATTTTATTATAATTAATTTTTTTTTATTATTTTTATTTTAATAAAAAATTGCTTATATTTATTTTTAAGCAATAAAATAAAAATAGTAAAAAAAATTAATTATTTTACTATTTTCCATAAGCAATAGTAAAAAAATAATTTTTTTTTACTATTTTTAATAAATTTATTTTTATAGTAATTATCAAAAATGATTTTGATAATTACTAAAAATAAATAAAATAATTTTTTTATAAAAATAAATTTATTAAATAGTAAAAAAAATTATTTTTTTACTATTGTTTATAGAAAATGATAAAATAATTAATTTTTTATTAACAATAGTAAAAAAAAATTATTTTTTTTTACTATTTTTAAAAATTTCAGAAATTATATAAACACCTGCTATTCTTTGGGTAGGGGTGAAGGTTATTCTTCTAAATGATATTAATATCGAGTACATTATAATCACATAATGAAATTGATTACCATTACCATTTACCATTTTACTATTACCATTATATAAATTCTTAACCTTTTTTTTCCATTTCAGATTACAAAAATTATCCCAAAAAAGAGTATTATTGAAACTTAAGAACTTATCAATACTTACCAATTGGATAAAGGTATTTTATATCATGACTTCACTGAAAAAGAAATAATAATAGGTAAAAATCTATACTACAGTGTAGAATCTCAAAGATAGAAACTTGATTATAGTAAAAATTGATCAACTGTTTAGTATTAAAACTTTTTTCCAAATATAGAAATAAAAATTCTAACCTATTCTAATCGTAAAAAACGGTAGCCCAGAACCTAGACTTTCTTAATCATTGGTTAAAATTTTGATCTGATGTAAATTATCAACTTTTATTGGGGTTGAAGTCACTTGTATTTAATTATACTTATCAAATTTGAAAATATACTTAAAATAGTAAATTATTATAAATTTCTAATAATTTCTAATATTTTGTATCTGTTAAAATGCCATGCCATTAATAAAAAGTTTTAAGAGTAAAAAATGAAATTTATAATTCTATATAAATGTGAATATATTTTCTTGAATTCTAATTGGTTAAAATCATATCATATGTTGCTTATATAAGCTAAGAAAATTTAGAAAAAATTTTTTTCCATAAATAGATTCCCCCAAATGTATAATTCAAATGTTATAATATAAAAAAAATCTGATGATTGGATCAAATTTTATTTAAGATTTTCTAAGTTTCTATCTTAAAGGTTCTATACTGTATGATAAAAAATAAAAAAAAAATAAAGTATCATTTTATGCAAATTATAATGTACCTTCTTTTACATATAATGAGAGTTTATGAATATCATAAAATAAAAATAAAATAAAAAAATACAAAAAATGAATCTTTTATAAACAATTTATAAAAAACAGTTTTTATATGGTGAATAAAAAAAAACAAAATAATTCTATATTTCAATATGAGTAATAAAATAAAATAAAAACTTTTCAGTATGTAATAAAAGAACGAAAGATGAAAATAAATAAAAATTCAGCCTAAAAAATCGGGACTGAGTAATCTTGAGTCAAAACCATTTAAAATTAAACTACTAACTTGTTTTTTATTGAATATTTAATTCATGTACTTTTCAATTTATTCAAAAAAATTATAAAATAATAGTATTATAGATTATATACAATAATTTTATTCTAATGTCACAATGTCCAAATTAATTATACTATTATAAAGATGGGATTCAGACTAACTCTAACTTAGGGACATGCCTGCAACCCGCCTGATAGCAACAGCTACCCTCAGCATATTAAGGTCCTGCCGAACAACCTTGGACATCCCTTTGTCACAAAATTTTACAATAAAGTTGCTGCCCGTGTTATGAGCATGTCCATTAACACAGCCATTATTCCCACAGCCAAGGTAAATACCTCCTCTGGTACCTCTACAACAATGCAATCACAACAAATACCTCCAAAGAGCAAGGCAATAATGGATATAGTTATTATATTATACTAAATTCTAATCTATTTACAAAGGAAAATACAGATTGTATAAAAAACCTTAATAATTAACTACTATAAATATGTAAAATCAAAGGGTTTACAAATAAAGAAATGATTCCTATCTTTTATAAGGACTAAAAAGGAAAAAGAACATGCATCAACATGTATCACTAATTTCATCCCCAAAATTTCCTTCTATGTGTTAAGTTTAACTCTTATATATTTATGTCATAATATAAATATTACAATAATATAAATAATAGAATTGGATAAAGGTGGATAAAAAGATATCAAATAATATAATAATCTAAAAAAATTTATTCAATGATATTATTAAAAATAAAACTTGATTTTTCAAATTCTTTTAAAATCATTTCAAATTCTTTTAAAATCAGGTTTGGAATTTTCTAAATTATTCATTTGATCAGAATTATTTAAAATTATTAAAGATAAACAAGTTGAGTGAAAAAGACTTCATTTCTAAATACTTTTTCTTAAAGATTCAAAACCATAAAAAAGATTGAATCCCAAGTTGACTAGTGTAACTTAATTTTAAATCTTGATCCATGTCTTTATATGGA
The DNA here is from genome assembly GCA_003547095.1 of Diversispora epigaea. Classification (NCBI taxonomy): domain Eukaryota; kingdom Fungi; phylum Glomeromycota; class Glomeromycetes; order Diversisporales; family Diversisporaceae; genus Diversispora; species Diversispora epigaea. The sequence goes on from PQFF01000123.1 coordinate 186,154, forward strand.
AAAAAACAAATATCTCATTTCATTGAAAAGTCAATTGGGAGTTTTGATTTCAGATTGAATTTTTTATGTATTTGTATATTATTTTGAATTAATTATATTTTATTACATTTTTCACTTTCTTGTTTTTTAATTATATTAAACATCCCAATTGAGATTGGAATTTTAGGGAATATATATTCTCAACAGTTGAAGGCATTGATTGGATGATTTGATTATTTAAAATACTATTTTAAAGTAATGGAAATTGCATTAAAAGATTATTTGATATTCTTGATTATTTTTTTTTACATAATCTACCAAGGAATTAATTATTTGGTGCTATTGGCTCAGCAAAATCTTATTAATTTCTCTCTGTTAAACTTTTTGATCTTCCAATATTTTTTAATGGTTTATTGGAATGGGTTCATCTGATTCTTTGATTGATAAACATCCACTTTTTTTTTGTCGATAATATTATTGATAAAGGATGAGAATTAAAATATAATATTCTTTTTTGTATAATGTATACATGCTAAATTAATGAACTTTGTTGCTGTTCTATCTAATTATTATTTTTAGATTTTTTTAAGTTAAATTAGATTAAATTCAAGTTTTTGAATAATTAAGAGTCATTTGGATAAAATAATAATGTCCAATGCAGTGAGGTGAAGCAATACTGCATCTGCAGTTGCAGTTCAATCATAGAATAATTGTGTACAATTATCTTTTATTTTTAATTACTATTACCAAAATTAATTTATAAGATAAAATTTTTTTTTGAATTGATTTAATGAACTTTGAAAAAAAACTTATAGACTGCCCAATCTATTAGGGATTAAGGCATCACCACCAATTATTTGAATTTCTTAAAAGGTATAAATATATCAGGTTGGGTTTTTTAATTTTATAGGTTGGATAAATTTATGAATCATTTGAGCTTGTTTTTTTTTTATTAAAAAAATGGACCATTAGAGTTTAATTATGTAAATTAAGTAATTTGAATTTTTTGCTTTTTCCATTAAATAAAATTTAATTAAATGATTTTTCTAAAATTCATTCTATCTTTTGTATTACAGAATTTTGTGGATATTATTATTATTTTTTTTTTTGATTATCATTTATATATACATAACTGATAATATAATAAAATATAGACCTGACCAATCTTTGCATTGAACAATAGTTGGTCAGCCAATATCAATCTCTCCATCTTCCGGACTATTGAGAAAAAAAGACAATAATAACTTTATTTTTTATTGTTTTGTAACTTCTCTAGGTTTTTCTTTTTTTTATAGGGGTTGAATAAAGAATAAATGTTATAAAAATGGTTCGATATTTCAACATTTTTTCCATTATATCTTTGAGCATCTTTCATTTCCATATCATTACTCATTTTTTCTATTCAGAATTTCTATTCTATTCTGCAAAATTTTTTTGGTTTACTACATTATTCTTGCAAATTCACATTCTGATTTTCCTCAGAATAGAGAACCTTGATTTTTTTTTTAAAAAAAAAGTTATATAAATCTCTTATTATTTATTCAAGATCAATTTTGTGGATTTTTCGAACTGACTAGATTTCTTAATAATTTAAAATTCGTATTATTCGATATTATCAAATTCGAGTTCAAATAATAATGTCTTCTAGAATAATTCATAAACAACCTCTCTCTTCATTAGTAATTATAAAATAAAACTGTCTTCTTCATGGTTAAAAAAGAAATATTTCTTCATTCATATTCTATTCTATGTTCTTTTTTTTTTCTGTTACATAAAAGATTGTTCGTATTAAAATTGCCATTGCACAAGCAATTTTTATACATCACGTCTTTTGATGCAATTAAATATATAAACTATTAAATCCGTCATGTATAATCATCAATGGGAATTTAACTATTTATATCTAATCTAAACGTAGATTCTTTGAATGAAAATTGTAATGTTGAACTACTTAACTATACTTTAAGGAAATGGCATTTCATGTCAAGGAGAGATNTATTATTTATTCAAGATCAATTTTGTGGATTTTTCGAACTGACTAGATTTCTTAATAATTTAAAATTCGTATTATTCGATATTATCAAATTCGAGTTCAAATAATAATGTCTTCTAGAATAATTCATAAACAACCTCTCTCTTCATTAGTAATTATAAAATAAAACTGTCTTCTTCATGGTTAAAAAAGAAATATTTCTTCATTCATATTCTATTCTATGTTCTTTTTTTTTTCTGTTACATAAAAGATTGTTCGTATTAAAATTGCCATTGCACAAGCAATTTTTATACATCACGTCTTTTGATGCAATTAAATATATAAACTATTAAATCCGTCATGTATAATCATCAATGGGAATTTAACTATTTATATCTAATCTAAACGTAGATTCTTTGAATGAAAATTGTAATGTTGAACTACTTAACTATACTTTAAGGAAATGGCATTTCATGTCAAGGAGAGATTTGATATTATTTGAAAGCAAAATAATAAAAAATTATTATATATAATTATTTCTATTGAGCCAAAATCATATCTTCAAATCAATAGCTTGTTTGATAACAATAGCTTGTAGCTTGTTNCTTCTAGAATAATTCATAAACAACCTCTCTCTTCATTAGTAATTATAAAATAAAACTGTCTTCTTCATGGTTAAAAAAGAAATATTTCTTCATTCATATTCTATTCTATGTTCTTTTTTTTTTCTGTTACATAAAAGATTGTTCGTATTAAAATTGCCATTGCACAAGCAATTTTTATACATCACGTCTTTTGATGCAATTAAATATATAAACTATTAAATCCGTCATGTATAATCATCAATGGGAATTTAACTATTTATATCTAATCTAAACGTAGATTCTTTGAATGAAAATTGTAATGTTGAACTACTTAACTATACTTTAAGGAAATGGCATTTCATGTCAAGGAGAGATTTGATATTATTTGAAAGCAAAATAATAAAAAATTATTATATATAATTATTTCTATTGAGCCAAAATCATATCTTCAAATCAATAGCTTGTTTGATAACAATAGCTTGTAGCTTGTTTGATAAATTTATAAGATTGTAATCGTTAACAGTTAAATAAATATTCTTCGACAGATTTTTAAACAAATTATTAATATTTATTTATTTATTATAAACTAATAAAATAACTTCTTTTAATCGAATATTCTTATTCTATAAATGCACGAATTTGTGCCCGAACATGATTTTTCTCTTCTACCCACGAATAATAATCTTAAGACTTAAACCATCTTAAAGAAATAAATTATTTTTTTTTCTATTGATTCATTATTAGTCAGAACTATTTTGTTGAGATAATTTGTTTTTTTTTTTATTATCAGCTATATTATAAATAACCCAATACGTAATATATAAACTATCGTGACAATCTATCTTTTTCCATTTATTGGACATTTCAATGTCGACTTTATTCCCAACTGTTGTTGACAACACATTTGAAAAATAGTTATTATATGTTTCTTACTCCTAGCCTACTACTTAATGTACAAAAATATATGTATCTATCTTTTCCAATATTTTTCTGTTAATATATTTAAATATATATATCTATCTTTTCTAATATTTTTAACCCCGAGAAAGATTAATTGGACTAATTGAATTAATTGACAAGAAAAAAAATTAAGTGAAATATCAAGATTAATTGAATTGCCACACGTGAATAAATACGTTAGAGAATAAATAATTAAATAAATTATAATTAAAAGTTAAAAAAAAAAATTAAATTAATGAAATAAATAAAATAAATAAAAAATTTTAAAAAAAAATTAAATAAAAAAAATTAAAATGAAACTATTGCGAGAAGACCAAGAAGACCTTCGTTGCTTTAAATGATGAAAATAGGTGATGATAGGGAATAGTAGATAAAATATAAATGACATACATATGTTACGTTTAATAACAATGATAAAGATTTAATAAGTAATAATTGATAAATAATAAATTGTCGTACGTAAAAGATAATGAATTATGATTGATAGATCTATTTGAAATACCGTAATAAGAATTGAATAAGGATCGAATAAAAATCGAATAAGAATTGGAATTGAATTACAATTGAATCAGAACCAAATGAACGTAGATAAGCAAGAAAAAAACGAGGGATAGATGAATAATAATTTGATAATAATCTAGACGCATGTAGAAATAATATAATATCTTCTCCTTTATCCTTTTCTTTTCCATATCCCCTACTGAACAAAAAATAAATAAAATAAAAAATTTAATTTAATTAATAATAAATTTTTTGTCATTTCTTGATAAAGATCTATTATTATTAGTTTCAGTTAGAAAGTCCGAAAAAAAAACATAAAATACTTACAAGTTACGACTTCCTATTAATAGGCACGCAAAGTATACAAATAAAAAAATGCCAAATGAAAACGACCACCCCATATAAAAAAAATATTCATTCGTTCATGAGAGGAACACAGCATATTTAAAGTAATATCGTAAAAGATAATAAAAGTACTATCGTAGTAAACTACTACTACTACTAGGTACGACCGAAAAGAAATAAAAAAAAATAAATTCAATTAATTATTTGATTTTCGAGACACGAAATAATTTTTAATAATCACGAATAATTTATAGGAAAAAAAAGACAGCAAGTGGTTGCAAAAAATACTAATCAATAATGCTCGGAATAATGCTCGGAATTGTTCTTTGAGAATAAATAAAATCAATTGAATTTTAAATTAATGGATTAATAGATCAGGAATATTTTTTTACTTTGTATTTTTCTCCGAATTGATGTTTATCCCCTATTTTTTTTTAGGGTTGTAAATAATAATCTTTGTTGTTGTTAATGTTAATTGACATTATGATTTTTGAATAAAATAGGAATGTGTCTCGTTTTTCTTGACTTTTTCACTCACCATATTTTTTTCACATTATTAATAAACGCTTTAAGCATTTTAACACGAGTTTATTAAATGATTTTAGTTATTATTATCATCTACATATTATTTATCTTTATATATATATCCCCCCTTGATCAAATTGATCTAGTAAATTTTATCCTTAAAAATTAAAAAAAACGATTTTCGAAATTTACTTTCGTAATTTATTCATCTCGTCTCGTCCCCAATTGATTATTTATAATAATTAATAATAATCTTTCGCTTTTCTTATGCTTGATTTTTTTACTTTTATTAGTAAAACACCTAGTTTCTTGAAAAAAAAAATATTAATTTATATCCCCTACATAAAGATCCTTATTTATTTTTGAAAACAAAATGCGTTCTCGATAATAATACGTGCGCTACGTATTCTTCTATTTCTATAACTAGAAGCTTTTCAATTTTCAAATAATTATATTTTCAATTTTTTGTTAAAACTTTGTGCTGGACTTTACAGACTAATAAAATAAACCCTTCCTTGAAAAAAAGAAAACGAGACATTTTTCCTATCAAATTTAAAAAAAAATATTTATCCTTTAAAATATTCATTAATTTATATAAATATATTCATATTCACAAGTCTCGAAAATTGAAATGGAATCAACAAAAGATTGAAAAAATACATAGGACATGAACAATATTATAAAGAAAGGGAATAGTTGTGGTTTCTCTCTAAATAAAGATTCAAATACAAATATTGTACCGATGATAAAATGCAAAGAACATTAATTGCTAAAATATAATTTTGCAAAAACTTAATTGAAGGCAATTTCTCAACGGCACACAACAAATATCGTTGTCGATGGAAAAATGAATACAAAGAATGGTGATTGCCAAAATAAATAATTTTTACAAAATTAATTAAAGACAGAGACAAATGTGAGATGCAGAAATGATGAATTTTATAAAAAGAAAATTGATATTTCTGATACTAGAACATCGGAAATTGGATACCAGCTTAATAGGAATAATATAAATATATCTAAGGGTATATTAATTACCTAATTAATTAAACCAGAACATATTCATCATTTATTTCTTCCTTCCCTTGGAATTTTTTTTTTCTTTTTTAATTTAATTTATTATTCATATATTGAATTTTTCAACTTTAAAAAGTTCAAATCATTTTAGATCACCATGGATATATTATTATTTTTTGATATCATCTCTCTCTCTTGAGGTTCCTTTTTTATATTTAAAACCTAAACTTTTTTTTTTTGAACTTTCACATCACATCCCTTGTTATTAAATTTCAATCTCTTATCAAACTGCACATACATTTAATTTTATTGTTTGACATTTATTAAAAGTTTACAATTACGAAGATATGAAAAAGACGCGTCAGCAAAAGTAAAAGATTTATATTATATAAATAACGATGTAATATCTGAAGCCAAATCAGAACATGATTTGGCTTAAACCCTTTTAATTATGTATAAAGGTAACAAATCAGATTATCCTACAAAACACGATTGAAGTGCTCTTTCAAAGCAGAAAAAAAATTTTTTACCAACTTTCTTCGCTTCCAAGTAGTTTTAAAATCTGAAATATCTTAAGCCATTGTAATATTCAAAAAGGTTAGGCTCATTGAAAAATGTGAAAGGTTTTTAGGGAAATTAGAAAATCAAGAATTTAATCATCCACATAGTATTAATTGAATAGTGTTAAATATGATGAAGAATAGAACTTTCAATGTTTCTGAATTTCACACTCTATAATCTCATATCTGATAATTGTGAACTGCAAATTCAAGTGGCCTGGGCAATTTCAATTGCACAAATATATTTAAATCCAGTTAATTGTAATTTTTATTACTGGTCTGGTATCGAATCATTTTCTGCATTGCTTACACACTTTACATGTGTATATATATATGCATCAAACATTTTTCATTTCTCATCCAAATATCAAAATACATATCAAAATACATATCAAAATATTATTAGATGATAAACAAAAAAAAAACGCATCATCTCAAGTAAAAGAATTAGATTACATACTTATTTTTTTTCTTTATTTTATAATTTTTAAAAATTTTTTACCTCAATCACAACCAACCATAAGTTCTTGTATATATTTACTTTCTTATTTTCGAAATTCTTCCCATCACAATGAACACCTGTCCAAATAAAATACATAAATTTTAATTCGCCCCACTTGAAATGGAGTTATAAAACTCACTACATACATCCACCAAATAGTTTTCACGGAAGATACAATTAACAAAATATTTTAATCCCGAGCATTGATTTATATGAATATATTGAAAATCTTTATTATTATATAATGCTATATTATGAAAAAATTCACCATCGAATATTTTTCTTTTCTATTTTCCTTCATATGGCATGAACTTTTTTCATTGGACATTGGCATATATTTCTAATTCTTAATTTTTATATTTTCTTTCCTTTTTCTTGTGTATATAATTTTCTCTTTTTTCCACTACTCACTAAAAATAATGAAGTTTCATTCAAGTTCATATCATCCTTTATAAACATGTGCGTGCACAAATCTAACGAACAAGAACAAATCGAGTAATTGAAAAAGAAGACATAAAATCTTAAGATTTACTCAATAATAACAAATGCTCAGGGACCACTTTAATAATAATAATAAAGTTTAATTAATAGAAATATTATTATTATTTAAAAGATTTTGGGGATTAAGTAAATTAATAGGATAGTAGTTGTAGTTTATTCCTTATTACAATAAAATTTTACAAATTTTTACTTTTGTCAAAAACCCAATTAGGAAAATTTAAAACATAATATTTTTTTTTTGTTTCAAGTAAAGTACTTGTAATTTTAATTAACACAAAAACCAATTAATCACGATTAGTTTACTTAATTTACTCCCTTTTACCCTATTCGCTTTAACAATATTTTTAAATATATTATATACGAGTATATGATCCATGGACCATCTTAAAAAATCGTTATCCGAAAGATTTTGAAGTTACAGTTACAGCTAAAGAAGAAAGAGTAATTGTGAAAATTTTCAAAGACTTGTACGTAAATTACNTTGAAAAAGAAGACATAAAATCTTAAGATTTACTCAATAATAACAAATGCTCAGGGACCACTTTAATAATAATAATAAAGTTTAATTAATAGAAATATTATTATTATTTAAAAGATTTTGGGGATTAAGTAAATTAATAGGATAGTAGTTGTAGTTTATTCCTTATTACAATAAAATTTTACAAATTTTTACTTTTGTCAAAAACCCAATTAGGAAAATTTAAAACATAATATTTTTTTTTTGTTTCAAGTAAAGTACTTGTAATTTTAATTAACACAAAAACCAATTAATCACGATTAGTTTACTTAATTTACTCCCTTTTACCCTATTCGCTTTAACAATATTTTTAAATATATTATATACGAGTATATGATCCATGGACCATCTTAAAAAATCGTTATCCGAAAGATTTTGAAGTTACAGTTACAGCTAAAGAAGAAAGAGTAATTGTGAAAATTTTCAAAGACTTGTACGTAAATTACAACAAATTTTCTTAGAATTTTAAAATTAACTTATTTTTTATAAAAATCACATCATAAAAGAAACTGCCAAAAATTCAAATTCAAATAATAATAAAAAAAAAGAGCTCGAACCCGCCTACCGGAGGAGCCGGATGCAGACCAACTAAAAATTAAAGATCATTTCATATGGGCCAAGATTAAGGAACAGATTGAATAGAAAAATTTATACATTAACTTATTATGGTGAATAGAAAATGTGAAAAAACTTCAGCAAATAATTTATTACGTTCAAAAATGAGTTTATATTTTTATTATCACAATCTAATTCAAATGATACCTAAAAAAAAATTGTCAATTTGACATCTTTATCATCCTTTATTTAGAAAGAGGCTTGCCTAAAAACTTCTTCGTTCTTATTAAGAGTATGGAACATAAAGATGGGACAAAGTGAAATAAGTCAAACTCGGAAAGATTTTCATTATATCTGGTCTGGTTATTCTCAAGCAATATATAGGAGAAAAAACAGCTTTTGGGACTCAAACTTTTAATTGGATTTCAAAATTCTATGGAGATTTTTGTTGCATCGCTTAAAGATGGTTATTCCCTCAATTAATATATAGAAAGGAAACATCAGAACTTTTATTATTTATTTATCATCTTGCAGAATTGGTAAAGGGAAATATTATTCATAATAATTCGCACAATCTTACTATTTTGAACTTATTAATATTTTATTAGATCTGAAATACCTTCCATATCCGCATACAGCTGAAGTAATATGTACAGTCGCGTCGGAAAGTAACGCCCGATTTTCCAGTTTAATATTTTTATAACTCATTCCCCCTTTTTTCTTTTTTTTTTGTGTTTTTCTCATTATTTTTTGACTGTATGAATGTTATATAATGATTTGTATGGTTAAAAGTGACATCGTGACATCCAAAACTGGTGTTTAAACAAGATAATTCTCCAATCCATTTCACAAAAAAAAAACCGTAAAATGGTTTAAGGCAAAAAAAAAATTAAAATGTTGGACTGGCCAATAAATTCTCGCGACCTTAACCCTATAGAAAATATCCGGAACTTGTTAAAAGACAATCTCAGAAACAAAAAAAAAATTTCCAATAACTGTAGATGAGCTCAAGACTGCTTTGAGTGAGGAGTGATCAAAATGATTCTTAAGAAGGCTGTGGACTCAATTACACAGAATTGAAACAGCATTGGATATAAAGGGAGTTCCAACAAAGTATTAGATCATTATAAAAAAAACTTTACGTGCATTATATAGAAATAGAATACATAATGTGAATTTTTATTTTAATGAAAATCGGGCGTTACTTTCCGACGCGACTGTACATCAGTCAAAATGCGAAATATTTAGTATACAATGCAAATTTACATATTATTAGTGACAAAGGTCTGAAGAATGTAATAAATTAAAATGTAGTTGGACCAATCTCTCAGATTTAATTACTTCAATATAATTTTTAATTTCCTCCTTGTTTCTTTAACATATAATGACAGAGGAATGACATTTGTTTGGAATTTAAATATATTTCATTAGTTGTTTTGGTGAGTGGAAATCATCACAATGCATAAATTAAAATTTTAATTTGTAAAATAACGAGGGCATATGGCATTATAATTTATCTTTGGAATTTGCCGAAATTAAGAAAAAACGTCAAATAAGAAATATACAATATCAAACACAGAAATTAAAAAAATTTTATATACAAGGCATCGCAGTAAGCATCGACAATGGAGGATGATTTTTTTTTAATATTATCATTAAAAATACCTGATAATTTTAACAAAAACTTTTACCTCGTTTGAGCAAAATAATGAATAAAAAATATACAGATTTATTAGAAATGACACACACTAGGTGGGAAACTAGTCCCAATTTTTTTTTTAAATGAGAACTGCTGATTTAAGGAATGAACGATGTGAGACTGTAGATTTACCAATTAAAGATCGAAGTCAGTTTGTTAAAGTTAGTAAGAACTATATAATCGAATTTTTGTTAGGATTTGATGAGATGGATCAATCATTTTATATTTTATTATTATAACATCAATTAATTAAAATATCCGGATTATTTCTGATCATGCTTTAAACATGATATCATTAAAAACATAATAATCCAAAAAGAGATATATATAATCAATGATAATAAATATATCATACAAATTGTCCTATCCATTGCATAGAGCAAGAAAGTCATATAGCTATTTCTATCAACGCATAATAAACACCATTATCTTCCTAATATCACGATCAGTAAAAGGGAATATATTATAATTATTTAATTAAATATAACTTTACTTTAAAATTAAATATAACTTTACTTTAAAATTAAATATTCAATGAAGAATACGAAAAATTAAATATACTGTATAATAAACGAATAGTTCATTTCTATATAATATAAACAGATAAGTTTACTTTAACTCAGGGCCTTAATTGGTTAATTTTATCAGTTTATGGGGCAACGATGAGTCGTGTTGTAAATTAAAGTTTATTTAGTTTTAGAAAGCTTCATTATGTATTTAATTGTTTTAGTTTGTTTCGTCATATAACAATTTTACAATAAATAAACGTATTGGAGTTAGTTAAAAAAAATTGTAACCAGATAAGATTAATTAATAAAAATCAAATAAAAAAAAATAAGATTGAGTAATTTTTAACCTCAATTATTAACATCAAAGAAACTGTATTTTAATCAATACCTCATAAGATATATTGCGACGTGAATTAAAAAATATTCGTACTTAAGCATTTAATTTCATCATGTTATCATCGTGACGAAATACTACGAAATTTAAAATTCAATAACATTCTCACGACCATACCAATAACAATATTTACTCATCAATTTATCATTCTAAAATCTATTTTAAAAATAAATTTGAAAAATGCATGAAATTAAAAAAGAAAAAAAATAAGTGAACCAAAAATAAACGTGATGAAAACAAAATTAATAAATTATGCAACCAATCATATGTAGAATCATCTTAATCACACGTATCCAAAAAAATATTTTCATTTTATCGTGTCTACCGCCTATCGTCTATTAACACGGGAAGACTTATTTTAACAATTAAAATTTAAAGTTATTGAAGAATATTAATTCAATTTGATATGAAATAATGTTCCGAGTATCCCAGATAATATTCCAACTAATATATTATTTATTTCTGACTGATAATCATTACATCTAAATGTGATACGATAATTTTTTTCTTTTTATTTCTTGGCAAAAAAAAATGGCAACTAAAATTTCCACGGAAATATTAATCTCCAATCATCATCTCGCTCAACTTACGATTTATATTCATCATTATTGGTTAATCGAATCTGGTGTAAAGTTACTACACCTATACATTGGGAATTACCTTTTAGTCCAGAATATTGTCGGGATGATATGGAGTTGAGTAAGAAAGCAATATGTATTCGAACTTATATATCATGTATGAATACTCAAGCTAGAACTTTACTTACTCAAAATGGATTTGATTCATCTCATCACCATCTAAAACCGGTTTTGATTATCCATCATAATAATTGATAATTTAGTTTATTTTATTTTCCACAAGTCAGTCCACAACAAATGATTGGTCCAAATCAAGATAATGACAATAGTGATGATGCTAATGAGGAAAAAAATCGCCATCACCAAATTGAGAATATTATTTCGTGAGATATGCAAATTAATACTAAATCGTTGGTTGTGAATTTGTCGGTTTCTTTAAAATGGCGGGAGTTCAAAATTATCCACGTTGTAGTGATTTAATTGGTTCAATTCTTGAGCTTCGAAAGTATTTAAGAAATTAGAAACGTTTGTTTCATTGATGGATCTTGATCATGAATCGATTAGACCATATTAACATTAATTTGGGGTAATATTTTAAATTTAAATTTTTCTTTCAATCTATTTTGTCAAGAGCATTTATTAACAAACTTATTAATGTTCAAAACAGTTAGAAAATCTATCAATTAAATTAATTGAAAATTACTAAATTCGTAATCCAATGTCTTCGGCTATTATTAGTCAAAATGAAACATTAAAGAGTCTTCGTTTAAGTTCGGTAAATTTTTATCATTTTGAGGGAAAATCATCACCAATTAGACAAATTATTTCACTTCAAAAACTTTACATTGAAAATTGTCGTGGATTACAGAAATTGGATGGTTTATTTTTGGCTTCATCATTTACTCAATTAAGCAATTTTCATTTTAGACAGGCATATAATGGATATCCTCAAGAATTAGTTATAAAAATTTTCGAAACGGCCAATACAAAATTAAGATTTATTTAAATGTATATACCAAAGATCCATTTTAAATTATTTCACAAGATTACCAAATTNATTATCCACGTTGTAGTGATTTAATTGGTTCAATTCTTGAGCTTCGAAAGTATTTAAGAAATTAGAAACGTTTGTTTCATTGATGGATCTTGATCATGAATCGATTAGACCATATTAACATTAATTTGGGGTAATATTTTAAATTTAAATTTTTCTTTCAATCTATTTTGTCAAGAGCATTTATTAACAAACTTATTAATGTTCAAAACAGTTAGAAAATCTATCAATTAAATTAATTGAAAATTACTAAATTCGTAATCCAATGTCTTCGGCTATTATTAGTCAAAATGAAACATTAAAGAGTCTTCGTTTAAGTTCGGTAAATTTTTATCATTTTGAGGGAAAATCATCACCAATTAGACAAATTATTTCACTTCAAAAACTTTACATTGAAAATTGTCGTGGATTACAGAAATTGGATGGTTTATTTTTGGCTTCATCATTTACTCAATTAAGCAATTTTCATTTTAGACAGGCATATAATGGATATCCTCAAGAATTAGTTATAAAAATTTTCGAAACGGCCAATACAAAATTAAGATTTATTTAAATGTATATACCAAAGATCCATTTTAAATTATTTCACAAGATTACCAAATTAACTTTAAGTCTTAAACAAATAATAGCAATATTTGATAATAATTTAATGAATTAAGAAATTTTTCATTTTATTGGAAAAAGAATTGGACGCTATTATGTCAGATGGCTGGGAATGTACCAAATCACTTGAAACTATTAAGATTAAAATCGATTATGATAATCCATGGCCATTTAGTGCTAATAGTTTAAGAAAATTTTTCGGAGGAGGAAGAGGAAGTAAAAAGATTATTGTGAAAACTAATGGGATTATTATTAAACTTACTCAAAACACATGACTATTAACAAGATTATGGAGTTCAATTTGATGTCGAATTAATATTTTAAATAATATTTCAAATAATATTTCAATAATAATACCAAATCAGAAAATATATTTAGTTATAGTATTAGTATTTGCATGTTGAGTTTCGTGTTTTAATGTATCGTCATTTATTATTTTGTTACGTTAAATATTAATATTAAAATACTGTGTTAAGAAAAAAATTTATTAATAATATTACTATCATTAGCAATACTATTACTATTGCTATAATTATTAAACTTCTTTTTCGGAATTCTCTTCCCTTGATAATTTAAAATTCTCTGTTGGATAATAATAATAATAATGAAACTGAATTTTTTACTGACTATACTATAAAATAGTTCATGATTTATGAGAAATGGAAAGATCTACAGTTTTAATTTCACGTGAAAATATTTAGACATAATTGGCTAGATTAGCAATCCCATAAAATTTTTTCTTTTCTATAATTTAAGGTATATAAGGAACTTTCTGACATATACTGGTACCGAGTTTGGTCCTCTGTTAAAAAGCGCAAACCCCTCTGATGGGTCAATGTTAACTTCCTTCCTGAAGTTTAACCGCGGCTTATGGATTAACCAACCTACACTATGATACAGTTTCTGTTGAGTGTGATGGCAATGAACTTCAGGATTGACACTTAACGTGACCAAACGCCCCCCAAGTTGATTTTATAATATTTTATAAAAAAATAGATCCGCTTGGTTCACTTAAAAATGTTTAGATGACACGTGAACAATCTCATATGATATACGTGATAGATTTCAAAAATTAATATTTGCACATTACGTTTATAAAATATACATATTTGATTTTTTGTTATTTTAGAAAAAATGGACAAAATATCGCGCAAATTTGTTTATACTTTTATATTACAACAAATTAATTAAGTATGTTATTCAGTTTCCTTGTTTTAGAAGATAAAGAGTTTAGATATTTAAAAGATAGTTTAGAAAATAGTTTGTGCTAGTTTAAATAAGTAGAGAATATAAATATCAGATATAATTCATTTTATCCTTTCAACCTTGTTTTTTTATTCTTAAATTTTGTGCATCGCTAATATTTTTAACAACCTTTTTACGTTTACATACTTTGATCTTATTAACCTTCTTGGAAACGTGTTCTTAATATATTCGCGGACTAAATTATTTTTCAAACATTATTTCTTGTAATCTGGATATCTGAGTAATTTTTTATGTTATTTCGCAATTATGCAAAGCAAGATTTGTTATCTTCTATAATAAAATTTTCAATACTTTCCGTTCTTCCTTGGCTGTTCTATAGTTTTATATATGTGATAGAATATATACATTCAAAATATATATTTTTAAAATATAATTTACGAAATCCATTTCCATTAATTAATCAATAAATACCATATGCAAATTCTGACCTTTTAATAGATAAAAAGAAAATAAACATTTAATGGGCGGGATTTATTTATATAGAGATGGGTATTAAACGAATGGCAATAATGAACTATTTCTTGTATTAATAAATTTTCTTTGTACGTGAAAGTAAACAATTTAAGACGTTCAATGTAATTTTCGTAATGAAAATAATAATATTCAGATATTTATTAACATAAATAATAAATAGTTTGGGCCATTTTTAAGTGCCAACACTCAATATTAATACAAGATTGTAATGGAATTTTTAACCATATGTTTAATGCTCGAAACTAAACAATCGTATCATGTTGCCTCTAAAAAAATTGATGCATTTGTGATCTCTATTTAGGTCACTCTTCAAATAAGTCCATTATTCTATACCACTTCTCTGATTTCTTCAAAGATTTTGATTTGACTTTCGTGATGATATTGATTGCATAGTTAAGTAACATAAGTCTTTTAGGTGGCTTTTATTGTTCAGCGTATCACTAGTATATTTACTCTACAAGGATAGAATAATGAATTAATAATATTCTCTTCTTTATCAAAATTATCACTCGGCATGACGGCCTCTTTGAATTTTACAAGCGAGCATAAATATTTGGTGGCATCACTAAACTAACCATTCTTAAAGATTTTCAAAATCTCTTGAGCATAGACTACCCGAATCTCGGTTTCAGAGAGATTAGATCAAATTTCTTTTGTCTTAACAAATGGCAAATACAACACGTAAAAAAACTCTTTACTTTTATTCCACTTTTTTATGTAGTTATTGAAATAATTTTTTTAATTAGAAAATAAATTTATTACGGTCTTTACAAAACAACATTCAATCCAAGTTTATTGTTAATTCCCAAAAGTTGTTAATTAGTTTTGAAATGAAGCAGCTTATTAGATAAGGATTTTATCTTTATATATTCTCGGAATCTAAATATCATAATAAAAGGAAATAATGACAATAAACTATAATATTATAGTAATAATAATAATAACGAGTTTTATTAATAAAAACCATGTTATAACCATCTTTACTTTGTAGTGAAAGAAATATTTAATTAAAAAATATTTTTTTTGAAATATTTTACTGATTATTTCTTCTAATAATTCACTGGCATATTTATCCTTAGCTTTATTTAATTAGTAGATAACATTTAAAATATCTTTCTTAGTCTCATAAAAGCATTTTCCAATCCTGTGGTTATTTTCCGCAGCTTTTTTAAACCATCCGTTCTTTATCAATTCCATAACAAAATCATAAATTACGCTGTTCCATATTATTTTCATTTTCATATTTATTCATGCCCATATCATTTCATAACTATACCCGACGTTGCGCATTGATATTTCCAGCACGAACAGATTTATAAAAGATTGAAATCCCTTGGTATCATCTATTGATATTCTTATTCCATTTTTATAATAATAACCACAGATTTTGAATATGTTTCAAATTTTTTCCCTTCATTTTTTTCAACATTGATTCCATTTAAATAACATCATTCTACGGTATCCAAAGCTATTAGAGATCTTTTATCAGCAAGTTTATGATAAATCTGAAAATGCCTTTTTTGTATCCTTTTTAGCACCTATACCATCGAAATACATATTTGCAAGTGAGATTATTCTAATTTCTTTGTTGATCTTTGTAGTTTCCATAAGGGTAAAGATCTCAATTATCTCATTGGCAATTTAATTAAAGAATTAAATGCCATTTGATTATCGGTAAAAAACCAATAATAAGATAAATCATTTCATAAGGAATTTCAACTGGATTTTTTTGCGTTCCTCAATATACTTTTTGAAAGCTGGATTCTGCATCACCAGAGTAAGAAATCCTCCAAAATGACTTCGAATCTGCGATGAAAATCCTCCTATAGTTTAACACCTCAAAAATAGGTACTATCTGCGTAAACGACAGATCTCTTTAAGATTTCTATCTCCAAAATAGCTATTGAAGGCTAGTGACCCATCCTAATAATACCTTCAAAATGACATCAAAAGATCGGTGACCCATCGATATCGCATAATTCAAGCACCTTCAAAATGACTTCAGATAATCACCAGTTTTTATCCGAGAATTTCTGTCCTTTCATCTTTCCAGCGCTATTTTAATAACTACTCTGTACTAAATAAATTAAACAATTCTATATAATGCAAATGAAATCTATAATACAAATGAAATCTATAATACAAATGAAATCTATAATACAAATGAAATCTATAATACAAATGAAATCTATAATACAAGTGAAATCTATAATGTTAATGAATCTATAATACAAATGAAATCTATAATACAAATGAAATCTATAATGCAATATACAATCCCTCCCTCCACCCATTATATCTATATATCCTAAAAATATACAAACTATTTACAATAATATACAAAACTATTTACAATAATATTACAATATTTACAATATTTACAATAATATTTACACAATCTCCGTCCGTCCTTTGCTTGACTTAGAGAAAGATTGAAAATTCCCATATTTTGAATACATCAATTTTTGACGAGAAAAAGGCGAAGCCTCCAAATCACCTTTTCAAAGAATATAGCAACTAAAACCTTGATTCAATTGGATGCTCTAGAAGGAACGACTTCCGGTATTACCAGGACCTTGAATAATGTCCTCAGATTATATCAACGGTACCATTGACATTTTCTTGTGAAGCCCTTGTTGATTCGTACCAAAATGACCAGTGCATTTTAAAGGTAATGTGAAGATTAAGAACGATATAGTCAAGATGTTTGCATATCCTTTAATGGTAGAACTTGATTGTTTCTACTCACTAATTAGATTGGGTTTTTAAGAAAAGTAATTTGTCTTCTGTATTCATACAGAGAAAGAAAAAATTTTTAAAATAAAAAGGAAACCTTTTTATAATGTTTTTGGTTATTTAATACCAATATTGTGTGTAAAAGTCAAGAACTGTAAAATTTTTAAAGTCAAGTGGTAGAACTTTGTCATTTCTACTAATTAATAAGACTGGTTTTTTTTAAAAGAAAAGAATGTGTCTTCCGTATTCATTCAGGGAAAGTGAAGAGAGTGAGAAAAAATTTTTGAGTGAAAAAGAATCCTTTTTATAATGTTTTTGGATTACGTAATGCTAGTATCGTATGCCATGAATTTTGTAAAAAGGATTGACATGATACATTTTTTTTCCGTAAATCTGATGTAGATATACCAAAATAGCTATATTAACTCTAATTAAGGCTAGCAACCACCACTACTGATATTAATTTTATATATTTTATATTAAGACATCAGAACAATAGGATACAGAAAGGTATTCATGCCTCTGCTTTACTAATTTGTTATTTGTTGATAACACTAGATAGAATACTTGGCATAACAGAAAGATAGTTTAAATTATAATTTTTTATGGTGAATAATTATATATAATAGTTGTATTGTTTTGCTTTGATACATTCAAGAAAGTGAATAAAGTGATAAATATTATTAAATAATTTCCTTTTTACTATCACTTTCACTATCATTAAACACTCTTTTATCATTTATAATTCATTTATTAATTTTCGATACATTATTTAAATCATTAGACATCTAGACATTATTAACCATGAATATAAAGGCAGTAATTAGTTATATCACGAATATTAATAGTAATAGCAATAGGAATAGTTATTATCATAATAATTTCAATTAATTAGAGAATTAGAGAAAGAATATAATACAACAGTGATAGAATAAATATATATTTTGTGAAATTAATTATTGATTTTTAATTATCTTATTCATTTATTATTTTTTTTTATTATCTCTATTTAATTAACCCTACGACCCTACGAATTTAATTACACCAATTTTATTATTATTGTCATAATTTTTTCATTTTTTAAGTCGAATTATTATGTGAGTTACGTAATTATGATGATGATAATTATTATTTAATAATTATATTGTTGTTTCTACTTTAATATTAATTGTATATTATCATTATCATTATTAAAAAATTTAATTACATCACATCATTTAATTTATTTGATTATACCTTCTTCATACATTATGAAATATTTATAATTAATTCATATAAACTTATGGAATTTACGGAGTCATTCATAATTATAATTTAAAAAAATTGTATTTAGTTTCTTTGAGATAAATTGTAAAATATAAAATGAACTTTTTTAAGAAATTAAGTAAAATCATTTGATATAATGATACCTGACGTAATTCAAAAAGGAAATGTAAAAAGTTGCAACATATGGCAACCCTTATGACAACAGTATTTGAGATAGAGATTAATTTAATAAGTAAAATTTATAATTCATTATTATAAAAGCATTTTTTTATTCCAATATATGTGGAATTTATAATTGATTTTATTTATTACATCAATACACTTAAATTCTGCGATTTTAAAATTCCTTTTTTTAATTAATTAGCAGACGTTATTATTTTATACATGAATAAGTGGATGTAATCAAAAAAAAATATTAATGTACAAGAAGGCATTTTTTAAATTTTAATATAAAACAAAAAAAATATTATCATTCACTCAAAATATATTAAAAAATAAATATGTCATGCTAATTTATTTTTCATGTTTTAAAAGATAGTCTGCATGATTCTTAATCAGCCACAACATTACATTATCAATGTGATCACAGTTGTATAATAATTTTCTATAAATATTTAGCAAATTAATTCAACTTGAATTTTCATAAAATTGTTTTCATTTCAAAAAAAAAAAAAAATAGTTCATAGAATCTTATTTATAAAATATATAAATTAAAACATAAATATATATTTTTTAATAAAAAGAAGGTTAACTATAATAATAAAGAAATGTTTACGAATCAAAAATTTATAATTACCATTAATATACTTTTACAAAATACATGAATTGAATATTTATTTTATTTATAAAAAAAGAATTCAAATACAGTGCCCTAATAATAATAGTTAAATAAATATACTTTAATAATAGATAAATAAATATTAATATACTTTAATAAAAAGATTTAAACGAGGCAAACTAGAGAAATTGGTATGATTTACGCCTTTCAGAGATATTTCTCTAATTTTAAAATTTGCAAAATCCGAGAAAAATTTTTATAACTTAAAAATCTTAAATATTAAATTCAAGGAATGTTAAGAATTTTTAAGAATATAATTCTATTTAAAACATGCGCCAATCNGTCTGCATGATTCTTAATCAGCCACAACATTACATTATCAATGTGATCACAGTTGTATAATAATTTTCTATAAATATTTAGCAAATTAATTCAACTTGAATTTTCATAAAATTGTTTTCATTTCAAAAAAAAAAAAAAATAGTTCATAGAATCTTATTTATAAAATATATAAATTAAAACATAAATATATATTTTTTAATAAAAAGAAGGTTAACTATAATAATAAAGAAATGTTTACGAATCAAAAATTTATAATTACCATTAATATACTTTTACAAAATACATGAATTGAATATTTATTTTATTTATAAAAAAAGAATTCAAATACAGTGCCCTAATAATAATAGTTAAATAAATATACTTTAATAATAGATAAATAAATATTAATATACTTTAATAAAAAGATTTAAACGAGGCAAACTAGAGAAATTGGTATGATTTACGCCTTTCAGAGATATTTCTCTAATTTTAAAATTTGCAAAATCCGAGAAAAATTTTTATAACTTAAAAATCTTAAATATTAAATTCAAGGAATGTTAAGAATTTTTAAGAATATAATTCTATTTAAAACATGCGCCAATCGTTGGTAGCAGTAGTACTAATTTATGCAATTAGTTATTATATAATGTAATCTTAATAATTAATTACTTTCAATTTAGTTTTAGCAAACTCCTCTATGTATTTATTTGTTCTGAAAAATAATAAACATCTTTGAGTGGTTTAAAAAAAAAATTCATTAAAAATAATAAAGTGGTGAGAGATGTTATGAGATTTATAAATAAGATAGAGTAGATTTTAACGAAATATAAATATAATTTTTACTGAAATCTTATTTTGATTCAGAAAAATGAGAAATCATAAAGAAAATTAGTAGAAATCAGATCAAAACATTCCGTAAAGTCCTCAAGAAATGAAATCAAATATGCTATGAGCTGTTTATATTCATGAATTGCTATAAGAAAGCTATTAACAATACTATAAAGATTACATTCATTTAATTCATATTATTAATTAGAATAATTTCAAACAAAAATAAATAATATATAACAATTCCATTCATTCAATAACAACAATATAGCAAAAACTTTGCAAGCAATTATAATTGCCAGATAATAAGAATATCAGCTAAAATCAATTTTATTTCATTTTATTTTAACAAATTGCTGTCAAAAACAGAAGAATATTTGATTATATTTCACTAAAAACAGTGGTAGGAGTTTTTAAAATATCAATTCAAAATATCATTTTAGAATAAACATTCATTAAAAATTCAGTAGATATATATATAAACAAAAAAAAGGATGCTTATTACATGAGAAATGATCATAAAAAAAAATAAAAAAAGCATTTCAAAATTTTTCTAATTTCAAATAAGATTAAAATTTCGAAATAAAAATTATATTTTATTATTAAATTTTGAAAAAAAAACTTAGAAACAGAATTCGTATTGAAACAATAATTGTTTTTTCTTGTAAAAACGAATTCAATAAAAATTAAATGAAATTAAAAACAATATTCTTTTTGTCAAATATAAAGGATTATAAAAAATATTATTGCACTAGATCTTGTTACATTAATAGACAAAGTAGTATATGAGAAGTAGCTAACACTTGGTATTCATAAACTTTAGTCAAGGATGAAGATCTACACCATGCTCAATGCCACCACCACCAGTATCGAACAACATCAAGTAAATTTAATTATAATGAAATCAGTTATAATTCTATAGAAAACTAATTTATGAAAAATTAATAGAATAAATAATAATAGAAAACAAAAACAAGGATTGAATAATTTTTAAAATTTAAAATTTACCAACAATATTAATATAGATTATTTATAAATATTATTAACGTACATTACTTCAGAATGTCTAATCCTGATATTTAAAGGTTTAATGCAATTTTTTTTTGATAACGCAGCATTTCTAAATTTGTGATTGCAAATTTTGGTGCTATTATTTTAAATATCAAAAGAATGAAATAGAAATTTTATTTAAAAATCAAAAAAGCTGAGATCTCTACTTATAATTCAACAAAGAATAAATTAAAAATAAACTATTAAAGCATATACGTTGATGACAACAATAATATATATTAATTATAAAATTCAAAATTTAAATTATAGTTTTACTAACTAAAAAAGCAAAAAGAATTAATATAAGAACAAACCATTTTTCCTAAATGACTTGAAGAACAACAACAACCAAGTAATCTTTAACTCAATATTAGAATAAAAAAAAAATTTAGATGTTTTGTTAATATCATGAAACAGATAAATAAGAATTCTATTCATTAAAAATTAATGATTATTATGCATAACAACACATTGGTCATTGGTATAGCACATTTGACCATTGGTATAGTTTGCACCAGTATTGTCATGGGACATCTTGGGACATTTTGGGACAAAAATAATTTTTTAAATTATAAAAAATTCCATTATAAAACTTAGTTTAAGTCATTAATTAAAGTTATTTAGAATTGATTTTTACATATATTTATAAAGTTTTAATATATCTTTATAAGCCCAATAAGGGTAGGGACAGTGGGACATGGGACATTGGGACAGTAAAAAAACCTAGGGACATACAAAATGTACAATACTGGTTTGCACGTGTTCTAGAAGATCTTTGTAAAGCCAAGCAAGTGTTCATTTTACTAATAGATAAGAAGCTTCGCATAATTAAATTATTGAAATTATAATAATTATTATTATTATCATATCCAAAATAGTAAAGAAGGAAATGATAAAATTAGGGAATTGCATATAAAATGTTCAATAGAACCAGAAGAGTATAATTAAGCATTAAATTTTGTAGACATGACTGATAAACATTATCAAGTGATTGAAAAAATTTGGAATTGCATATAAAGCATTAAATTTTGTAGACNTCTATTGGTACGTCATATAATATCCCTATATCCAGTATTGTCATGGGACATCTTGGGACATTTTGGGACAAAAATAATTTTTTAAATTATAAAAAATTCCATTATAAAACTTAGTTTAAGTCATTAATTAAAGTTATTTAGAATTGATTTTTACATATATTTATAAAGTTTTAATATATCTTTATAAGCCCAATAAGGGTAGGGACAGTGGGACATGGGACATTGGGACAGTAAAAAAACCTAGGGACATACAAAATGTACAATACTGGTTTGCACGTGTTCTAGAAGATCTTTGTAAAGCCAAGCAAGTGTTCATTTTACTAATAGATAAGAAGCTTCGCATAATTAAATTATTGAAATTATAATAATTATTATTATTATCATATCCAAAATAGTAAAGAAGGAAATGATAAAATTAGGGAATTGCATATAAAATGTTCAATAGAACCAGAAGAGTATAATTAAGCATTAAATTTTGTAGACATGACTGATAAACATTATCAAGTGATTGAAAAAATTTGGAATTGCATATAAAGCATTAAATTTTGTAGACATAACTGATAAAAATTATTGAGTAATTGAAAAATTAGGGAATTGTATATAAAATGTTCAATAGAACCAGAAAAGTATAGTCCAGCATTAAATTTTGTAGACATAACTGATAAATATTATTGAGTGATTGAAAAATTAAGGAATTGCATATAAAATTTTCAATAGAACCAGAAGAATATAGTCCAGCATTAAATTTTGAGACATAAACATTATTGAGTAATTAAAAGGTTAGGGAATTGTATATAAAGTGTTCAATAGAACCAGAAGAGTATAGTCCAGTATTGAATTTTGTAAATAAACATTATTGCATTAAATTTTTAGACATAACTGATAAACATTATCTTTTGATTGAAAAATTAGGGAATTCAATTTGTATTCTGAATATCCCAAATAATTTATTTCATTTAATATCTTATTTCAATTAATAAATATTTAATATTTCTGTTATGTAATCTTATATTTTTTTGATTATTTTCTAACCATTGCATTATATAAATGTGACACGAACAATTATTTTTCAAATTTTCAGGTGAATTCTTAAAATTTCTATCTAATCATTTACTTACTCAAAATGGACTAGATTTATCATTACCAAGCCACTTTTGATTGTCCATCATTAATAATTTAGTTTATTCATTCTCATAACAAATTAATATTTATAAATGAATTAAATAATAATATTGAATAAGGAATATTTTGAAAATACATAATGTGCAAAGTAAATAAATATAAAACTAACTTTTCTGACTTTTAAATATGAAATTTCTAATGAGTTGAGTATAATTAAAGAAATTTGTGCTTTCGCAAATCAAATTGAGAATCTTTCGACAAACGTTGCAAATATCAATATTTTGTTCCAAACTATTTTTTTAAGATTATGACTTACAATACTTCATTTGATATAATTTATATTGGATTGGTTGTAAAATTAATTTCACTAGAATAAATTTTCAAAATATTAAAAAAAATTAAGATCTTACCTAATTATTTCCGGGATGCCATCCATCAATCCCAAGAAAGAAATCAGATAAATAACATTAATAAAATAAAGATCTTATTATCCATTATCAATTCTTTCAATATATCTGTGAATATATCACAAAGAAATTGGTAAGAATATAACAAATACAAAAGAATCTACTTTATTTCTCTGAAATTCAAACCCAAGATACGTACTAAAAAAGAATAAGAAATTAATTAATTAATAACTCAATATTTGCCAATCAAGGATTCAATTCCAAGGAAAATTAAAAATAATATGTAAAAATAATTTCTAATAACCTGAAACTCTGTTTTATTTAAAAACTAGAAAAGAAAAGGAGAAACAAAAAAAATAATTGAAAAATATATGGTGCATAACCTAAACATGGATCAAATATGGAAATTATTATAATCACTGGTCGAATGAACAAAAATCGAAATCCTATTGATGGTGCAAATATGCATAAATCGGACATTTTATTTGTGAAAATTTATAAATCGGAAATTCCTATTTACATGTATAAATCGGAAAAAATCGACTGCCTATACTTAATAAATCTTAGCAAATTTAGCCATCAATTGGAATCCTATTCATGATAAAACCGTCCTATTTTTTTCTATTCGACCAGTGTAACTTAGTGTGTAAAAACCCCATCACAATAAAGAACTCACTCACCTTAGTTTCTCTTACCTAACTTTGTAATTTGCTGTAGATTGATCAAGAGAATCTTCTGAAGTAGCACGATATTGCTTAACTTGTAAGATAGTTTTGTTAGGAAAGATTTTTTAACTTTCAGAACATTGTCGTAAAGAGCACGTGACAATATAATGAGATAAGCTCATAGCTTATCTTCTAGATAATAAGTAGTAGGGTAAAAATGGGAGTTCTGGCACAGCACTAGTCAATTTGCTATATTTCACGCCTCAAAATCATCACCAAGCATATCAATTTTTGTACATCAATTCAGAGTTTTGTCGTCACTGGAACTTGATCTTATATACCATATATCTTATGATATACAGCTTGCCATTAAAAAAGTCCAAGAGAAGCGGTGAAGGATATGAATTTAATGAATATCCTGATCCCTTCTCGGACGTGAATCAAGCCTAAATTGCATACTAATATTAATTGATATAGCAGAATTCAATCTAAAGACGTTTCTTCACTATTTTTCTGGCACACAAAAATCTAACAAAAACTATATATATATATTAAGTCTAACAAAAATTTATCGATGTATATACTAAGTCTAACAAAAATTTATTGATATATANCACTAGTCAATTTGCTATATTTCACGCCTCAAAATCATCACCAAGCATATCAATTTTTGTACATCAATTCAGAGTTTTGTCGTCACTGGAACTTGATCTTATATACCATATATCTTATGATATACAGCTTGCCATTAAAAAAGTCCAAGAGAAGCGGTGAAGGATATGAATTTAATGAATATCCTGATCCCTTCTCGGACGTGAATCAAGCCTAAATTGCATACTAATATTAATTGATATAGCAGAATTCAATCTAAAGACGTTTCTTCACTATTTTTCTGGCACACAAAAATCTAACAAAAACTATATATATATATTAAGTCTAACAAAAATTTATCGATGTATATACTAAGTCTAACAAAAATTTATTGATATATAGGCTAAGTCTAACAAAAATTTATCGATGTATATACTAAGTCTAACAAAAATTTATCAATGTATATACTAAGTCTAACAAAAATTTATCGATGCATGTACTAAGTCTAACAAAAATTTATACTCAAGTCTAACAAAATTTATCGATATATGCCAAGTCTAACAAAATTTGTGCCAGGTTTTTCACTTATCCAGATTCTAATTTTGAAACCCTGACACGTAATCTATTATAGTACTGGACCACGTTGACAACTATTACAATATTCTCCCTCTTCTATTTTTATCGGAATTAAGCATTCTTTACAAAGAGTAATATTAAAAGTTGTAAGAGTGACTCCATGAACAACCATTATTTCATCATAAGTTTTTTCTCGAATATTTGCAAGCATCTTTTTAATGGTATTAATTATTTCCTCATAAGGTTTTTCTCGTGAATTTGATCGAAGCCTATCATAATATTGGGTAACATAATAACCTCTGATATGTAATGGACAACGACCAGAAGTTGAACCAGTAGGTTTACCACAATCTGTACAAGGTACTCTTTTTTTAGCTTTCCAATGATAACTACATCCTTCAGGTCTCATACAAGTTTTTCCACAAACTTTACCAGAATTATGATAGAACGGGCAAGTATATTCACCTATCATTTTTATTATACAGAAATATTTATTTAAAGAAAAGATTTTATAAAGTATTACATACAAAACTTTAGATAATCAAAACATAATACATATTCAAATGTCAACTTCTACTCAAAACCTACATGGCATGATATCGAAAAAGCAATACTTGTTATTCTAAGAGCAGGTATTTTCTGTAAAAAACCAAAGAATAAAGGTTTTATGAGTCGGTATAAAAAACAATTAGATGAATTGCGTGAGTCTGAAGATCCTGAAATGTATATATACGAAAAAGCGATAGAAAATTTCCCCAATGAAGAAGCATACAATCAAACTATGGAAGATCACGAATGTTATTATAAGAAAGACCCAAGAATTCAAAAAGCAATTAAATCATATTATATATTATGTTATACAATTGTTAAAGATACATTTGCTACAGAAGAAGAAATAGAAGAGGAACTTGATTCTTGGGTTAACTCATAGAAGCTAAGTACTAATTATTAAGTATCCATTTTGGAGGATATTTTATATTGTTATTCACTAATAATAATTCTTCTCGGACAAAAGACCGCTTTGGTCCATTGCCATCAATATCTTCAATCCAGTATAAGACTGGCTGATTTTTTTGTACCAGCGATTCTTTAATATAGTAAATTTGAGGAGACCAATTACAATCAGTAACACGTTTTCTTCCACCTTCCAATTCACCAGGATTAAGTAAATATAAAACAGAATCACTATATGTTAAACGAATTTCATCATACCCCATAGGACCATATCTCGGTTTAGATGACTTAGCATATACATGTTTTAATTTTNCAAAGTTCGATTAAATCTCTCAACTATACCTTGTCTTTTTTTCGATTTGCTTCGATTAATTTCTACATTATACTTAATCATTGACTCTTCGCATTTCCCATAAAATTCTGATCCAAAATCGATTTGCAGTATCTCTAATTGTTTAAGAGGAAAGTTGTGAAATTTAAAAAGTTTTATAAATCCTTTAGCAACACTATCAGAATCCCGTTCAGTTAAAGGACAAACCCACTTAGTTCGACTTGCTATATCAACGCATGTTAAAGCATATTTATAAATTTTATTTCCTACTTTATCGTGAGGCATATAACATAAATCAGCTTGTATAACTTTCATTGGGACAGTAATTTTATTAAAACTAGCACAAGGAATATACTTTGGTCGGGGTTTATGAATTAAGTGTAATAATTGTCTCTCAAGCCATTCTTGAACTTCGGCCAATGTAAAATCGAACCCGGCATTATGTGAAACATCATAAGGCTTTTTACTAGTTCTTTGATATCCGGAAGGATGATAATAGATTTTTGGCAAATCAATACTAATATCAAGTTCACGGGCTTTTTGTGAATCAATAAAAATTACAGGTTCGTGCATTACTTTGATTTAATATAGATAACAAATTTTTCATGGATCTAGCACACATTGAGACGTTAGAAACCAATAAAGTTTTGAGAGTATACGTGTTGTCCAAATCCCAAATAATTTGGGATTTGGGACGCCAAAATGCACAAATTACTAATATTTGGGATTTGGGATTTGAGATTTCGGCAAAAAATACTAATTATAATTTGGGATTTGGGATTTGGGATTTTGGCATTTGGGATTTCGGCATTTAAATTTCGAATTTGTGTGGCAGGTATATTTGAGAGATAAGCTTAACTCTGAGGTAAATATTAATATACTTAATGAGAAAAAAATTCGGAAATATCTTTACGAGTTAGAGCAATGCAACAAAACTATATCATTCCAAGATAGCACTATTATAGCACAGGAATCAGAGATTCAAGAATTAAAATCTCGGGTCTTAAATCTAAAAAAACGTCTTAGAATAGCATTAGAAGACGTCAAGAAAAAAGAATAATATATTTTATATTTAGAGCAAGAATTAATTAATCTTAAAGATGAGATAAATCGGTTAAAAAATAGGATACATGAAATATGTTCACATAGGAATATATTAGAAGATAATACAGATATGACCCAAAGGCCACCCCAACCGCCTGCAATAGAAATTAGGCAAAATTATGAGGATATTCAAAAGCATCTAGGTGATGTTAGATTATTTTTTCAAAATCGAATTCAAGTACCTTTTAGTCGAGATGCTATTTTAAAAAAACTTGGATTAATTTCAACATCTGCAAATAGACTCCAGGAAATAACACAAAATAATCAACCAATCGATCAAAGAATTACCCAACTCCAAAATCAATATGATACTTCCCAAGGAATTTTAAATTTAACACGAACCGCTTTTACAAATGAACAACAAGAGCGTCGACGAATATTTGCTAAATATACAAAATGGAAAAATAGAGAAAAAAATTCACGGCAAACAATTATTAATTTACGTCAACAAATTTTTGTATTACAGAATAATCTATTACCAAATCTAAACATGGCCGCCATACAAGATGTTATGCAAACTATTTCACCACGTCTTGCTATATTATCAGATTATGATGGGCAAGAACCACCGCATACTTATTATACAAAACTTAGAGCTATAAATGAAACAGCCAGACCTTTAGGTGTTGCCGCTTTTAATGATGCAAAAAGAGCGAATGTCATGAAAAGTAAAATGACAGGTAGATTTTTTCCAGTTCCAGCACAAAACCCATATAATGCTAATGCAAATATTGTTACTGAAGCAGAAGTCTATAACTGGATGCAAGGTAAATATCGAGAAACAATGATTGGAAACCAACGAGCATCATTAAAAGCACTTATGAGTGAAAGGTTCACTTCACTAGATACAATTGATACTTATGAAAAAAGAATTAGACTCTATGTATTAGGTATTGTCGATGGAGAAGTATTGCCATATCTTTATGATCATTTACCTCCTAGATTAGAAACACGAATCAGAATAGCAAATCCAAATACTGTAAATGACTTCTTTACGCAATTAAAGATTATTTGGCTAGAGTCTGGAGGATCTACAAGTAATTTTGGAAATGAAATCAATACCAGTGCTAGTGCTATGGCATATAGTATTCCTATAAATCAATTTCCGCAAAAAAATATCGCATTAGAAAAA
This sequence comes from Diversispora epigaea, assembly GCA_003547095.1. Taxonomy (NCBI): domain Eukaryota; kingdom Fungi; phylum Glomeromycota; class Glomeromycetes; order Diversisporales; family Diversisporaceae; genus Diversispora; species Diversispora epigaea. The sequence goes on from PQFF01000123.1 coordinate 216,147, forward strand.
TTTGTTGATATTGCAATACGATTGGGATATTCAGGTGATTTATCAGACCCCATAGCAATACATCAATTTGTTGAAAATGACCTTACTAGAAATTATGGAAGACAATCTAATCATATTAAGAAAGAACCTTTTGGGCAAAATAATAATACTAAAAAAGTATATACTACAAAGAAACCGCAGAAGCCTACTAAAGTTACTTACAAATGCTCAAATTGCGGAAAAATTGGGCATAGAAAAAATAAGTGTCCTAAACTCGGTAAGAAACCGAAGAAGGTTAATTATACTTATCAATNATGTATTAGGTATTGTCGATGGAGAAGTATTGCCATATCTTTATGATCATTTACCTCCTAGATTAGAAACACGAATCAGAATAGCAAATCCAAATACTGTAAATGACTTCTTTACGCAATTAAAGATTATTTGGCTAGAGTCTGGAGGATCTACAAGTAATTTTGGAAATGAAATCAATACCAGTGCTAGTGCTATGGCATATAGTATTCCTATAAATCAATTTCCGCAAAAAAATATCGCATTAGAAAAATTTGTTGATATTGCAATACGATTGGGATATTCAGGTGATTTATCAGACCCCATAGCAATACATCAATTTGTTGAAAATGACCTTACTAGAAATTATGGAAGACAATCTAATCATATTAAGAAAGAACCTTTTGGGCAAAATAATAATACTAAAAAAGTATATACTACAAAGAAACCGCAGAAGCCTACTAAAGTTACTTACAAATGCTCAAATTGCGGAAAAATTGGGCACAGAAAAAATAAGTGTCCTAAACTCGGTAAGAAACCGAAGAAGGTTAATTATACTTATCAATCCGAGCCAGAAAATTCTGATCAAGAAGATGAACTTATTGAAGTATTGGAAGATGAAGACGAGGAAAATGACGAGGAGGATGAGGAAACTATCACAGATACTGAACCACAAAATTGTTTTAACGTAAAAAAAAAAGTCAGATTCCTATAAAGAAGAAGCCTTCTACTAAGAAAAAATCAATCATTACTTTGGAGGGGGAAGTATTTCTCGAATCTCTTAAATATATGACATCCGAATTAGTACCCCATTGTCCTAAGGAGATTCTCATTGAAGCTCATGTATTTCTTAATAATCTATTTATAAAGATGAAGGACCAATTCGATTCATATTATGGCGAAAAGTATACAGTCAAGGAACGAAATAAGGTATGGAAGATTATTGCGAAAAAATATCTAACTATTTTCCAACCACATATTGAAATTATTAAGGACCAGACTCCAAACTCTTCAAGTCACAAAGAAACGAATCGCGATTATGAGCTTATATCTTCACCAGAAAAACTTGACAATTCCATTTCTTTAAATCACGCCATTAAAGTATATCAAGGAGCACAAATAAGGCAAAATTGGCCTAACCCTTTTGAGATTGATTTTCTCGATATAAAAGAACCTAATGATGTAGCAACAATTTCTTGTAGAATAGGTGACTTAATAATACCTCACGCAATTCTAGATACCGGTGCAGATGATTCATTGTATACAGATAACATTCCTGAATATTTAGGGATAAAAATAGATATGAAAAATGTTCACAAACTTACAGGTACGGTTGGAGATTCCCAGTCTATTGGTACGTCATATAATATCCCTATATCCAGTATTGTCATGGGACATCTTGGGACATTTTGGGACAAAAATAATTTTTAAATTATAAAAAATTCTATTATAAAACTTGACTTAAGTTATTAATTAAAGTTATTTAGAATTAATTTTTACATATATTTATAAAGTTTTAATATTTCTTTATAAACCCAATAAGGGTAGGGACAGTGGGACATGGGACATTGGGACAGTAAAAAAACTTGGGGACATACAAAATGTACAATACTGCCTATATCTATAGATAGTGGAAACGATTCTATAACCGTTTCTGAAAAAGAAATATCGGTAATCCCTACAAAAAAAGATCGAAATGGGAATGATATATCTATAATGATACTTGGTACAAAATGGCAACATCATATCGGATGGGATCCTATAGTAAAAGGGGAATTTATAGCAACACGCAATGGAAAGACTATTACAATTCCTCTTTCTATTCGCAAAGAATCACGCAATGCATTTAATACAGAAAAATTACAGGCGTCGGAGGTAGGCTCGAAGAGTCACGATTTGGAGAATCGCATAACGGAATGTCCCACAATAAAAAAAAATACGTGAATTGTGAAAAATATGATGAACTCGAAAAACGACTCATAAAAACTGAAGAGTGGCTTAGTATGGCCTTAAACACAGGTAAAGTTCTTGCAGAAAGATGTTCTCAACTTACTGAGACAAAGATGGATTTATAGGTGTCAATCTATCAGTATATTTCATTAATTTTTCAAGATCTGCCTCTATTTTCAATGTATTATCTATGGAAGAGGTACTACTTTTTTTTACTACATGTGGAGAAGTAGAGCTTCGAATCTTTGTTTTTGTTTCTTTATTTGATTGTGTTGACTCTGCTGGTACATTATTACATAGCAGGTCTGTAAGAGAGTTCGTAGAATCCTGGGAAAAAACTTTGTCCCTATCTAAAACCTGGGACTCTATATGAAATGTATTCCCAATGGGGTTTGATATATTGGTATCGTGGTTAGAGTTATCATCATTATCATATAAGTGAGGTATAGGTTGATCCCAAAGAACCCTATTAGATTCTTCCCCCCTCCAAATCTGATAAATACGTTTTGTCGATGTTTTATACTTACTCATCAACTCATTTAAAATTTTATATCTTGGTTTTATATCATGACATTGCATAATATATAAATAATCTTTGGGTGAAAATAGAGGCGCATCAGACCGCATACGTACTCTAGGCATAGTAGTAAATGTAAATATAAAATGTTTATATCTAACAAAAAATATAAAATATACCGAAATAAAAAAAAATATATTGGAAAAAATAAAATACAATAGTTATGTATATTCGATCTAATACATCATAACTGATACGTAGATTCTATCTAATACGTATATTCTACACAGGTCGAAATATTAAAAATCGGGTACCTATCTGTCACATATCGGGTACCCGACTCGTGCCTAATTTCGGGTACCTGATAGGGCCCCGATATGTGTAAAAAAATATTTTCTACACTTATCGGGTACCCGATAAGTCACCGATATGCCATATCCTACACATAACTGTCACATATCGGGTACCTGATAGGGCCCCGATATGTGTAAAAAAATATTTTCTACACTTATCGGGTACCCGATAAGTCACCGATATGCCATATCCTACACATAACTGTCACATATCGGGTACCTGATAGGGCCCCGATATGTGTAAAAAAATATTTTCTACACTTATCGGGTACCCGATAAGTCACCGATATGCCATATCCTACACATAACTGTCACATATCGGGTACCTGATAGGGCCCCGATATGTGTAAAAAAATATTTTCTACACTTATCGGGTACCCGATAAGTCACCGATATGCCATATCCTACACATAACTGTCACATATCGGGTACCTGATAGGGCCCCGATATGTGTAAAAAAATATTTTCTACACTTATCGGGTACCCGATAAGTCACCGATATGCCATATCCTACACATAACTGTCACATATCGGGTACCTGATAGGGCCCCGATATGTGTAAAAAAATATTTTCTACACTTATCGGGTACCCGATAAGTCACCGATATGCCATATCCTACACATAACTGTCACATATCGGGTACCTGATAGGGCCCCGATATGTGTAAAAAAATATTTTCTACACTTATCGGGTACCCGATAAGTCACCGATATGCCATATCCTACACATAACTGTCACATATCGGGTACCTGATAGGGCCCCGATATGTGTAAAAAAATATTTTCTACACTTATCGGGTACCCGATAAGTCACCGATATGCCATATCCTACACATAACTGTCACATATCGGGTACCTGATAGGGCCCCGATATGTGTAAAAAAATATTTTCTACACTTATCGGGTACCCGATAAGTCACCGATATGCCATATCCTACACATAACTGTCACATATCGGGTACCTGATAGGGCCCCGATATGTGTAAAAAAATATTTTCTACACTTATCGGGTACCCGATAAGTCACCGATATGCCATATCCTACACATAACTGTCACATATCGGGTACCTGATAGGGCCCCGATATGTGTAAAAAAATATTTTCTACACTTATCGGGTACCCGATAAGTCACCGATATGCCATATCCTACACATAACTGTCACATATCGGGTACCTGATAGGGCCCCGATATGTGTAAAAAAATATTTTCTACACTTATCGGGTACCCGATAAGTCACCGATATGCCATATCCTACACATAACTGTCACATATCGGGTACCTGATAGGGCCCCGATATGTGTAAAAAAATATTTTCTACACTTATCGGGTACCCGATAAGTCACCGATATGCCATATCCTACACATAACTGTCACATATCGGGTACCTGATAGGGCCCCGATATGTGTAAAAAAATATTTTCTACACTTATCGGGTACCCGATAAGTCACCGATATGCCATATCCTACACATAACTGTCACATATCGGGTACCTGATAGGGCCCCGATATGTGTAAAAAAATATTTTCTACACTTATCGGGTACCCGATAAGTCACCGATATGCCATATCCTACACATAACTGTCACATATCGGGTACCTGATAGGGCCCCGATATGTGTAAAAAAATATTTTCTACACTTATCGGGTACCCGATAAGTCACCGATATGCCATATCCTACACATAACTGTCACATATCGGGTACCTGATAGGGCCCCGATATGTGTAAAAAAATATTTTCTACACTTATCGGGTACCCGATAAGTCACCGATATGCCATATCCTACACATAACTGTCACATATCGGGTACCTGATAGGGCCCCGATATGTGTAAAAAAATATTTTCTACACTTATCGGGTACCCGATAAGTCACCGATATGCCATATCCTACACATAACTGTCACATATCGGGTACCTGATAGGGCCCCGATATGTGTAAAAAAATATTTTCTACACTTATCGGGTACCCGATAAGTCACCGATATGCCATATCCTACACATAACTGTCACATATCGGGTACCTGATAGGGCCCCGATATGTGTAAAAAAATATTTTCTACACTTATCGGGTACCCGATAAGTCACCGATATGCCATATCCTACACATAACTGTCACATATCGGGTACCTGATAGGGCCCCGATATGTGTAAAAAAATATTTTCTACACTTATCGGGTACCCGATAAGTCACCGATATGCCATATCCTACACATAACTGTCACATATCGGGTACCTGATAGGGCCCCGATATGTGTAAAAAAATATTTTCTACACTTATCGGGTACCCGATAAGTCACCGATATGCCATATCCTACACATAACTGTCACATATCGGGTACCTGATAGGGCCCCGATATGTGTAAAAAAATATTTTCTACACTTATCGGGTACCCGATAAGTCACCGATATGCCATATCCTACACATAACTGTCACATATCGGGTACCTGATAGGGCCCCGATATGTGTAAAAAAATATTTTCTACACTTATCGGGTACCCGATAAGTCACCGATATGCCATATCCTACACATAACTGTCACATATCGGGTACCTGATAGGGCCCCGATATGTGTAAAAAAATATTTTCTACACTTATCGGGTACCCGATAAGTCACCGATATGCCATATCCTACACATAACTGTCACATATCGGGTACCTGATAGGGCCCCGATATGTGTAAAAAAATATTTTCTACACTTATCGGGTACCCGATAAGTCACCGATATGCCATATCCTACACATAACTGTCACATATCGGGTACCTGATAGGGCCCCGATATGTGTAAAAAAATATTTTCTACACTTATCGGGTACCCGATAAGTCACCGATATGCCATATCCTACACATAACTGTCACATATCGGGTACCTGATAGGGCCCCGATATGTGTAAAAAAATATTTTCTACACTTATCGGGTACCCGATAAGTCACCGATATGCCATATCCTACACATAACTGTCACATATCGGGTACCTGATAGGGCCCCGATATGTGTAAAAAAATATTTTCTACACTTATCGGGTACCCGATAAGTCACCGATATGCCATATCCTACACATAACTGTCACATATCGGGTACCTGATAGGGCCCCGATATGTGTAAAAAAATATTTTCTACACTTATCGGGTACCCGATAAGTCACCGATATGCCATATCCTACACATAACTGTCACATATCGGGTACCTGATAGGGCCCCGATATGTGTAAAAAAATATTTTCTACACTTATCGGGTACCCGATAAGTCACCGATATGCCATATCCTACACATAACTGTCACATATCGGGTACCTGATAGGGCCCCGATATGTGTAAAAAAATATTTTCTACACTTATCGGGTACCCGATAAGTCACCGATATGCCATATCCTACACATAACTGTCACATATCGGGTACCTGATAGGGCCCCGATATGTGTAAAAAAATATTTTCTACACTTATCGGGTACCCGATAAGTCACCGATATGCCATATCCTACACATAACTGTCACATATCGGGTACCTGATAGGGCCCCGATATGTGTAAAAAAATATTTTCTACACTTATCGGGTACCCGATAAGTCACCGATATGCCATATCCTACACATAACTGTCACATATCGGGTACCTGATAGGGCCCCGATATGTGTAAAAAAATATTTTCTACACTTATCGGGTACCCGATAAGTCACCGATATGCCATATCCTACACATAACTGTCACATATCGGGTACCTGATAGGGCCCCGATATGTGTAAAAAAATATTTTCTACACTTATCGGGTACCCGATAAGTCACCGATATGCCATATCCTACACATAACTGTCACATATCGGGTACCTGATAGGGCCCCGATATGTGTAAAAAAATATTTTCTACACTTATCGGGTACCCGATAAGTCACCGATATGCCATATCCTACACATAACTGTCACATATCGGGTACCTGATAGGGCCCCGATATGTGTAAAAAAATATTTTCTACACTTATCGGGTACCCGATAAGTCACCGATATGCCATATCCTACACATAACTGTCACATATCGGGTACCTGATAGGGCCCCGATATGTGTAAAAAAATATTTTCTACACTTATCGGGTACCCGATAAGTCACCGATATGCCATATCCTACACATAACTGTCACATATCGGGTACCTGATAGGGCCCCGATATGTGTAAAAAAATATTTTCTACACTTATCGGGTACCCGATAAGTCACCGATATGCCATATCCTACACATAACTGTCACATATCGGGTACCTGATAGGGCCCCGATATGTGTAAAAAAATATTTTCTACACTTATCGGGTACCCGATAAGTCACCGATATGCCATATCCTACACATAACTGTCACATATCGGGTACCTGATAGGGCCCCGATATGTGTAAAAAAATATTTTCTACACTTATCGGGTACCCGATAAGTCACCGATATGCCATATCCTACACATAACTGTCACATATCGGGTACCTGATAGGGCCCCGATATGTGTAAAAAAATATTTTCTACACTTATCGGGTACCCGATAAGTGTAGAAAATATTTTTTTACACATATCGGGGCCTTATCGGGTACCCGAAATTAGGTACGAGTCGGGTACCCGATATGTGACAGATAGATACCCGATTTTTAATATTTCGACCTGTGCTATCTAGTACATCTTTACAAATATATAGGTATATTCTATATAATATATCACATTTAAAATACAAATATATATAGGTATATTCTATATAATATATTACATTTAAAATACAAATATATTTATTTTTTAGATATCAATAAGATGTCTCAAATTCATACATTATCAGATATAGGTGAAGGCAAAAAACTTGGAGACATGCCTGCCAATAGATATCCGTCTAGCCGAACAGAACTTGAAAATCAGCTTGTTTGTGCAAATCATAATCGGGAAATTGCTATAGAATGTGGTAATCGACTTGTTAATAAATGCTCTATCTTGGATAAAGACAATAAGCGTATACAACATGATTTAAAACAATCCAATAAAGATAAAGAGAAACTTTCTAAGCATGTTTACCAACTTATTAATGAGGTTAAACGAGTGAAAGTAAACAATACTAACCTTACATCCCAGATTACTCAATCGCAGATTTCCCGTGATGAGTATAAAGCCAGGTATGGTATACAATTAAAAGAAATAAAATCACTCCAGGCTATGATTAAGATATTGGAGGGTAAGTTAACATCAGCACAAAAAGACGCATTTTCGATCCAGGAAAACTTATCAAAAACAGAATCTGAGAATCTATCCCTTAAATCTAAAATGGTTGAGTTTAAACAAATAGAAGTTGAATTGGAGCATGTGAGAATCGAACTCTGAAATCAGAGGCTATATCAAAACCTGTAGACTCTTTGACCTGTTCCACAATAATTGGTGGAACTGATGAAAAAAATGTAATCATGCCTGACTCACAGAGTGAGGATGCTTTCGCATCTAATATCTCTGTAATTAGTGAACCTATCAAAAATCTTAGGCCGTTTATAATACACAGAAAAAATATGGATGAGAGTGAAAAAATTGATAATAACGGAGTTAGTACTAAAGCAAATATTGTACCAGTTTATACTGACGCACAGAGTAAGAATACCATCGCATCTAAAGAAGCGGTTAGCTCTACACCCGAGTTTTCAGCCGAAGGCTGGCTTACGCCAAAGACCGATATATCCTTAGATGATATACATATAAGTTCTGATGTGTCATTAAGTATACCCAAGAGTGTGACTCCATATCTTGCACAACGGGAAAATAATACTCCCTCTTTGATTGAATCAAATTCCCAGATTCCGATAGGAGGGATAGAAGAGATGGGACCTAGTCTCGAGGCTTTGCCTCTTCCAGTTGTAGCAAGTAGTTTGGTGTCACCTCTATTGGTATATATGCTACTTACCTTGTTGGTGCTTGTAATTATCTGGTTCGTGAGATTGAGACGCACATGGGGCATAGGTAAAAAAAGTGAGTGGTTGAGAGATACATGGATTGGATAACAGATATTATCTATTTGAACTTGGATATTATTCATATACAGAAAATATAATAGTTTTTAATCATGTCTAGTTACGAAGTAACAACCTCCAGCAATATTTGTTGTAGTTGTAAGGAAATATCGTCGTCATTGTATATAGATTGCATGTCTCAAAGAGGTGCCCCCGGGCTTGTTACACATTCCTTTATGGTGGTAGGGATTATACTTGCACGCTAAATTATTTTGGGGCCCCGAAATTACAATTTTGGGGAAAAAAGTCGAAATAGTTTTTCATAGAAGACGAAATTATTTTACTTAAAACCCGAAATTTTTTGACCACCCAGATTTATTCTTTGATTGAAGATACACATAACTAGGTACTTTTTTTACTTCCATATATAGAATGGATTCTGCATAAATCTCAAAAAGTCGAAATACCTCAAAAATCCAAAATCAATTTTGGGAACATGTATAGTAGGGATTATACTTGCACGCAAAATTATTTTGGGGCCCCGAAATTGCAATTTCGGGGAAAAAAGTCGAAATAGTTTTTCATAGAAGACGAAATTATTTTATTTAAAATCTGAAATTTTTTGACCACCCAGATTTATTCTTTAATTGAAGATACACATAACTGGGTACTTTTTTTACTTCCATATATAGAATAGATTCTGCATAAATCTCAAAAAGTCGAAATACCTCAAAAATCCAAAATCAATTTTGGGAACATGTATAGTAGGGATGAGATTTCGCGGTGACCATAAATTTAAGAAATCAGATACCATCACTCTTGAACTGGAGCCTTCGAATACGTATGATAAGAATGCGATAAAAGTTATGGTAGATAATATCCATAAAGCCTATGTGGCAAAGAACGAGAATATAAGTATAGGAGATTTGATGAAAAAATACTCAAATTATCGGATCACTGCTCATGGGAAAAAGAACTATAATCAATCGGCGTCTTTAAACCTCAAATATCCTAGGATGGTTTGTGGAAGATGTCGTGATACACTACAAGCATCGAGAAATTATGACTATACTTATTAATGGAATCTTTTATGAAAATTATGAAATATATCGAGAAAAAAATAACTATTAATCATCACAAAATAGTAATAAATAAAAGTCTAAAGTAAGATGATTTTATTTTAAAATAGATATTATATATATGAATAAGTTATACATTAATAAATCGAATAAATAGATATATGGATTATACATTGTTAATTTGTCGCATTNGGGGAAAAAAGTCGAAATAGTTTTTCATAGAAGACGAAATTATTTTATTTAAAATCTGAAATTTTTTGACCACCCAGATTTATTCTTTAATTGAAGATACACATAACTGGGTACTTTTTTTACTTCCATATATAGAATAGATTCTGCATAAATCTCAAAAAGTCGAAATACCTCAAAAATCCAAAATCAATTTTGGGAACATGTATAGTAGGGATGAGATTTCGCGGTGACCATAAATTTAAGAAATCAGATACCATCACTCTTGAACTGGAGCCTTCGAATACGTATGATAAGAATGCGATAAAAGTTATGGTAGATAATATCCATAAAGCCTATGTGGCAAAGAACGAGAATATAAGTATAGGAGATTTGATGAAAAAATACTCAAATTATCGGATCACTGCTCATGGGAAAAAGAACTATAATCAATCGGCGTCTTTAAACCTCAAATATCCTAGGATGGTTTGTGGAAGATGTCGTGATACACTACAAGCATCGAGAAATTATGACTATACTTATTAATGGAATCTTTTATGAAAATTATGAAATATATCGAGAAAAAAATAACTATTAATCATCACAAAATAGTAATAAATAAAAGTCTAAAGTAAGATGATTTTATTTTAAAATAGATATTATATATATGAATAAGTTATACATTAATAAATCGAATAAATAGATATATGGATTATACATTGTTAATTTGTCGCATTTCTTCTCGAACTGCCCATAATAATTTATAATGTTGAGCTAATTGAGTAGCACACATATTTAAAGTTCTAATTTTTTATTTAAAAATATTTCGATTCTTGATGCCATTCCAAATCAAATATTCAATATATGATGCTTGCAAAATTGCTAAAAGTCGAGGTGGCCAATGTCTTTCTAATAATTATATTAATTGTAATACTCCATTAAGATGAAAATGTGCAAAAGGACATGAATGGACTGCTAACTTTCACAGTATAAAAAATGGCAAGACATGGTGTTCGACTTGCTCTGATACCAGGCTTGATATTTCAGTTGCTAAAGAATTGGCACGTAGCAAAAATGGTGAATGTCTCTCAGAAGAATATATTAATAATAGATCGCCTTTATTATGGTGCTGTGATAAAGGACATGAATGGATTGCTAATCTTATAAAAATAAAAAATCATGGTTCATGGTGTCCGGGCTGCAGACGCATAAAACCCCTTAACCTTGAAATTGCTAAACAAATAGCACATGATAAAAATGGAAAGTGTCTTTTAACCGAATATAAAAATTCTAATGCTCCAATGCAGTGGCAATATGTTATGGGATATAAATGGAATGCAACACTTAGTAGCATAAGAGCTGGGAGATGGTGTCTACATTGTGCTGGTTCAATTCCTCATACTCTTGAAATTGCTAAACAAATTGCACATAGTAGAAATGGGAAATGCCTTTCAATCGAATATAAAAATCTTGAAACTGATTTAATATGGAATTGCGCTGAAGGTCATGAATGGTACGCCCCTCTCAATAGAATAAAAAATCAAAATGCATGGTGTTCTTATTGCTCAAAATATAAACGTGAAAATTTATGTCGAGAAATTGTATCAAAATATCTTGGACCCCCATCTAAGATACGTCAACCTGAATTTCTCAAAACTCCAGAACATCCAAGTGGTTTACATCTTGATATTTATTATCCAGAATATGGATTTGTGATCGAAGTGCAAGGTGAACAACATAAACATTATATAGAATTCTTTCACAGAGGAAATCCCAATAATTTTATTAAACAACAGGAACGGGATCAACACAAGAAAGATTTATGTGAGGAAAACTGGATTGTTTTAAGGTATGTTTGGTATTACGAAGACCCATATGTAATTATTCTAGAACATCTTCGAGAATTGGATCTCATTGAGTAAACCTAAAACTTTAAACACTTTATTACACACACGCAAAAATTCAAAAAATTTCAAATGGATTGTTTTTTTATAAGGCTTATGTTTTTAAATATTATCTTATTCCGCACAAACATGCACACGTTAAGAGAAACCATGTTTTATTAATTTTTCATATTAGGATACAAATCCACACCCATTCATAGAACCCACTGTGATGTCATATGTCAGTTTTCTACAACAATAATTGATCCGCACTAACTTGATGATTTTTCTTTACTATAGTCTGTATTACCATTTGTCATCACAGATTATTATCCGTCTCTTCCAAATTTATCGCTAGTCAAATTTAACTTTCTTTTAATATACTTTTCATGATTTATCATTCTATACTCTCGGCGCAAGAAATCGACTAATTTTGAATAACGAATTCAGCACAGTTCGTCTTCCATCAGGTTCCGCTAAATCGAAACCACTCCTCAAACTATTATCAGCTGGCCATCTTTGAATTTCAATTGACTGTTTTTTCGGTAGACCTTTTTCAAGCTCCTTCCAATATATCACAGGAATCACAGTTTTATAAAATGTGACATACGTAGAAATGACACGAACGGCGAATATGGTCTGTTCTGTATATTTAAAATCTCTTAAACGCATATTTTCGCTGCTACAGGCGAGAATTTCTACAGCGATCTGTGATTCCCCAAATCCGGAAATTGGCCAAACATTTTTGAGATGTTTATCCTGTTTAAAAAAAGCTATTGAGTAAATTGAGTAAAGAAAAAAAAGAGCTTGTTAAAAAATAACACACTACTACTCCAATAATAGTATGGTCGTGCCTCCTAACTAAGAATTCGGGAATGGCTGAGAAGTGATGCTGATCACCGATGTATAGCTTGCATGGAGGGTGATTTCTGGATTTTGAGAATACAAACTTTAGAATGATTGAGTGCACCACAATAAAAAACTTCCGATAATTACACACCTGATCTTTAAAGGCCACTCATTCAGCTCAGCAATACGAAGCAGATCGTCAACAAGGGTATCAGTAAAAGTTTCGTCTGTGCCTACCACCTGAAGACCATTGAATACGGCGTCATGCAGTTTGTCAAAAAACGTTCGAACCTTAGGATCAGAAATGCATTGAAATCCGCCAACATCAAACTTTGCTTTTTCAAGTGTTTCACGACTAATATGAGGAACATTATACTTCGCCGGAAGGTTGGTGACTGGGACGATATTTAAATTATAAGTATTATTCGTTAAGAGGATTGATTGTATAATGTAGTTCATACCTGATAAATTAGGTATTACATCGTTCTCGTTTAAAGCAGGCTTGAAGCCTACCCTCAGTGCCTCCAAATCTTCTTCCAGGAACTTAGATGCTGAAGGAGGTAGATCTTCAATAGAAAAGAGCTCCTTCGTCGGCTCAGCTTTTTTGTTTCTCTTTTGCGAAGTTAGAGAAAAGACTCTTGGTTGGAAAGTACGTAAAGTAGAGTGAGAAAATCTCGCAAAGAGACCGAGCAAAGAAGACATTTTATGGTTAATACCAAAATGAAAAAAATTTTATCAGAATTACACAACTGCAGATCGCGAAACTTACATAGCAATACTTAGTAAAAAATTCAGATAATTATTCCGAGATCGAAATTTGATTTTACAAAAGCAGTAGACGATCCTTTATTGGTTGGGACACACCCTTGAAATTGGATGAATAAACCAAGGTTTGACAATCGAATAATTATTTATTTTTTAGATACATATTATTAGCCACTTCTATCGAGAAGCTGCCAGCCGACGTGAAATTTAAGTAGATGTGTAGGCTCTTTGAGCCATTGCTCCGCAATAATAATAACAAGCCGATCTATTATCCATACTAGGGATTTTTGTGTCGGATAAAAATGGTTGATATGTAAAAATCAAAGTAAAAAAATGTTACCAGCCCTCAGGGATAACGAAATAAAAGTCCAAAGTACTAGCCATCATGGAATACCTCAGATGATTTTAAAGATATATATATATATATATATGAATAAGTTATATAAATAAATAGATTAAATAATGAATAGATTAAATCGAATAATAGATGTGTATATATTTATGCTTCTAATTGTTGGAGACGCCTACTAAATCTATCTCGTAATTGTTGTTTCTTTTGAATTGTCCAACTTTTACAACTAAAATATTGATCTTGTGGAATATATTTATCATAAAAATTTCCATATCGAACAAATGTACCATTATATATAGCATACAAACCACAAGAATCTGGCATACCTAGATATTTTTTCTCTTTAGGAGTGTTATCGTTTGCTAAGCTGTTCCAAGCAAGCCGTGCATTTGATAGCTCTTTTTCTTGAAATCGGCAAAATGCTCTTTGTATAATTCTTGCATATCCATCTCGAGATTTAGGTTTATCACACTCGTATTTCCAATGTTTCTGCATCAAATCATCTGGCTTGATAATTTCGAAATATCTTCGTCTGACAAAATGGAATGATTTCTTTGGTTTTACGTTATCAATATGAATAAGTTTCATACAATCTAGACATATCGCTACATTGGCTTTATGAATTCTAGGCCTGTAGTAATCATGACTAATTAGCCTAGAATTTCCAAATCCACCAAATAAACAATGTACATGATATACACTTCTTTTCTTTTCAGAAACCAGCTCTTGTAAAGGAACTCTGACCCGAATAGCCCATTGTTGTGGAGTTTCATTGGGTCGAATAACTGATAAAGTATCATATTGTCTTTCAGTCTCATAAAGATCATCAAAATATCGTTGATAATCATTAATTCCACAATAATTGTAGATATATGTCTCTACATATTTCATATCATATCCAGGGCGAATGTTAAAGGGTTTGGGTAATGTTCTATTTTTCTTATTGAGAATAGTTGAAATAATAAGACCTGACATATTTATTGATTATAGAGAATAATAACGGAGTTTTTGACCTATTGGATTTGATACGATATATATGATTAAAACCAGATTCAATTTTAGTGCAGATTGGGTTATTAGATGAGTTGTGGGGATATTTGTAATGAAAATATATGAAATATGTAAATTGGTATATATCGAGCATATAGATTGATATACTGTATATTAAGATAGGTCGTAATAATCAGCGTAAAACAATGGGCAAATTCACTGATAATCAAAAACAATATTTGCAACTACTCAATACTGATAAATATGAACATATATACGATCCTGAGACTAGATTCATTAGGGTTATGAATAAATTCACTGGTAATATAACTGGGATATTCGATTATGCAGAGTTGCGAGAATATTTAAGTGTAAATCACATCACGTTATAATGGACCTCAAGAAGCGATGACATGTGTAGGCTCGAAAAGCCATTGCTCTGCAATAAATCCACACTTATAGCGGGATCTCTTTATTTTTAAAAAAAATTGTCAAAGAAACAATATACAAATAGCCACTATGTGACTGTTTCGACTATACTTGCACGCAAAATTATTTTGGGGCCCCGAAATTGCAATTTTGGGGAAAAAAGTCGAAATAGTTTTTCATAGAAGACGAAATTATTTTACTTAAAACCCAAAATTTTTTGACTACCCAAATATATTCTTTGATTAAAGATACATATAACTAGGTACTTTTTTTACTTCCATATATAGAATAGATTCTGTATAAATTTCAAAAAGTCGAAATACCTCAAAAATCCAAAATCAATTTTGGGAACATGTATAGTTTCGACACTATTTCTGATTACACATTAAGGAACGTAATCATCATCACTACAATCACCATCACCAGCTGAATACCACATATATGAATCAAGAGAGTGATCATCCCTATCTTTACGTCCGTAATAATCTAAAATTGAATCACGGGAGATAATATCTGGTTTTAGCGAAGCAAGCACAAAGTGATAATAGAAAAAGAAACCAAATCATTAGCCATGCTAGTGGGGCCATATNATTAGGGTTATGAATAAATTCACTGGTAATATAACTGGGATATTCGATTATGCAGAGTTGCGAGAATATTTAAGTGTAAATCACATCACGTTATAATGGACCTCAAGAAGCGATGACATGTGTAGGCTCGAAAAGCCATTGCTCTGCAATAAATCCACACTTATAGCGGGATCTCTTTATTTTTAAAAAAAATTGTCAAAGAAACAATATACAAATAGCCACTATGTGACTGTTTCGACTATACTTGCACGCAAAATTATTTTGGGGCCCCGAAATTGCAATTTTGGGGAAAAAAGTCGAAATAGTTTTTCATAGAAGACGAAATTATTTTACTTAAAACCCAAAATTTTTTGACTACCCAAATATATTCTTTGATTAAAGATACATATAACTAGGTACTTTTTTTACTTCCATATATAGAATAGATTCTGTATAAATTTCAAAAAGTCGAAATACCTCAAAAATCCAAAATCAATTTTGGGAACATGTATAGTTTCGACACTATTTCTGATTACACATTAAGGAACGTAATCATCATCACTACAATCACCATCACCAGCTGAATACCACATATATGAATCAAGAGAGTGATCATCCCTATCTTTACGTCCGTAATAATCTAAAATTGAATCACGGGAGATAATATCTGGTTTTAGCGAAGCAAGCACAAAGTGATAATAGAAAAAGAAACCAAATCATTAGCCATGCTAGTGGGGCCATATCCCTGGATAAAATGCAATGTAAACTTTACTTACTATACGTGGGATTAGAGAATGTTGGATTAATAGGATAAGCGGTCTCGTATACGTTATTATCTGTCTTGGTGACGTTATTATTCGTTTTGGGAGTATTATTATTTTCGGTCTTGGATGTACCGGGGGCGCTAGTCTTAGGATTGTTATTATCATTGGTCTTGGAGGTAGAGGAATCGTTGGTCTTGACGGCGGTTTTCTTGGAACTGCTCATTTTCATGCTCCTAAATACAAAACAACGGTGAGTATAAATGTGTTTTATAATCTTAATTAATAGCAGTATAGCCCATGGCTATGAAGCAATAAATAGTGGTATATTACTTTGAATTAGTGGAAGAAAACGTTATTGGGACTTACCTTACAGGAGGAAAAAAACGAGGTATTTTATACCGTCCCATTCCATTAAATCTAACCCAAAAACCAAGTATTTTTCGTCGTTGTCTTAGGCTAAGATTAACCCCTTAATTTGACGATCTCGTAAAAAAAGATAACGATCTTGACGATCTGGGAAATGCCAAGTCATTGTAACATATGGACTTTGATAAAACGGCTAATAAAAAACGATAAGACCATCCCTCTTAAGGTTCTTACTAACTCATTTCGTGTTTTTCTTATCAGGGAAACATAGAAGGTAAAAAATGATTTCTACGTAATCGTCCGGCAGAAAATAAGCTATATTTAAACGTAGATCGCATTACGTAATCAGCGTAGAAGTTGGTCCAACATAGATTATCATTTTTTCGGTTTATTATTGATTGGGAAACGTCTCTTTAATACGTATGATTTTGCGATAAGAATAAACATAAACGAATATCAAAAAGTCAATAAGGAGGTCAGACCGTCAATCTCCATTAGTGCGTACATCAAAGGACTTATGTCTTAGGAAGTCGAAATCTCCGCAATCTCCGAGATCGTCGTATGTCTGCCAATTTTATAATCTGCTTAATCGATATACTATAAATACACTTTACTGCATAAACCAGATATATTTTACGCCATATATCAATATAAAAAATGTCTTCGCACGCTTTCTCACCCACGCCTTCCTCGCCTTTCTCGCCTTCAAGCATATACTCCGACGAAGAAATAATAACTCGTACCATGGGAGACGTTATTAAAGATTATGATACTGAAGAGCTTATCGACTATTTACAGAGGAATAATTTGAAATTAGATAATTAATGACTTCGCAATTCTCCGCAAACAAAAAATAGATGGCTTGTCTTTTTTGAAATTAACAGAAGAAAAATTAGAAAAATGGGGGATGTTAGGTGGTCCTGTTATCAAATTATTAGAATTTATTGAAGAACTTAATGAGACAAAATTACAAGCTTTCTCGTCATATAAAACATTGGATAAATTGAAGGAGGTGCTTCGTAAATATAAAGTCAATGGTGAAAAAATTACATGTATAAAACAATTTAATCCAGGTAAATGATATATATATATTTTTGAAAAAGGGATTCTTGTATAGCGAAGCTAATATCTAAATACACATATTTATATATTTTTTATAGTTTACGAAGAAATTGGTGATGATAATAAAGCCCTTAAACAGTGCATGGAGGAAATTATATTAAGACTTGCGAATTTGGAGACTATGCAAGATAGTACTAATGAAGCAACCCGATGTGTTTTTATTACTTCTATCTTGAACGCATCAATAGCAATTACTCGAAATCTCACCGACAATGAAAAAATATATATTGCATACCAAGATGACGTATCTGGCGAAGATAGTTCTGGCCGCGTTGACTATTCAATCAAAGGGTATGAAGATCTTATATGTATAGCGGAAGGAAAACCTCGTAACGTTGAAATTGAATACCTTCAAAATATAAAGCAATTGGAAAGTGCGAGCCATATGAATAAAAGAAAACGATCCGCAGAGCAGGCATTTGAAAATGATGAGGATTATCTCTACGGAATAGTTTCTACAGGTATAAATATCTCTATTAGCGCCTTTATCTCAGATTTATTGCTTCGCAGCCACGGGCTATACACTCTAGCATTAACCTATCTTTGATCGATTATTATTTTTTCTTTAGCAACGGAATGGCATTTTATTAAACTCGCTACGGAAGGCCTGTATTGCACCAGCAAAAGTGAATATCGGATCAATTTATCCAAAACGGCATTGAAGAAAGATATTGATTCGATTAGGAAAGACGTTAAAAAAGTGATTGGAGTGGTCGTGGGACTGTTAAGGGATAGGATTACGATGTGCGACGAACATGAAGTTAAAAAACGTCGTATACAGAAAAATAACAAAAAATAGATAGATATTTTTTTAAACTGTATTTTATCATGTAACTTGTATCTATGACCTATATTTTATTTGTATCAATAAAGCGAATATACGTATATTTTTTACTGAATTTTTCTTGGCATTTATTTGTTCGCGGAAATTTGGTCACGTGTATTTATAAAGAATTAAACATTCTCATATTTTACATAAAAATGGCAAATATACAATCTAAAGTCGATTCATTAGAAGAGCAGGTTTCCAAGCTTGTAGCTGAGAATTATAAACTCAGGAAGGAGAATGTTGAGATTAATGAACTTAAAAGGAAGAATGTCGAATTCTTGGCTAGGGAAGCAGGCCTCATAGCTAGAATTGCAGAATTAGAACAATCTGCATTTTCTTTTGTAGAGGACGCGAAATTAAGAGATGATGAGCTCAATGAGCTTAGATCCAGAGTATCGAAATTAGAACGGAAGAAATCGCAAAATGGCTTACGGGATAAGGATACTATCGTATCTGAAGAAACGAGTATATCTAAATCATACGATGATACCAATCAATTTCCAGTTAATGACATCTCTTCTGAAACAGAAAATTCTAATTCTAATGATGTCTCTTCAGAGGTGATCTCTCGAAGTGAAGATACTCCAGCATCTAATATATCTGAAAACATTTCAAATCCTGATGTATCCGGTAACTTTTCATCTCAACCGGTGGTTAGTTCATCGGAGGATAAAGTAATTGACGAATTCCTGGATTCTATGCATAAAGAAACGGTTAGTAAAGAGATAATGAGGAGTATTAAGGAGAAGAAACTTCGGGATTAAGAGACGGCCTCATCTTCCGAGAATAATACTCCTATTATTTCGCGCGAGCAAATATCGTCATCTATCAAAGATCCAAATTGTGACAATTCTGAAATAACCCGAGACTTAGAGACCCAAGATATCATCTGTCTGTATCAAAATGCATGCGACGCGGAAAAATATGCAATCGAAGCCAATCAAAATGAAATATCATGCTGGTGTTTCTATGCTAAAAGATTCAAAAGTGTGGTTAGAGATTTTATGGTCAATGATGAAATTGGGGAGAAAAAAGCAAAGGGACGAGTATACGATTTTATTATCAATCAAGCTCCTGGTATCAAGCGTGGAAATTTATGTAAGCAAACACAAAAGGCTTTAAGAATTTACAATTTATTCGAAAAAATAGGAATGGATAAAATTCAATATATCAAGACCTATAGCGCGGATACTATTTCAAGATTTACTAATTCTCAGATTCAAACGATTATAGACCACTTCACCAAAAAGCCTGATATAGAATACACCGATGATCAGGACAATTCTTCAGATGATTTACCCAGATGAGAAAACTTTACCAGTAACAGAGGTAAGTACTGTAGCCACTCCCTCTATCCTATTGTCTCACATCTCTAATTCGGAAGATAAAGTAACTGAAGAAGTCTCACGAAATGAGGATGCTATAACTCTTCGAGTTGCCCCTAAAGGGCCTGCATCTGAATCTTTACCGGAAATCGAGGTAAGTATATCTGCTGAACCGATTTCAAAGGAGTCAGAATCTGTAAATGTTTTCGATGCGGATAATGGGAATGATGATGAATTCTCCAATGGCAACGAAGAAGATGATGATGGGAGCTTCTGTGGTTTCTCTGATGACGATGATGAAGGTTATTATTATGATTCCAATACTGGTAAAACCTATACAAAATCAGAACGTTCAATCTGCGTATTTTAGATACAGAATTCCTTGCTTCGCAGACAACAGACATTTATAAACAATGCATAAACCATTTTCCGCGATCACATGGGGTTGCTCCCTTGGGCTCCATGTCACATGCATGCAGATTACGAAATAGCAAAGCCTTTAGTATAACTAAAAAAATACATTGGAAAATTTATTGATTCGCAGTACAAAGCGACTATAATTTTTATGTGTTAAAGACACTGGGCTCTGCCCATAAATAAACAATACATGCATTACGAAATAATTTATGAATTTCTTAACCGAGTCGGTCAGCGAAGTCACGTGTCTTGGCGCAGTAAATGATGATTATCTCTATTCAAACTTTTTTTCTATAGCATCGATCTCGTCCCAACTTAATTTAGAAATTCTCAATGCAGAATAAGATTTTACCAGTTGTATCTTCTCATATCCAATATTACTGAAAAGGTAGTAAATCTTCCTTGCCCTTTCTAGTCTTTTCTCGATTGCATTCCTCGAGAGGTCGTTGGGGAGCTGTTCTGTGACCTCATTGATAAGTTTTTTCTGAGCCTTACGCTCTCTATTACTTTTTTTATAATACTCGAACCTATCCTCAAGTTTTTTCCCAAACGCAAAATAGCTCCTAATAACTTCCTGATTTGTGGTCCCCACTTGTTCTTCGGCCTTAATAAGCGCATTGTACAGGTCAATAAAATTACCCGAGCTCGTGACTGTTTGCAAAGAAGTGGTNGGGGTTGCTCCCTTGGGCTCCATGTCACATGCATGCAGATTACGAAATAGCAAAGCCTTTAGTATAACTAAAAAAATACATTGGAAAATTTATTGATTCGCAGTACAAAGCGACTATAATTTTTATGTGTTAAAGACACTGGGCTCTGCCCATAAATAAACAATACATGCATTACGAAATAATTTATGAATTTCTTAACCGAGTCGGTCAGCGAAGTCACGTGTCTTGGCGCAGTAAATGATGATTATCTCTATTCAAACTTTTTTTCTATAGCATCGATCTCGTCCCAACTTAATTTAGAAATTCTCAATGCAGAATAAGATTTTACCAGTTGTATCTTCTCATATCCAATATTACTGAAAAGGTAGTAAATCTTCCTTGCCCTTTCTAGTCTTTTCTCGATTGCATTCCTCGAGAGGTCGTTGGGGAGCTGTTCTGTGACCTCATTGATAAGTTTTTTCTGAGCCTTACGCTCTCTATTACTTTTTTTATAATACTCGAACCTATCCTCAAGTTTTTTCCCAAACGCAAAATAGCTCCTAATAACTTCCTGATTTGTGGTCCCCACTTGTTCTTCGGCCTTAATAAGCGCATTGTACAGGTCAATAAAATTACCCGAGCTCGTGACTGTTTGCAAAGAGGTGGTACTCGAAGAGCTTGGTGATGATAAGTCCTTGATAAGTTTTTTTAACATGGATGAATCTTCATTTTTTACCTTCACTTTCTTGCTAGATGATTTGCTGATAGATTCACTAACACGCTTTTTAGACGGACTTGAGAAGAGGGGGTCAGTAAATAATGACGGGGATATATCCATTAAATCGTTAATATTCTGACTTCCAGGCATGCTGTCAACCGTAGATTCTACCTCCTTCTTGCAATCGGGCTTTGGGCATATTGAACGTTTCTTGATAGAAGTTTTGATACAATCACGATGATATATATGTCCACAAGCGAGTATAGTGAATGGTTTTTTTATTTCGTACAAAAAAAACTCCCTGTTACATATAGAACATGGATCTAGTTCGGGTATATCGGATTCATCTATAATTTTTTCTGGAGACGAATTTCTAATAATATTTAATGCAAAGGTTTCGAAACATGAAATATTATCAGACATAACTCATATAAAGATAAGTTTCTACCTTTCTCACCTTTCATATACCTATATACCCGCTCATACGTCACTCGAAAAAATTATCCCAACTCGAAATAGCATTACATCCAAAATTTTGTATAGGAGAGATAGCTCGATTCGCAGTGATAGGTAAATTTATTCATTTTTAGTGAGACTCGAGATCGCTGAAAAAAAATAAATTTAATAGCGGAGCTAGTGCCACAGACACATAAAAAAATACCAATAGAGGTTTATGTGAGAAATTAGGTCGCACGGAAAACATGTGGATCTAACCTGTAATGTACAATTATATCGATCTACGGATAGTAATAAATTGCGCGGATCACGACGACTTCATACAAATATTGCTGGAAGCAACTACACAGTAGCTATTTAATGATGTATATTATAACTGAAAAAATAACTCGGTAAATAATTACACATTCTCAAAATCAGAATATCGTGATCGCGGTTTATTATACGATCAATTTATGTATCGAGGCTACTTTACGTACCTTTGTACAATTATATACCTTGTTCTTATTTCGCTTCTTTTTAGGTTTAGAATGGATAGAGCCGAGGTCTTTAGACTCATGTATCTTTTTTGAGGTGCAAGTGAGAATTTCTACATCATCAGATAATTCAGTTTCAGAATTTGAGGTATTGCTATTATAATCATAATTATCTGAATACATATAATTACATTGATCAACAATATTCTCTAGCTTTTTATGGAACATACGCATTCCATATTCCAGATCTATAATACAAGCTTTGAGATATTTAAACTCATTTTTCACTTTTCGTTCTGCATGATCATTAAAATTTTCTATCATTTTGATCAGTATTGTGAAATAACTCTGCTAATATATATATATATATATAAAAAAATACGTAATTTATTCTTAATTATGAGTACACAACACGTCTTAACTTTACCTGAAATTCTCGAAAATATCTTTAGCTATATTACAGATTATGAAGATATTGTTAAACTTCTTGGAGTTAATTATACATGGTGGATAGAAGGAGTTCAAGCAATTCTAAAGTTATATAGAAATATGATTTATCGATATAATCATAATATACTCAATTTATTATTAATGAGTGATTTATTTTGTCTTCAGAGTGATAGAAGTAAACCTGTTTATAATAAAATATACCAACCAGGATCTGAAGAAAATATACATTATATAGATTATAAAGAGGAATTTGAAAAAATACAATTGAATGTTGAATATAGTATAGATGATCTTGAATTAGTAAATAGTGCGTTATTACCCCTGGATATAATGAAAAAAATTGATTATCTTAAAAATGATTATAGACTAATAGTAAATAAAATTGATGATATATTATATGAATCACCTTCTTATGTTGAATAAAAAAGCAAATAGTAAAGTCGCTTTTTGTTACTTTCCATTTTTGAATGATCTTTATCTTTGTTTAATCAATCAAACCAGTCGAAAAAATTAAATATGGCAGATGGGTAGGCCGACTTGTTTTCCTACATTAGGTAAATATAAATATTATTTCGGTTAATTGTTTTTTAAATTCTCTAAATTCTGGATTATATGCTATTTGTTTTCTCATGTATAAATTATTTTTAACATGGAATATGAAATTTTCCCACTGCTCTTTGTTTTTAACATCATAACCAGGTATTAATATATAGCGTCTCAAATATTTTTCAGGATAAAGTTTTGATAGCTTTAACCAGTCTTCTGATGTTTCTGCCCAATTAATAAAATTTAGACCGCATTCCGTTAGCATATCTCGTGCTGACATTTTTTGTAATATATTATTATTCATTTCGATAATACAATTCTGATTGGTGATTAATATTGAATATTTATTATATTATGAAAAAAAAAATCTTTGTATTCAGTAGATATTATTATCATTAGTAAATCTAACTCATGGCAGTGAGTCGGATTCGATGATTCTGGTTACATTCTAAATAAGTAACTTTGGATTTACCATATACTTGTTCTCTAATGTTGGATGATGCTGAGCTACTATTGCTCTTTTTTCGGCCAACTTGGGAGACATACCTGCTTTAATCATATTTTTATACGCATCAATTCTCCAATGACCATATGCCCAAGATGTAATTTTATCTGAAAGTACCTAATTCTTTGAATTAAGAGGGCAGAGGCCTTTTTCTCAGATTCGATCAATGATAATACATGGTTCTTAGATCGAAATCCTATATTTTTAGCACGGAATACTTCATCATTAAAGAGACAATCTCGATATATCAAAGTCATAGGATCTACTATTTTATTTTCTGGAACTGGATCATCTAACAAAGTTCCTCCTAATTTTTGATCATAGGTAATAGTATTAACTTTGGTTGCCATTTCAATCATACCTCCTTTACTAACCCCTTTATGTTTCGATCTGGTAGATTTGTCTGATATAACATAGTGATAGGTTTTAGCTCGGATATGGATCGATTCAGTTATTATTTTACCTGGACATTTATCCTTGAATAGACCAATAGTCTTGGAATCATCAAGATCGAAAATATCAGGTCTTTCTGCCATATCTTTATAGATATCTTCAGTCTCAGTTTGAAATATAAATGAATCGGTATCCATATAACCAAGCTTGGCTTTATCGCCATATTTTTCTTTCACATATCCATACCAGAATCGATACATTAATAACTTACTAAGTCCCAAGACTGACGCACCAACAATAATCGATTTATTGAGAACTACAGATGCCTGTCCCATATGAGCACCAATAAGGGTATTAGATAATTGTCTGGCATATTTGAATGAGGGTTTAGATACCTTTTTTCGGAACTTCTTCTCATCATTATCACTATTCATGACTATAATCTTAACATCTTGATACTTACGAACATTTTCCATGGTCTTGCTATATACTGAATTATTCATAAGTTTAAAGAAGTCCTTTTCAAAATCATTCTCAGCTTTTTGTCGCAACTTAGTATTGAAATCAATGTATGGAGCAAGCCAATTAGTTTGGTCGAATGAAAGTATTTCAGTTACTTCATCTACAACCATCCCCAATTTAACGTAATATTGAAGCTCTTGATAATGGATTACATAATTTTCTCGAGGACCAAGATGTGGAACTAGTTTCTTTATTTCAGAGAATCGTCCTCTGTCCAAATCTTCTACCAACTTATTATTACAAGGACTGAGCTGGTTCTTTTTTATTGCGACATTCTCAACTGCTGGAAGTAAGTCATTAAGATAGACATGTAACTTGCTAGGAAAGTGTGCTTTGATGTTTAAGAAATATCCTCTTGGAGCATCCGATTTAGTATTGAGAATCATATTAAGATATCTCTTTTGCAAGTCCTGTCTATTGCTTAATACTGCTCTGGTTGCAAGCCATTTATACTTACCAATCGGTAGAAATTGACTCATAGCCCATCCATAAAGATTATTTGCATCGACATATGAGATCCACGTTGTAGATTGGGATGGATCATATTCATCTCCCATTCTTGGGTTATTAGCTTTAAAGTAATGATGTACTGTATACATGTCGTCAAAACTATTGAATTGAGTCAGACGCAATTAAAATTGAGAAAAATTGAAGTTGAGTCAAGGCAAATTTTGATTTTTACTAATAATTGACGCAATTAGTTGAGTCAGACGCAATTAAAAATTGAAATTTTAAGAGTTGAGTCAAGGCCAAATTAGTTTTGACGACATGTATAATGTACTGCCATTGCAATACCACCTCTTTTAAATTTTTCAACAAAGTCATGCATAGATATCTCTGTGAAAAGTTCGATTTCCACTCCAGTCATTTTAAGCATTGCATCCCAAGATAATGAAGGTGCAGATACATATTGAGCAGGATCAAGGCCATAATGTTTCATAGATGTTTCTCGAAATTTTGTAAAGATATCGGTAAGAAGAAGTACATCAGTTTTGAGGTATAAGTCATGGTACTCACCTAAATTCCTACATCCAAATTCTTTCCATACCTTTTGAGCATGTTCATAATCCTTTTGCGTAATTTTTCCATTAAGTTTTCCACCGAATGCCTCAATTGAAGGAAGCTTTGTTTCATTGAACCTGTCATCAGAATCGATATACTCATATGGAAGTTCTCCTTTACTACATACCAATGCTATTTGTTCGGGTGTATATTCCAATTTTTCATAATGTTGCTTCGTTATTTTATGATTTTCCAAAGTCCCAATACATCGATCTTTATCTATTCGATGGTAATGTTTGTAATCTATATTCTTGCATTTAATAGCACCCAAATTTATACCTGCCGCCCAAATTCAAAATCCAAATGCCGAAATCCCAAATGCCAAAATCCCAAATCCCAAATCCCAAATTACAATTAGTATTTTTTGCCGAAATCCCAAATCCCAAATCCCAAATTACAATTAGTATTTTTTGCCGAAATCCCAAATCCCAAATCCCAAATACTAGTAATTTGTGCATTTTGGCGTCCCAAATCCCAAATTATTTGGGATTTGGGCAACACGTATACCCAAATTATCTGCAAGTTTAGCCAAGCTAGATAACATAAATTGATTACTGTCTATATATTTCATTTGACCCACTTTCATCATTTTATATCATTCAAAAGTTTCAGCAATAACTGTAATCTGGTGCGCGTTTACAGATCGACCGACTGATTCACAGACTAGATGTGAGTCATAGCCTCTGAAATTATGGAATACTATTGGAACCGGTGTCTTCCATGGTTGAATTCGAAGTTGAAGATTGCAATCATTATGTGCTGAACCTCTATACTTTCCTGTGATATGATTGTGATCCCAAACCTTATCACCATCTAATGGCTTTTTACATATCCAACATTCTGTAGATGCGTCAAACTTTTGCTTTGCTATTAAGTATTCTGGACTATTTTTATTATTCCTAATGTCATTATTGATTGCTAAGACTTCATTAATTCGAACTAATTCTTTATCCATTCTTCGAATAAATTCTTGTGTGGCATTTGGTCCTCGGTATGTGAAAGGTCCCCAAACCTCTCCAGTATCAATCCAATGAACTGAGTAACAAAAACTACTAGGTACCTGTTCACCAAGTTTGCGCATGCTTCCACCATATGATTCATCACATTTTTTATTTTTCGATTCAAAATCTGCATATATTATACAAGGAGCATATATCATCCTTATATAGTGTTTGAATTTTTCGATATCATTTTTACCTTTAATAGGCATGTCTACTTTTTGTGGAGCTTCTCCCAACCCATGACAATGATCTTGATGATAATCTCGAGTGTTTTCTGATGGAAAACTTAGAAAGCATTTGTTGCAAAGATATTTTTTTCCATTATGCTTAGTATCCTTAAATGATAAACCATCTGGATTTTTGATCCATAGAAAATGATTTCTTTGACCATATTTACCGGTATCTTCAGATTTAATAACATCTGTAAGAGCCATAAGATGGATAACATGTGGTCTTTTTGCCATGCATTCATTTGGTCTTGGATGTTCACATCCTACAATTTGACATGAGTTAGGTATATAGAAATTTTTACTATAAAGGGAGTCGCGGTTTCTTCCTTCCATTCCCATACATTGATTGAGATTTCTGGATTTTGGGCTTCAATCTTTTGAAATGTTCTATTACAAATTGGTGTTGGCATTGGTATATTATCTAAATTAACTATATCCAAATATGGTTTGAGAACTGTGAGACGTTGTAAATTTTTAGTTACTCCATCAAGAGTTACAAAGTATGGAGCGAATGCATATTGTAAACACTTGTCATCCCCTAATTTAAAGTTATCTGGGTTAATTGTACATTTAGTATTTGCAAGTCTTTTGGGTGTTGGTTTGTAAGATCCTCCAACAGCTCTTCTATATGCATAAACATTAATATATATCATTTCTATTCGAATTAATACCCATTCTGATCCATTGCTTAAAAACTTTTCGATTTTTGCATCTATTTCCCCAGCTGAAAGTGTAATATGCTCATCTATATCATTTTCTGAAAGAATAGCTCGCATCTTTCCAGAATGATATTTTTGATCGTAAAATGGGAGTAATGGTTTACCTTCTTCTTTCTTTTCCATTTTCATATAATTACAATATACTACTAATGATGATTTTACCTGGTCTTTTCTTCGGAGTTCTGATTTAAGTACATTTGTAATTTGTTCTCGAGCTGAGGCCATAAGATGGGGCATGTATGGAGCTTCGGCATATTTTTTGGGATCATTTATAGGTGCATTAAAAGAGTATGCCGGATTTTCATATGATGGAACGATAGCTTGCCATTTGGATAATGAAGATAGACTTGAGTACGGTCTATCTGGATCTCCAACTTTAGCCTCTTCAAAGATAATATCCCCTGATGGTGGTTTAACAGTAATACTTGCAAACCCTGAATCTCTATAATGTGATATAAATTTTTTGCTTTTTGCTTTATCTGTTAAGAGAGTACCTCCCAATTCAGGCCAGATTTCTTTGATTTCTGGTTCTATTAAACCCAATGCAATAAGATAATTGATTTCCTCCTGAGTGGTATTAGGATTTGATAACTTGCCTTCTCTATGTGCTTGGGTTGAGGGTCCTGGGCCAGCTTTTGGATCAATCTGTGGAATTTGGTCGGGTGGTTNCTCATCTATATCATTTTCTGAAAGAATAGCTCGCATCTTTCCAGAATGATATTTTTGATCGTAAAATGGGAGTAATGGTTTACCTTCTTCTTTCTTTTCCATTTTCATATAATTACAATATACCACTAATGATGATTTTACCTGGTCTTTTCTTCGGAGTTCTGATTTAAGTACATTTGTAATTTGTTCTCGAGCTGAGGCCATAAGATGGGGCATGTATGGAGCTTCGGCATATTTTTTGGGATCATTTATAGGTGCATTAAAAGAGTATGCCGGATTTTCATATGATGGAACGATAGCTTGCCATTTGGATAATGAAGATAGACTTGAGTACGGTCTATCTGGATCTCCAACTTTAGCCTCTTCAAAGATAATATCCCCTGATGGTGGTTTAACAGTAATACTTGCAAACCCTGAATCTCTATAATGTGATATAAATTTTTTGCTTTTTGCTTTATCTGTTAAGAGAGTACCTCCCAATTCAGGCCAGATTTCTTTGATTTCTGGTTCTATTAAACCCAATGCAATAAGATAATTGATTTCCTCCTGAGTGGTATTAGGATTTGATAACTTGCCTTCTCTATGTGCTTGGGTTGAGGGTCCTGGGCCAGCTTTTGGATCAATCTGTGGAATTTGGTCGGGTGGTTGCGATGATGAAGATTTTGTTAATATATGGGGTGCTATTGTTCTGATGTTATCTTTAACCTCATTTAACTCATCCAAATCTGGACTAATATATGTAACTATACCATCATTTTCATCTCTTCTCTCTATAGTATATCTTCCGATTCGTTCTCTTTCTTGCCATACTTCTGGATCATTTCGTAAAAGGGATAAGAATGTATTTTCTATACAACTTTTAAGATTTTCTCCTCTTCTACGTAACCATTTTCGATCCTGTTTCGTACCGTTAACTTTATCTGATCGATCTGCAAGGCGAGTAACCCATTCTTTAACATTTTCATCTGGACGTTTATTGATTGTTAACCTGGTACGTTGTGGAGTATTATCCATTTTCTGTTTGTTGGCATGTGGTGACAGGATTGGCAAAGAAGATGGAACGGGTTTTGGGTCAATTTGTGGAATTGGTTCTGGTATCTTGGGAGATTGAACTACTTTGGGTGCATGTGTTCTAAAAGTAGCTGGAATAACTTTAGGACGACATGGATTTATTCGTTTAAGATGTGTGCGAAGTCTTTGTGGAATTGGCAAGGTTTCACCACATCGATTACAAGTTCGATTTTTCTTATCTTTTCTAACCATAGTCTATGTCTAACAATTTTAATATATAACACTTAAGAAAATCTTTTGTTTAATTAATTAATTCGATATATTAAAATGGTACTATGTGGTCCAGTACTATAATAGATTACGTGTCAGGGTTTCAAAATTAGAATCTGGATAAGTGAAAAACCTGGTACAAATTTTGTTAGACTTGGCATATATCGATAAATTTTATTAGACTTGAGTATAAATTTTTGTTAGACTTAGTACATGCATCGATAAATTTTTGTTAGACTTAGTATATACATCGATAAATTTTTGTTAGACTTAGTATATACATCGATAAATTTTTGTTAGACTTAGCATATATATCAATAAATTTTTGTTAGACTTAGTATATACATCGATAAATTTTTGTTAGACTTAATATATATATATAGTTTTTGTTAGATTTTTGTGTGCCAGAAAAATAGTGAAGAAACGTCTTTAGATTGAATTCTGCTATATCAATTAATATTAGTATGCAATTTAGGCTTGATTCACGTCCGAGAAGAAATCAGGATATTCATTAAATTCATATCCTTCACCGCTTCTCTTGGACTTTTTTAATGGCAAGCTGTATATCATAAGATATATGGTATATAAGATCAAGTTCCAGTGACGACAAAACTCTGAATTGATGTACAAAAATTAATATGCTTGGTAATGATTTTGAGGCGTGAAATATAGCAAATTGACTAGTGCTATGCCAGAACTCCCATTTTTACCCTACTTAAGATAAACTCATGGCTTATCCTCTATATAATGAGATAAGCTTACGGCTTATCTTCTACATTATGAGATAAGCTTACAGCTTATCTTCTATATAATGAGATAAACTAATGGCTTATTCTCTAGATAATAAGATAAGCTCATGGCTTATCCTCTATATAATGAAATAAGCTCATAGCTTATCCTCTATATAATAAGATAAGCTTATACATTAGGAAACTTTTTGGGGCATAAATTTACAGAAATTTACGGGACCTACAGAAATTTACGCCTAAAAAAATCAATTTTTTTGACTTTGATCACTATTTATGAGACAGGGAGCGATTTTTTACTAAGATATTCCTATGACAGATCGAAAGATCTGGTTCTTAGCTACAAGATGATATGTGTTTCATTTCTGTAACATCAATATTCGCGAAGATATTCACGTTTAAAGTTTAACATCTATGAAAAAATTTCTGTGTAAATTTTCCAAAAATTTTCATAATTCTGCTGGAAATTTCTATGACGTCATGTAAATTTCCAGCAGAATTACGAAAATTTTTGGAAAATTTATATGGAAATTTTTTCATAAATGTGAAACTTTAAGCATAAATATCTTCGCGAATATGGATGCTACAGAAATGAAATATATATTATCTTGTAGCTAAAAACCAGATCTTTCAATCTGTCATAGGAATATTTTAGTAAAAATCGCTCCCTGTCTCATAAATAGTGATCAAAGTCAAAAAAATTGATTTTTTTAAGTGTAAATTTCTATAGGTCCGTAAATTTCTGTAAATTTATGCCTCGAAAAGTTTTCTGATATCGCTTATTCTTTATATAATGAGATAAGCTCACAGCTTATTCTCTAGATAATGAGATAAGCTCACAGCTTATCCTTTATATAATGGGATAAGCTCACAGCTTATCCTCTATATAATAAAATAAGCTCAGGGCTTATCTTCTATATACTGAGATAAACTCACGACTTATTCTCTATATAATAAGATAAACTTATAGCTTATCCTCTATATAATAAAATAAGCTCACAGCTTTTCCTCTATATAATAAAATAAGCTCATGGTTTATCCTCCATATAATGAGATAAGCTCATGGCTTATTCTCTATATAATGAGATAAGCTCACGGCTTATTATCTATATAATGAGATAAGCTTAGAGCTTATCCTATACTTGCTGGTGAAACTAAATTATCGAGTTACACCAAATTTCACTTGTCACCAATCACCAATCATGATTGGGGAAACTGGTGATATTGGTGAAACTTATAATATTGGTGAAATTGGTAAAACTGGTGAAATATATATTGGTGAAACTGGTGAAATTATAAATTTAATCTTTAACGTGTAATAGAATTGATTAATTCTTTTCTTTTAATTATAATTTTAATTAGTATGAACATTTCATCAAATTTACAATAGGAAAATGAAAATAGTAATGAAAGTAGTTGTGTATTTTATGAAAGAAATATAAGAAAAACATCTATTTCATTTTTTGATGATAAAAATACTTTAATAATACAAGATTTAGAAAATACCAAAGAAAATAATACAACAAAAGAAAAAAAAAAAAACATTCGGGAGGTAAAAAAAAATGATGAAATTTGGAATTATTTTATAAAAGGTTTAGATTTAGGCAAAGGTTTTTATGAAGTACAATGTAAATGGTATAACGAAAAATGGCCAAGAGAACGTCCTAAAAATATAAAAATTCATTTAGCTAGAAATTGTGAATATGTACCTAATAATATAAAAGCTCTTTGGAGAGAAAACTTTTTAGAAGAAGTTTCTAGATTTAATATTAAATCAAAAAGTATAAAACAACCAACTATTACATCTCATTTTAATAATACTAATTCTTTACCAACTTCAAAAACTAATGAAATTAATCAAGCAATTTTAAAAGTATGGGTATGTTGTGGATTTCCATTTCACACAATTGAAAATCCATTTATTATAGATTTGTTTCGAATTGCTATTCCGGGATATAAATTACCTTCTTGCGATACTCTTTCTAATAAACTCTTAGATCAAGAAACAATTAAAATTGAAAAAAAAATTGAAACAGAATTAGAAAAAGAAAAATATCTTACTATTAGCAAGTATTAAATAAATTAAATATATTTAATTTTATAATATTTAATTTTATTTTAAATTATTTTTGTAATTTTAAGGTCTTGATGGATAGACTTCTTTAAGACATGATTCAATTTATAATTGTATAGTTACAACATCAAAGAAAAAAGAATATCTTATAAAACTTAAAACTTGTAATAAAAAAAAACAAACTGGAATATTTATGACAAATGAAATTTAAAAAATAATGCAAAATGTTGGAATTGAAAAGTTTAAAGCAGTAGTAACGGATAATGGTGCAAATTTAAGAGTTGTGCAACATATTACACATGAAAAATATTCTTATATTTTAGATTTAAGATGCATGGTATATGCAATTAATTTAATTGCTTTTGATTTTGCGGAAATTAATTTAATCAAAAATTTAATTTCTAATTGTGGTAGTATTATAGGATTTTTTAATAATTCATATGCTGCTTATAGATATTATAAAGAACAATTATATATGATGAAAATAAAAGGTGGAGAAATACAATTTTATTGCAAAACAAGATGAGGTACTTTATATAACACAACTATACATGTTCCCAAAATTGATTTTGGATTTTTGAGGTATTTCGACTTTTTGAGATTTATGCAGAATTCATTCTATATATGGAAGTAAAAAAAGTACCCAGTTATGTGTATCTTTAATCAAAGAATAAATCTGGGTGATCAAAAAATTTCAGGTTTTAAGTAAAATAATTTCGTCTTCTATGAAAAACTATTTCGACTTTTTTCCCCGAAATTGCAATTTCGGGGCCCCAAAATAATTTTACGTGCAAGTATAAACACAACAGATTCTTTAGTACGGTCAAAACCTGTATTTTATTGGATAAAAAAATTTATTTTTAAATTTATTAATTTATATTTTTTTAAAAATAAATAATAATTTATTTTATTTATTATTATTTTAGAATTTAGATAATTACCCAGAAGTAATTACAAACAGAAATGTTTTATCTTTACTTCAAGATAACGAACGGTCGGAAGCCTGAATAATAACAATAACACGGCGTTTAACAAAAATTTTATGAATATATTTCCATATATTCCGTTCACTTTCCTTTATTTTCGCTGACGGGAATTTTATTATTTTTTGGGGAATATACAAAAATCAGCTAGACCCTGAATTTTATCATGTGATCAGATAAACAAAGTCAGGTGTTACAAAACATATCATGATTATCCTTTTTCATCAATCACAAGGCGAAATAGACAACATCATAATTATCCGTTTTCATCAATCACGAGACGAAATAAACAACATCACGGGGTCAATTTTCAATAAAGGTAGATCAGATAATCTAGTGATAAGCTCGACTATTAAATCGGCAAGCAAGGAGAATTTGGGTACGTGCCTGGTCACTTTCTGCAATGAGTGTATCATTAAAGATAAACAGCAGACGTTAGACCCGTTCGATTTTCGCCAACGAAGGAGAACATAATTTTTGAGAACGAGCTTAACAATATCTTTATGGGAGAATTGAAAAATTATATTTTTCTTTATTTTGGGTTTTATTTTATTTTATTTTGGGGAATCATAATCACGTGATGAGCTCAACGAAAACCGGCAAGTAAGGAGATTTTTGGGTACGTGCCTGGTCACTGTTTGCAATGAGTGTATCATTAAAAATAAACAGCAGACGTTGGACCCGTTCGATTTTCGCCGACGAAGGAGAATACGATCTTGAGAATGAGCTCAACGATTTCTTTGGGAGAACTGGGAAATTTTATTTTTCTTTATTTGTTATAGGTTTTATTTCATAATTTTAGGGTGTTAAGGTTTTCATTATTTTTGGGTTTATATTCATTTTAGCTAGGCAGACCTTCTTTATATGTNGGGTACGTGCCTGGTCACTTTCTGCAATGAGTGTATCATTAAAGATAAACAGCAGACGTTAGACCCGTTCGATTTTCGCCAACGAAGGAGAACATAATTTTTGAGAACGAGCTTAACAATATCTTTATGGGAGAATTGAAAAATTATATTTTTCTTTATTTTGGGTTTTATTTTATTTTATTTTGGGGAATCATAATCACGTGATGAGCTCAACGAAAACCGGCAAGTAAGGAGATTTTTGGGTACGTGCCTGGTCACTGTTTGCAATGAGTGTATCATTAAAAATAAACAGCAGACGTTGGACCCGTTCGATTTTCGCCGACGAAGGAGAATACGATCTTGAGAATGAGCTCAACGATTTCTTTGGGAGAACTGGGAAATTTTATTTTTCTTTATTTGTTATAGGTTTTATTTCATAATTTTAGGGTGTTAAGGTTTTCATTATTTTTGGGTTTATATTCATTTTAGCTAGGCAGACCTTCTTTATATGTGTTCTAATTCGGTCAACAGGAGATTTAAAACTTTTAAAATTTAACTGAGAGTGCCGTTCGGGCGCGATCCCGGCAATCTCATGCTCAGATTGGTCATGAGAGGACGGGGACGGGTCTTGGTAAATCAGTTACCAGTACCAACTGGCAACGATGAGCCGTGCCGTAGACTAGAATTTGTTTTTAGTTTTAGCAAGCTTCTATATGTAATTTTTTTGTTCTAAAAGTTTACTTTTAAAAAGCTCGTTATTGCAACAGCTTTGCAAATTATTAATAAACGTATTGAAGCGAGACTCCGTTGGTTAAAAAAAAAAAAAAATCTTTACTTCAAGATAAAGAATTTTATTCCAGATGTTATCAAATAGCATCTATTCTAAAACTATATCAGTAAATTTTTTTAAACGTAAGCCTTCGAAGTCCTTCACTCCGATAACCTTCAAATACCTCCAACATAAACGTAATATTTACGAAGGTTATTGGTACCAAAAACCTTTATTTTTATTAATAAAACGTAATACTCCGGAGGTTATTGATATCGATAACCTTCAATAACCTTCACTTTATCATAATAAACGTAATAATTGTGAAGGTTATTGGTCCGATAACCTTCAATAACCTTTGAAAACGAAATTATTACAATAACCTCCGACATAAAAAATTTCCTGATGTAGTAAAAGAATTGACAAATATTCTTGAATCACGAACTGCCAATTTAGCTGATTGTTTTATCAGGTTAATACGATTGGGTGCAAAAATCAATTAAATACAAAATTTGTAAAAATCTATAATGATTTTTAATTATAATCATCGTCTAAAAAAATTTATCAATAATATATACATTCTTGCATATTGGTTGCATCTATTATATCGAGGTAAAATTTAAAATTATTTATTATTTATTATATAAAATTATAATAAATTTCAAAAAATACTAATTGATATTTTTTTAAAAAAAAAAATCATAGGTCTTGGATATACTTGCACACAAAATTATTTTGGAGCCCTGAAATTGCAATTTTGGAGAAAAAAGTCGAAATAGTTTTTCATAGAAGACGAAATTATTTTACTTAAAACCCAAAATTTTTTGACCACCCAGATTTATTCTTTGATTAAAGATACACATAACTGGGTACTTTTTTTACTTCCATATATAGAATAGATTCTGCATAAATCTCAAAAAGTTGAAATACCTCAAAAATCCAAAATCAATTTTGGAAACATGTATAGTCTTGGATTAAAACAAGTAGCATTAAATAAAATATATAAAACTGCATCTATTATATGGTACAATTTAAAACATGGTGAAACATCATGTCTTAATCTCTTAATGGAAATGAGAAGTTGAAAATGAAAATCATCACCTTATAATATTAATTATGATCATTTTAAAGAAACACCAATGAAATAGTAACTAAGTATCAATGTTGAAGATGATGAAACTGATCAATTACAAGAATTGGCGCTATTATTATTTTCCATTGTTTCATCTTAAGCTGTTTGTGAACGGAATTTTTCAACACTTAAATGGTTTTTTGGGGAACAACATACGAAATTAAATTTATTACGGATTGAATCTATGGCAAAAATTAGATCTTATTATATTTCAAATTCTGAAAAAGAACTCAAATTTTATGATAAGAATATANGATTGTTTTATCAGGTTAATACGATTGGGTGCAAAAATCAATTAAATACAAAATTTGTAAAAATCTATAATGATTTTTAATTATAATCATCGTCTAAAAAAATTTATCAATAATATATACATTCTTGCATATTGGTTGCATCTATTATATCGAGGTAAAATTTAAAATTATTTATTATTTATTATATAAAATTATAATAAATTTCAAAAAATACTAATTGATATTTTTTTAAAAAAAAAAATCATAGGTCTTGGATATACTTGCACACAAAATTATTTTGGAGCCCTGAAATTGCAATTTTGGAGAAAAAAGTCGAAATAGTTTTTCATAGAAGACGAAATTATTTTACTTAAAACCCAAAATTTTTTGACCACCCAGATTTATTCTTTGATTAAAGATACACATAACTGGGTACTTTTTTTACTTCCATATATAGAATAGATTCTGCATAAATCTCAAAAAGTTGAAATACCTCAAAAATCCAAAATCAATTTTGGAAACATGTATAGTCTTGGATTAAAACAAGTAGCATTAAATAAAATATATAAAACTGCATCTATTATATGGTACAATTTAAAACATGGTGAAACATCATGTCTTAATCTCTTAATGGAAATGAGAAGTTGAAAATGAAAATCATCACCTTATAATATTAATTATGATCATTTTAAAGAAACACCAATGAAATAGTAACTAAGTATCAATGTTGAAGATGATGAAACTGATCAATTACAAGAATTGGCGCTATTATTATTTTCCATTGTTTCATCTTAAGCTGTTTGTGAACGGAATTTTTCAACACTTAAATGGTTTTTTGGGGAACAACATACGAAATTAAATTTATTACGGATTGAATCTATGGCAAAAATTAGATCTTATTATATTTCAAATTCTGAAAAAGAACTCAAATTTTATGATAAGAATATAAGTGAAAATGAATTACGTAAAAATATTGATGAATCACATCAGTAAATTTTTTTAAACGTAAGCCTTCGAAGTCCTTCACTCCGATAACCTTCGAATACTTCCAACATAAACGTAATATTTACGAAGGTTATTGGTACCGAAAACCTTCATTTTTATTAATAAAACGTAATACTCCGGAGGTTATTGATATTGATAATATACTTGCACGCAAAATTATTTTGGGGCCCCGAAATTGCAATTTCGGGGAAAAAAGTCGAAATAGTTTTTCATAGAAGACGAAATTATTTTACTTAAAATCTGAAATTTTTTGACCACCCAGATTTATTCTTTGATTGAAGATACACATAACTGGGTACTTTTTTTACCTCCATATATAGAATGGATTCTGCATAAATCTCAAAAAGTCGAAATACCTCAAAAATCCAAAATCAATTTTGGGAACATGTATAATTGATAACCTTCAATAACCTTCACTTTATCATAATAAACGTAATATTTGCGAAGGTTATTGGTCCAATAACCTTCAATAACCTTTGAAAACGAAATTATTACAATAACCTCTGACATAAAAAATTTCCTGATGTAGTAATTACATATAATACATTTGAAGATGGAATATTAGAAAATGAAAATTTAGAGATTTTAGAGGAAAGTGAAAATTTAAATGAAAATAATGAATTAGAAAATAATTCATACAAAGAAAATGAAAATAATGAATTAGTATCATCAACTAGTTTGGATTTAAGTCAATTTGTAGATTTAACATTACTAGAATTTTTATCTTTAGATGATATTTTGATATCTAATAATAAACCCGAGAGAAGTTATTATAATGGTAATACAGAATATGATTCAATTGCATTAGCACAAAGAGTTTTAAATGAAGAAAATGGAGATTAATTTTTTTTATTTAAAATAATTAATAGCAATTTCAATTTATTCTTCAAAAATTAATATAATAAATTTTATATTACAAATAAAATTAATAAAATTTATATTACAAATAAAATAAAACAAATTTATATTACAAATAAATAATAAATCAATAATAAGAATTAAGATGATAAAATTCGCCATTATTTTCACTCTAAAACTTTTGCTTCATATTACATTTAATTATCAAAAACTTATTAATAATATTTGAACATTTAATTTCTATCGTAACATCATCAATACAAAACAGAAGGCAAGATATGCAAATTATTAATAAATAATTGCATATTAATCATAGAAATTTAATTAGTTCAATTCTCAATTTGCCTAATGCCTTGGGAATTATTATTCTACTAAAAATCGGATGTAAGTATTCTTTATTTTATATCTTTTTTGTTAAAAAAAATATATAAATATATGTAAAATAATTTACTTACATTTTTTTTTTCACTAGTCTTCTTTTCTTTACTTCTGTGGAGCTATAATTATGAGTACATTATACATGTCATCAAAACTAATTTGGCCTTGACTCAACTCTTAAAATTTTAATTTTTAATTATGTCTGACTCAATTAATTACGTCTATCACTAGTAAAAATCAAAATTTGCCTTAACTTAACTCCAATTTTTTTCAATTTTAATTGCGTCTGACTCAATTCAATAGTTTTAACAACATATATAGAGTACATAGTTTCTTTTTCCCATGAAATCAGTAGAATCACGGAATGGATATATAGAAAGTTATAGAATGTAAATATTTTTATTTTATTTTTTTAATTAAAAAAAATATATATGAAACAATTTACTTACCTTTTTTCCTTACTTGCCTTCTTTTCTTATTTCTGTGGAACTATAATTGCGAGTACATGGTTTCTTCTTTCCATGAAATCGGTAGAATTACGAAATGGATGTACAGGAAGTTATAGAATGTAAATATTTTTATTTTATTTTATTTTTTTAATTAAAAAAAATATATATGAAACAATTTACTCACTTTTTTTTCTCACTTGCCTTCTTTTCTTATTTCTGTAGAACTGTAATTGCGGGTACCTAGCTTTTTTTTCTCATAAAATTGGTAAAATCATGGAATGGATGTATGGAAAGTCATAAAATGTAAGTATTTTTATTTTATTTTATTTTTTTAATTAAAAAAAAATATATATGAAACAATTTACTCACCTTTTTTCCTCACTTGCCTTCTTTCCTAACTTTTGTAGAACAGTAATTGTGATATATAACTTATTCTTCCCATGAAATCAGTGAAATTGTGAAATGGACATGCAAATAGTCATACAAATGTAAGTATTTTTTTATTTTATTTTTTTAATTATTAAAAATAAATATATAACAATTTACTCACTTTTTTTTCTAATTTGTCTTCTTTTCTTATTTCTGTAGAGCTATAATTGCGGGTACCTGACTTCTTCTTCCCATAAAATCAGTAGAATTACAGAATGGATATACAGGATGTAAGTATTTTTAATTAAAAAAATATAT
Organism: Diversispora epigaea; assembly: GCA_003547095.1. NCBI lineage: Eukaryota > Fungi > Glomeromycota > Glomeromycetes > Diversisporales > Diversisporaceae > Diversispora > Diversispora epigaea. The sequence continues at coordinate 256,931 of PQFF01000123.1, forward strand.
ATGAAACAATTTACTCACCTTTTTTCTCACTTGCTTTCTTTCCTTATTTCTCTGGAACTGTAATTGCGGGTATATGGCTTCTTCTTCCCATGAAATCGGCAGAATCATGAAATGGATGTACGGATAGTTGTAAGCAGTATTGTACATTTTGTATGTCCCTAAGTTTTTTTACTGTCCCAATGTCCCATGTTCCACTGTCCCTACCCTTATTGGACTTATAAAGATATATTAAAACTTTATAAATATATGTAAAAATCAATTCTAAATAACTTTAATTAATGACTTAAACGTCCTAAAATGTTTCAAGATATCCCATGACAATACTGGTCGTAAGGATGTAAGTTATTTTTTTTATTAAAAAAAAAAAAACAATTTACTTTTTTCTTACTTTCCTTCTTTATAGTGCTGTAATTACAAGCATATGGTTCTTCTTTCTATGAAATCGGTGGAATCGTGAAATAGATACATCAGTAATTTTTATATAACGTTATATAACGTTCTATGGACGGAACGTTCGTATTGCGTTCTAGAACGACACCTACGTACTAGAACGTAACGTTCTAGTACGCTATAAATACGTACCGTTGATACTACGTTTAATGAACGGTGTATATATAACGTTATATAACGTTCTATGGACGGAACGTTCGTATTGCGTTCTAGAACGACACCTACGTACTAGAACGTAACGTTCTAGTACGCTATAAATACGTACCGTTTATACTACGTTTAATGAACGGTGTATATATAACGTTATATATCGCTGTTTTAGAACGTATAATGAACGTTTCGTATTAATAACGTTGTATATCGGTGTTTATTATTGTTAGTCAGTACGGTATGAAATGTTCGTTTTTACGCGATATATAATGATATTTAAAACATCGTTTAATAACATAGACGAGCAGAACGTATTTATTGTGATCTAGAACGTCGGATTAATTGCTTTAATATTTTTTTTATTAAATTTATCGTTAAATAACATTTTTTAATTTAATTTATTCGTTTTTTTCAAAAATTACACTTTTTTTGAATATAAAATTTAATTTCAATCTTTATTATTCTCTTTTATTAACTATTATTTTACTTTTATTATAATTATTACATGAAATATATAAAAAAATATTATTTCGTTATGAATTTTTTAAAATATTAAAGTAATAAACATCATTTTTCATTCCATATCGCTTTCATCTATATTGTATTCGTCCAAATTTATATCGTTTTCTTCATTAGAGTCAATATAAATTACACCATCATCTTCGTTGTCTTCATTCATATTGTCATTGTTATCCTTTTCGAATTCTGAGGCAGATCCTGAGGATGATTCTGATTCTGATGATGAAATATAGATATTTCCATTTTCGATTTTATCCTAAATTATAACGATATTTAACGTTTTTTTTTGTTTTTCTGGTGTCTTCAATAAATTAATATAAAACTTACTATATATTTTCTGATTTTTGATTTCATGATTACGTCTTTTATTTGTATACCTCCATTATCGAGATCAAGAGTTATTTCAATTACTCCTACGGCAAACGCAAGGAGGTATTTTGTTTTCTTAGCGGGATTTGTAAAAGCTTTTTGTAATATTCTATTACACCATGTTAGTTTTTCATCGTCATCGTCTTCATTTATCTTTTTATGTAATTTTTTGAATGCTTTTCTAACTTCTTCTTTTTTTTTCCAATCCATTATTTCTTTTTCCGTCGCGCTGGTATTAATACTTGGTAATGAATCTTCGCCAAAGGTAGAAAATATTGACGATTTAATTTTGGCAACAATATTGCCCCTCTTTGATCGAAGTTTCAATAGCAACTATATTATAAAACGTTATTTAACGTCATTTTTTATTAAATGTCATTTAATATAAAGTAAATTATTAATTAAATTATATACCTTACTATGAAACTTTTTTCAAAATACGAATTCCATCTTTTTTCCGAATATTTTGCAAGAAATCCGGGATTGGTCGAATTTATGTAGTTCTTTGTTTCTTTTTTTAATTTTTCTGAGTCCGGGTACATATCCGTTTCTATAAATGGTTCCGATACAATATTGGCTATCTCCTGTAAAAAATATTTATAATTAATTTTTATTTATATATATAGAAAATAAAGTATAACAAAATTCTTACATTTAAATATAATTCTTCCGATTTCTTCTGTTCTTTCGAATTATTTGAATCATTTCCATTTTTTTTTATTTCGGTAATGTCTTTTTTTATTTCAGTTATGTCTTTTTTTATTTCTAGTAGTGTATTCATTATTTTTTGATTCGTTTTTTCATCTAAATTGTAGAAATTCAACATTAATTATCTTATAATATATTTAATTATTTTCAAAACCGATATATAACGTTTATTACCCCCAAATTTATTAGTTTGCTTTTTTTTGTTAGCTTCATCCAATGAAGATGATGATTGGGATTTTCTTTTGAAAATTGGAAAAGATGCGGATTGAGTTGATGCAGTAGGAGTTGATGCAGTAGGAGTTGATTCAGTAGGAGTTGATTCAGTAGGAGTTGAT
>PQFF01000123.1:282401-305429 GCA_003547095.1 Diversispora epigaea
ATTTGGGATGCCAAAATTAATTTGGGATGCCAAAATTAATTTGGGGTGCCAAAATTAATTTGGGATTTGGAACTTTTGGACCCTCGGATCCCAAATAATTTTGGCATATTTTGGCAGCCATAATGCCAAAATAATTTGGGATTTGGGCAGCAGGTATAGGTCCAGTTTCAGTTTATTAATATATAGACTGAAATATTCAGTTTGGTTTCAGTTCGGTCACAGTTTATAAACAGAAACTGAACCAAATATTTCAGTTTACATATATACATATATAAAAACTGAATAAAACTGGTTCAGTTCATAATTATTATTTGGTTTCAAACTAAATCCAAACTGTAGTTTTGGTTTGGTTCTGGTTTTACTGCTAAACCAGATCAAACTAAACTATTAAGAGCTTTAAAAATATTATTATTTTTGATGTATTGTCCATTTATGCATCGATTATAAAAGTCAAAAAAATTAACCCATATCAATTTTCAATTTATTTTTGCACAATTTATAGACTGTATAAACACAAATAATAAATAATTACAAATACTTTGATTTTTGAAATATCACAACAATAGTGATTTGTTTTAAATGATTACATACTGGCCTGTTTTAATTTAAATAAAAACTATGCTCTATAATTCCAGTGATCAAATGAAACAAAAAAGATATAAAATACAATAAAATAAATGAATAAATAATTTTAGAAAAAATATCAAAGCTGTACAATAACATCAAAACTAAAAAAAATAAATTCCCAACAAAGATTAATTTTCTTGAATTTCATTTTCTTCAACTATGCAAAATTTAAATATTGTTAATTTATTTAAATAAATATTAAACAAATAATTCAATAATACTCACTTATATCATCAGGAAATACAAAATCCCATTGTTTTGTATATTTTTCAAATTTTTTTGATTTTACAAAAGGCAAATGTCTACTTGCATATATTGCTTCTGGGTGTTTTACATTTGGATCATATTGAATAAAATTCTTGTTTGATTTATTTGCTACATTAATTTGTTTGTTTACTTGTTTTCTTATTTCATTATCTTTAGAAATATACTTCTCAAGTTGAGATTTCAATTCTTCAGCAGTTGGACGATTGCAAGGTTCAAAATTCCAACATTTTTCCATTATTTCTTTGAGAAATTGAGGAATTTCACACTTAATTTCAGGTTTAAGCCCTTCACAAATACCCATTGCAAGATTTTCATTATGTGGAATATTATAATATGGTGGATAACTAGTTAGAACTTCTAACATAACCATGCCAAAAGAATAAATGTCAGATGCTTTAGTGTATTCTCCTCTACTTAATGTCTCAGGTGCCATGTATGGAATTACACCATAAATTTTTTCTGGATCATTTTCTGTAACTGGTTTGCACAGTCCAAAATCAGTAATATAACTTAGAGTTAAAGTTTGATTAACTATATTACCAGAATGGAAATCTTTATGCATTAAACCCATTTCATGAATATTTATAAGGCCAATTAAAACTTCTGATAAAATATTATATTTTATTTTCCAAGTTAATTTTTCAAACTTGTTATTCAACAGGTTTCGAAGACTACCATGTTCTGCATAATTCATAACCATCATATATTCATTTTTTGTTGGATTTTTAGTAATGCCATATATAGCAATTGCATTTTTACCTCGAAATTTAAGTTGATAATTAATCTAAAATATTTATTAGCATAAATAAAATATATTTAATATATATTTAATATAATGTCAGTATGGTAAAATTTTAATAATATGAAATATTTACCTCTTGCAAAAAATCAATTTTATTTGTGGAATTATCAAGACTTTTTAAGCAAACATTATGTTTTTTAAACCTGTTCCAATTTTCTACTTTATAATCCCAATAATAAATAGGTCCATCAAGCCATCTTGCTTTATATGCTGTACCAAAACCACCTTTAGCAAGGTATGTGATATTCTCAAGTTTCTCAAATGGAATCCACTCAATAATTTCTTGACATTTATTTGCATTTAGTTGCATTTGTTGAATAAATTCATCAATTTCTCTATCTTCACTTGTCCATTTACCAAATTCATTTTGAAATTTTTTGGAATTACATGGATGGCACCATTTGATTCTAATATTATTTTGATGACATTCTTTACACGTTCCTTCACTAAAAAATATTATTTATAATTAACTAAAGAATTATAATATGATATTGAATTAAATTAATTAAATTGAAACATTGATTTCAATAATTATGAATCTAAATACTCACTCACTGTAATATAATTTATATTGATTAGTTTATGATAATTGATTAGAATTGTTATATGATATTGAATTAAATTAATTAAATTGAAACATTGATTTCAATAATTATGAATCTAAATACTCACTCACTGTAATATAATTTATATTGTTAGTTTATGATAATTGATTAGAGAATTGTTATATGATATTGAATTAAATTAATTAAATTGAAACATTGATTTCAATAATTATGAATTTAAATACTCACTAACTATTAGTTTATGATAATTGATTAGAGAATGTTATATTATATTGAATCAAATTAATTAAATTGAAACATTGATTTCAATAATTATGAATCTAAATACTTACAAACTGTAATATAATTTTATTGTAATTAAATTATAATTGATTAGGAAAATAATTTTATATATCCAAATTATTATAGGTAATAAATTATAGTTGTAAAATAAGCTTATTATAACAATATTGCCTACTCTTCCAAATTTTCCGATTCTTTCAATTCTTTTGTTTCTCCAATATCTTTTATTTCTTCCGTTTTTCTTGTTCCCTTCATTTCTTCTATTTCTTTAACTTCCATTTCTTCTGTTTCTCCAGTATCTTTTATTCCTTCCGTTTTTCTCATTCCTTTTATTTCTTCTCTTCAATTTCTTTAAAATCTGAAAAAAATATTGCCAACGATCACATTATCAAATAGATATAGTTTTGCATGCATTTGTGCAACAACGATTTTGAGATTGCTTGTATGACCCAAATCCAGATATCTTTTTTTATTTTTTGAAAAATAAAATGCAATGCTATATAAATAATTTCTTTTCCTAAGAAATTTGCCAAATAAAGTATTATACACCATTTATTTATTATTAATTAAAACAAAACAAAGATTAGATGAGGCATCCGATTTTAGAAATTGTTAATTATTTAGGTGAATCAGCCATCTGATTTGGAAGGTAGTGAGCAATTTGGGAAATGTCACGGGTTAGTGTCCATCTGATTTAGGAGGTGGTAAACAAATTGGGAGATGTCATGGGTTAGTACTACTTGTGTCACATATTTCTGAGGTTAGTCTTTTTTGAAAAAGGATTAGTCCCGTTCAAAGAGGATTAATGTTTTTCTGAAGGGGTTTAGTTTGTTGAAAATCATTTCCTTTGTGCCTGATATAGACGCGAATATGCATCTGTAATCTTATATATATACAATAAGCCATTACCTAATCTGGAAGTGCCTGTTGATCTTTAGCATCAAATAGGTTGAGTGGTGTGATAAGATTGTGTTCCATTTTATTGGTTACAAAACATCTTAATTAAAAGTATGATAAAAAATTTATCATTTCTAACAATTTCTCCCTTATGCAAAATAGATATTGCTAATGATTCTTTATTTTATTTTTTTAGATCATAAATAATCTCTATCAAAAATTTTTTCATGGCATAAGAGAAATGTGTAGAATAATAACTCTGTTGGGATTTCAATTCCAGTTTGATCATTCAATTATTAAAGTCTAATTTTTTTGATTAGGTTATAGATTTCGATTTTCTTATTTTGTCAAGGTTGAATTGGATATTTTGTTGAATATGGAAAACTGTTAAGGTTGTACATTGAAATTTGATATTTTTTTACTTAATTTAAAGATGTTAACTCATTAAAATATATTTTCTCAACAGGTGGATTTATAAGATTCAGGATATTTATCTTATAGCTCATGATAGTATGAAACAAATAAAAAAATTTATTTATCATTTATAATTAGTGGTTAACTCAGGAAATGTTAACTAATTAAAAAAATAAAAATGATCTTAATCTTTTCAATAAATTTTTTATTTCTATTTTATGGATTATGGTTGACATAAAACAAATAAAAAAAATTTATTAAAAAGATCAAGATTACTCATTTATTTTTTTAACTAGTGCTTGTCAAATCAAGAATGTTAACTCATTAAAAAAGAATAAATAAACAATCTTGATCTTTTCAATAAATTTTTTTTTATAGATTGTGAAACAAAAAAAAAATTTGTTGGAAAGATCAAGGTCGTTTATTTATTTTTTGAATTATTTTTATCAAATCAGAAAATGTTGACTTGTTAAAACAAATAAATGATCTTCCTGATAAATCTTTTTTTTTATTTTTATAGATTGTAAAACAATATCAAGGTTGTTTATTTATTTTTATTAAATGGGAGGATGCATAAAACAAATAAAAAAAATTTATTGGACAGATTATTGAATCAGGAGATGTTGGCTCATTAAAACAAAATAAATAAACAATTTAATCTTTTTGATAATTTTTTTTTATTTTTATAGATTGTAAAACAATATCAAGGTTGTTTATTTATTTTTATTAAATGGGAGGATGCATAAAACAAATAAAAAAAATTTATTGGACAGATTATTGAATCAGGAGATGTTGGCTCATTAAAACAAAATAAATAAACAATTTAATCTTTTTGATAATTTTTTTTTATTTTTATAGATTGTAAAACAAATAAAAAAAAATTTGTTGGAAAGATCAAGATTATTTATTAATTTTTTAATTAATTTTTTTTTATTTTTATAGATCATGAAAAAAATATAAAAAAATTTATTGAAAAGATCAAGAGTATTTTTATGGATTAGGTGGCACGAAACAAAAAAAAAATTTATTAAAAAGATCTAGATTATTTTGTCAAATTGAGAGATGTTTCTTATTAAAAAAATAAATAAATAGTCTTGATTTTTTCAATAAATTTTTATTTTTATTTTTTGGATTGCAGTGACATGAAAAGATCAAGATTTTTTTTTAATTAAATTTATTGAATTGGGAAATACTAACTAATTAGAAAATATATATGGATTTAAGAAATTTAAAGTATTTATTATTTTTGTAAAATTTTTAATATTTAATAAAATAATTCATTTATATAATTTCATTTTATTAATTAATCTTAGAAATTTTCTTATGATGTGATCTGATAAATCCTATATAAAGTTAAAAAAATTTTATATTTTTATGATCTGATTTTTTTGTTTCTTAAATAGATAATAAAAAAAAAATACATGTATAAGTTATTACATCTGATATTGTTATATCAAATCTCATCTTTATGTTGTACTAACTGGAGTAATTTCTGATAATATAGAAGTAAATAATAATAAGGAATATATTAATAAAGTTCTGTGACATTTAATTATATTATTTTTGTTGGATAAAATTATCTTCTTCCAATTTTAACAATAATCAATAATATGTTATTGATAAAAATTATTGAGTCATTACTACTGTTGACATCAATATCTTCTTATGAGTGGAAAAAACAAGAAATTTCAATATTTGCTTTGTTATCTCTAACTATAGATATAAGAGATAAAGTTCAAAATAAAAATAAACAAATTCAATATAAAAAAACAAATGAAGACATTTTTTTGTTTGGATTTTTTTTTAAAATAATAATTTTGACTATTATTTTATATTTTAATAGAATTTAATATCTAATAATACTTCTTTAATTAATTATCATGCAATTGAATCACAGGGCATGAGTATTATTTAAATTTATAATCATTTAGATCAAAATTTCAAGCCAATTTAATATCTAATAATACTTCTTAACTAATGATCAAAAAACAGGAAATTAATTTGGCATATTATCAATAGCATCACATTTTAGAGAAAACTAGTATTTTCACTAGATTTGAAATTTAAGAAAGATAGCAATTGATGTTGCTGTCTCAAACTGTGCATACCCTGCTCTTAAAGGTCCCAAATCTTCAAATTCAAATACATATTTCAATGTAATAAAATAATTTCCAGACTATTCCATGCAACACTTTTCAAAAAATTTCAGACAATTTCCATAACCTTGACCCACATTACTTATTCTATCTCTAAAAAAAAACCACAACTACTAATATGAACATTATTCAAAATATTGCACTCAGCAAATTACAACCTTATATAATCTTTAATTTGTTTTTAATTAATGATTCAAGAAATTGTTTACTTGCTCAGTATAGTTATATCAATTTATTGATAGAATTAATTCCCATTGGAATTGTGATTTTTAAAATTTTGTTTCTTTGCAAAAACAAATATGCCAAAAAATTAAAATCTCTTTCAAAATACTAATAAACATTTTGAAATGAAAAAAAAAATTTATTATTTCTTTTATAAATAAACAATTGTTTCATGTCACCATCAATTTACAGATTTTAATCTATTCTGTTTGTTGCAATATAATAACCCAATCAAGAAAAACTTTATAATTCAAGATATTAATAAAAATTATATGTATTTATTATGGATTTAAAAAAAAGAAGACCTTCATTACACTGTGATGACAAAACATTTATTGATAATGCAATTTACTTAACTATTCAAAATTTATTAAATTTATTTCAATATGTTATTAAATTCTCTAAAAGAAATTTCCAAAAATATAACAGTCACACCAACACAACATTTCATAAAAAAAACTAGTCACAAAATAACTCATTATTATTAATTTATTTAAATATAGTTCTAGAAGTTCCCCCATTCACAATTTCGCTAGTTTATATAAACATTTATATTCTATCTACATTCTACTAAAAATAATATTTTATTTATTTTATTTATATATATTGACATATAAATACAAATCTCAAAATATAGATTTAAAACTATTAAGTATATTTGATATTTAAAATAAAAGTAATATTAAATTCTACTAAAAATAATATTTTATTATGCATATATAAATTTAAAATTAAATACAAATGCATCTAAAACTATTAAATATATTTAAAAAAAAAATATAAATAGAAATGGAATAAAAATAGAAAAGAGTAAAAATAAAAGTGAAAAAAAAAAAATAAGAGTAAAAATGGAAGGAAAAATTAAAAACAATGGTCACTTAATTAAGAAAACATGGTTATCATAACAGTCTAGAATTATTCAATTTTTTACAAACACAGCCAGATAATAGCCACTTAAAGAATTAAAAAAAAATTATCATAATCATCTGATATTTTTACATTCTCAACATGGATAATGATAATCACTTCCCAATTAAAGAATTACGCCACACCATAATTTTCAAAACTAAGACACATTATCAGATGATCTAATTTTCAACTCTTAACAGGATGAAAAGGTTGTTTATATTGCCAAAATTTGAAAAAAAATACATTTGCACGAGTGACTAATATAAATTTTTACATTTATTTTAATTATTAAACAGATATCACACCTGTCTAGTTTTTACTTAAATATTTTCACCTTTCACATGTGTACGTTTTTTTCAGCCAATTTTAGTCATATGTTGAGATCTTATGATCATTTTTATTTTAGTACAAAATAAAAATTATTCCTTAAGCAAATTTGCTTGCTAAAACAATGTAGCATGTGAAAACCGAGTATCGTTTTGGGAATAATTAGCCGTATTTGTGCTAGTATTTAGTGTTTCAAGTCGAAACGGTACGGTATTAGCTATAAGTTGGCCGATTTTTTTGAGAATAGGCTAAGTCGGCTAATTAAAATTACCATATATGGTTATTTTTATTTATAGAGAGATGCACAAAATCTGAAGATATAATTGGATAGACGGACAAAAAAAAAATCATATCAATTATATTATCAATATTTTCAATATATAGATTACTCCGCTTTAACGGACCTCGAAATGTCAATTTATAAAAGTTTTCACAACTTAAAAAATAAAATAAAAATTATAAAATTAATTGTGGTTTGGTGTCCTTACATCCATCAGATATTCAAAAATCTTTTAGTTCCACAATTTACCATTTAACCCAATAATAATAGATTGGCTAGTTCAATCAACAATAGGTAAAATTATAATAAATAAATAAAAAAATTAATTCAAAAATTATTTTATTTTATGGTAACAAGATTTTCTTCATTTTCTTCTTCCAATAGTTAGAATGAACTTTGAAAGAAGGACGTGTGTCGGATTCCTTTCTTTTCGAATTAGATCATTTTCTGTGAATAATGGATATTAATATATAGAATAAATTTGATGTAATGTGGAAATCAATAAATCAATAAAGAAACAAATGAATAATAATTTTACCTCGATTAAGGCACGTCTTTCCAACATCCATTGGTATATTTAGCATATAATTTTTGTAGGCAATATACTTCTTGTGAGAGTAATTCATATACTTCGTCAGCAGATTCAACTATAAACCAATAATAAATAATAAATAAAAAATATAAAAAGTTAATTATAAATAAATTAAAATATTATATATTATAAAATGTAATATCACATAGTAATAATAATATTTATTATTATTATTAGATGTCATTTTACTTAAACTCGAAGAATTCAACACATTTATCCCAAAGATCGACCAATTGTACTATTAAAAAAATAATAAATAGTGATAAATAAAAAATAAATAAATAATTAATAATAATAAATAATAAATAATATTAAATAACGATAAATAATAAATAATAATCAATAATAATAATACCTCTTCATTGGTTTTTTGAATAATAGCTCTCATAATTTCTCATAAACTTTCAAACTCAAAACTCAACTATAAAAAATATAATAAAAAATAATAATTAAATAATAAATTAATGGTCAATCAATCAATCAATCAATAAATAAATTAAATAATCTTCATCCGAATTCTCATCACAGTTAAATCATTTCCTCCACGGGAATTTTCAATTCCTCATATAAATGTTTTACATTGCAAGTTTCCCTTTCGAGCTTGATAATTATCCTCAAAATTTCCAATTGATCGAAACTTAACATTTATCCATTGAAATTCATGAATTTGTCAAGTTAGTTTGGACAAAATCACCTGATTTATTATCATCTATTACTATTATTTTTATTATTATTCTCGATTTTGATAATCTCTCGTAATGCTTCAAAACGTTCTTTGGGATTATTCTTCTTATTAGTGAATAAACAAAACATTCCTTTATTGATCTCATATTGATGATGAAGTCGAATTGCACATTCTTCAAATGATATATAGATATATATATGTATATTAGTGATGGACATTTTAGGTCATATCAATTATCAGTAGGTCATAAAAGCTCATAATTTACTATAGGTCATAGTAGGTCATATGGTCATAACTATAATTAACCAATAGGTCATAATTGGTCATAGGCCAACACTGATGTATATTATATTCTAATTTATGTGGGAATGCAGGCATGAATGAATATATAAATAAATGGAATTAAAATAATTAAAAGAATTAAAATAATAATAATAATTAAAATAATCAAACTAATTAAAATAATAATTAAAATAATTAAAATAATTAAAATAAGAATAATTAAAATATTAATAATAATTAAAATAATTAAAATAATAATAATTAAAGATTATATACCACAATTCGGACAATTTCATCATATTCATCAGTAGTGATTTATAAATAATAATTTATTAATTATTGCATAAATAATGCTATGTAGAAATAATAAAAAATTATTATATCAAAACCAGTAAAACTACTGAAAATAAAATAAAATAAATAAATTAATAAAATAAATAAATAAATATAACAAGTTTAACATTTTATATTTTCAATAACACAAAAATAAAAATTTATTTTATTTTTTTATTTTTATAATAAAACATAATATAATATTATATAATACAATCAGTGTAAAAAAATGCACTACTTATACACTCAATTACATAACACACCTTTATTATATAAACAATTATTAAAAATTTGCATTTTTATGATAAAGATACATTAATTCATTTTTTATTTATTTTGTAGAGCAAATACATAACTTTTTTTTAATAAGTATTAATATTTTGGACCTCTTGGGATATATATTTTTTTTTCGCAATTCACTTTGTCATTTATATAACAGTGTGAAATATAGTTTCAATATTAAAAATAAAAATTGGTTTATTTTTACTTTAAATATTTTTTCAAGTTGATACACAAAAATAAAAATTTTATTAAATTTATTTATGCCAATGAGCTTTTATTAAAAATTTTATAAAGAGTGAAAATAAAAAACAATTATTTTTAATTTATTATCCAAATTGATTTTTTAATTAAAATGAGATAGTTAAAAAACTAATTGAAAATATTTAATCAAATAACGAAATAATTGTTTCTAAGCTTTTTTTTAGCTTTCAAAAATATAAACATCAAAGATATTGAGGTGGCATGAAGAGGACAAAAGTCACGGGGATAAATTATCCTTGTGTGTCATCTTTAATCCAAGATGACTATTTGTTCATCCTGGTACAAAGAACGTGTTTATGGATGACAGAGGATGAAGGTAAACAAGGGAAGAAATATAAAAGAACAAGAGATTTCCTTCTCGCGAAAACATTTTTTATTCATTTATACTTAAAACTTAATAAACTTCCTAATAATTTCAATAATAATAATAAATAGTTTCAAAATAATTCTAATAATAATTAATTTTGTAATAAATAATTTCATATTTTTTTTTATAAGTAAATAATTTTGTAATAATTAATTCAAATAATAAATAATTTCATATATAGTAATACGCCAAAGCAGTAATATATCTTTATTATTATACTTTTGTAATAAATCTTTATAATACTTTTAATAAACTACTTTTGTTTCTTTGCAAGTTACTTCAAAAGTCTATTAAATTTCGGCAGTGTACGTAGTAGTTATAGAGGATACTTTTACTCATTGTAAGTGATTGTTAGTAAGCAGGTTTTGATCGACTGATAGCTGTGTTTCCTGATATTGCGCACAAAGGAAAGTGTGTTAGTGAAGTGTTGAATTATCTTGTGAGTCACCTAAATTTGTGAGATTGATTGATGTAACTTTCACATTGTTCCGCGCAGACCGCGAAAGTATCAAAAACAAAAGGCGATTATCAAAGGAATAAATTGATCATCCGCAGGTGCATCTCATAACTTTTAGGCTTGATGCAGCAACTTGACATTGCCCTTTTACCAATCCATAAACAAAAATCAAAAAAAAATATAATCCTGAATTGATGCATGTTGGCGATCTTTTTTTATCATTATGTAATAGTTTTTAGTTAACGACTTTCTTGAAAATAAATTCGATTCGATTATACACAATAAACAATTATTTTATAAATGAAAAAATAAAATAGAAAAAAAAGTTTTAATAAATCATCAAGAATAAAATTATACGAACAGCAAAAAAATAATGGTGACAACAAAAATAAGTGAAATTGAGAATCGATCAATAATTATTATAAAAATATCAAAATGTAAATATTTTTGTATATAATCTAAAATAAAGAATCGTTTTTATTTAATAATATATTTTCTCCATTTTTATTTAATAATATATTTTCTTTATCTTTATTTAATATATATTTTTTCCATCTTTATTTATTTAATCTTCATATTTTTGTTTTTTTTTCAATTTTACGATGCTGAGTTCTTGTGGATATAGAAATTAATCTTCCGTCGAATCTATTTTTTTTTACATTTAGAACAATTACAAATAACAACCTTCTTTGTAAAGAGGCATAATTGAGTATGTTACTTTATTAGATATTATATATAAACTTATGATGAGGTGTTTGTAAGTTCAAAATGGATATCATGTAGATAATATAGGTATGTTATTTTCTTATTTTTTTTTCATTTTTTAGTTTATTATTTTCATTTTTATTTTTAAAACTAATTTTGTAAGATCGTAAGTGGACACATGTATTGGTAAGTGTTTTTTTTTTTAAAAAAAAAAAAAGCATGAAAAATGATTTATTCATTACTTGTCTTCTCTTTTTTACTTCCTTGGCTCTTCTTTACCTTTGAAATCAGTAAAATTATTGTGAAACAGATTAGCATACGTATTTTTGTTTTATTTTGATTTTTATTTTTTTTAATATAAACTAGATGGTTTGGATATGACGACTCTGTCGCCACCATGTCATTAAAATTTAGACATATAATTGATTATGTAATTTATTAATGTCCAAATACAATTAAATCAAAATAAAAGGTTTTAAATAAACTTTAATGTAATGTTTAAATATATTGATTAAGAGATTAAGATTTATACAAATGATTGGTTGTATTATTTATTAATATGAATAAATAATAAATATTTGAACCAAGGATTTTATTTAATTCATATGACCTTATATTTAATAATTCAAAGAAAAATGAAAAAAAGGAAATNTATAAACTTATGATGAGGTGTTTGTAAGTTCAAAATGGATATCATGTAGATAATATAGGTATGTTATTTTCTTATTTTTTTTTCATTTTTTAGTTTATTATTTTCATTTTTATTTTTAAAACTAATTTTGTAAGATCGTAAGTGGACACATGTATTGGTAAGTGTTTTTTTTTTTAAAAAAAAAAAAAGCATGAAAAATGATTTATTCATTACTTGTCTTCTCTTTTTTACTTCCTTGGCTCTTCTTTACCTTTGAAATCAGTAAAATTATTGTGAAACAGATTAGCATACGTATTTTTGTTTTATTTTGATTTTTATTTTTTTTAATATAAACTAGATGGTTTGGATATGACGACTCTGTCGCCACCATGTCATTAAAATTTAGACATATAATTGATTATGTAATTTATTAATGTCCAAATACAATTAAATCAAAATAAAAGGTTTTAAATAAACTTTAATGTAATGTTTAAATATATTGATTAAGAGATTAAGATTTATACAAATGATTGGTTGTATTATTTATTAATATGAATAAATAATAAATATTTGAACCAAGGATTTTATTTAATTCATATGACCTTATATTTAATAATTCAAAGAAAAATGAAAAAAAGGAAATGAATCTCGTTTATATTTTATTTCTCCGGGATAACTGATAAAAATTGTTACAATAATGATATAACAATATTATTTATATGTTTAAATTAAATATATATATGTATATTTTGCGAAGGTGGATATGAACAATAAATAAATAAAAATAATTTCTTATATTATTTCCTTTTTAAAAAAAATTTTATAAATAAATATATATATCGCAAAAGTAGATAATAAATAAATAAAAATAATTGGCTTATATTATTTTCTTTTCTCTTTTTCGTGAGGGATGTTGTAATATTTTGTTTATTAAAAAATTTTAAAAATAAATATATGTATATTTTGCGAAGGTAGATAATAAATAAATAAAAATAAACAATAAATAATAAATATTTAAACTGGGGATTTTGCAAAAGTATCATTTTGACTATACATGTTCCCAAAATTGATTTTGGATTTTTGAGGTATTTCGACTTTTTGAGATTTATGCAGAATCCATTCTATATATGGAAGTAAAAAAAGTACCCAGTTATGTGTATCTTCAATCAAAGAATAAATCTGGGTGGTCAAAAAATTTCGGGTTTTAAGTAAAATAATTTCGTCTTCTATGAAAAACTATTTCGACTTTTTTCCCCGAAATTGCAATTTCGGGACCCCAAAATAATTTTGCGTGCAAGTATAATTTTGACACACTTGTGATTATTTTTTTGATATACCCCCATTTTGTATTAATAAATATATAATTAATTTTAGGGTGGTATCAAAAAAATAACCATAGATGTATCAAAAACGATACCTTTTCGAGGATTTTATTCAATTCACATGACTCTTTAGTTGATAATTCAAAGAAGAAAAAGGAAGAAAATTAAAATGGAAAATGAATTAAAAAAGATTCAAGTTTTGTTAATATTTTTTTTCTCCGGAAAAATTGTTTTAATATAACAATNAGGGATGTTGTAATATTTTGTTTATTAAAAAATTTTAAAAATAAATATATGTATATTTTGCGAAGGTAGATAATAAATAAATAAAAATAAACAATAAATAATAAATATTTAAACTGGGGATTTTGCAAAAGTATCATTTTGACTATACATGTTCCCAAAATTGATTTTGGATTTTTGAGGTATTTCGACTTTTTGAGATTTATGCAGAATCCATTCTATATATGGAAGTAAAAAAAGTACCCAGTTATGTGTATCTTCAATCAAAGAATAAATCTGGGTGGTCAAAAAATTTCGGGTTTTAAGTAAAATAATTTCGTCTTCTATGAAAAACTATTTCGACTTTTTTCCCCGAAATTGCAATTTCGGGACCCCAAAATAATTTTGCGTGCAAGTATAATTTTGACACACTTGTGATTATTTTTTTGATATACCCCCATTTTGTATTAATAAATATATAATTAATTTTAGGGTGGTATCAAAAAAATAACCATAGATGTATCAAAAACGATACCTTTTCGAGGATTTTATTCAATTCACATGACTCTTTAGTTGATAATTCAAAGAAGAAAAAGGAAGAAAATTAAAATGGAAAATGAATTAAAAAAGATTCAAGTTTTGTTAATATTTTTTTTCTCCGGAAAAATTGTTTTAATATAACAATATAACAAATGGACAATTATTATTATTTATATTATTTATATATTTATTTTATTTATTTATTTATTCCTGTGCATTTTACAAAGGTCGATAATAATAATAAAAATAATTTATATAATTTCCTTTTTTTTTCCATAATATTTTTAGTTATTAAAAAAATTTTAAAAATTAAATAAATAAATAGTAATAAATGATAAATAATAAACATTTGAACCACAGATTTTATTTTCCTTCTTTTTTTCATTATTACTTATCTCATTACAGATTTGTGATCCCGGGTTCGTGACTATGCAAGATAAGATTTTCTACATTTTATAATTTATAAAAAATACGAAAATAAAAATAATTTATTTATTACACAGATCAAACTATTATAAAATGAATATTTACTCTTATATAACAATTACATCATTGAATAATAAATATTATATAAATGTGATATTATTAATTTTTTTTAAAAATTTACTCTTTATTTTTTCGCCAAAAGGTAATTCCCAAAGTATAGGCATAGTAACTTCGCACCAGATTAAATTAACTAATAATGATGAATATAAATCTTGAGTTGAACGACGACGATAATTTAAAATGACAATTAATATTTCTGTGGAAATTTTAGTTGACATGTTTTGTTTAAGAAATAGAACTTTAAGTGAAGAATGTTGTACGGATGATAATAAGAAGTTGAAAAAGAAAGCATTATATATCATGTGTGGATACTCATCATCACCACCTCAAGCCGCTTTCGATTATTTATCATTCGCTCATAAATTTATAATTAATAATTTAGTTCATTTTATTTCCATATATTTACAACAAATTATCGAATATGATTTTAGTTCCACATATCCACAAATTATGAATATAGATCAAGATAATAACAATGATGAAATCTCCATCACTAAATCGAGAATATTATTTCTTGAGATATTTAAATTAATAATAAATCGGTGCACTTTGGATGATTTTAAATTCCCGAATTTTTTTAAAAAATTTTTTGTAATATTAGTTATTAAATTGGTTCAATTCTCGATTCACCTGGTGCTCCAAACGTATTTAAGAAATTAGAAAGTTTACTTCGACAATAAGAAATTACGAAAATTATGAACTAATTTGTCTATTATATAAATCATTAACGTTAATTTATGATAATATTTTAAATATAGAATAGATTTATCTGTTCAATTGTTGAAATTAAATAATCCCAATTTCCTAATTTATTTTGGACAATTAAGAGTAAAAACGAAACATTAAAGGGTTTTCTTTTAAAATCAGTATTTTTTAATAATTTTGAGGGGGAATCATCACCAATTGGACAATTTACTTTACTTCAAGAACTTTATATTGAAGATTTTATGGATTACATAATTACGAATATTTATTGTTGGCTTCATCACATCATTCTCAGTTCAATTTGATATAGAATAAATATTCTAAATAATATTTATTTAAAATAATATCTGCATATTGAATGATATTTTGATGATTTATTGAGTGATTCATTGTATTATTATTAAATATTAAAACTACTATGTACTAAAAATCGACGGTATATAAATAGTCAATTAAAAATAATAGTTTAGTCAATTAACTTTAAAATATTAATAATTATTTTAATATTTATGTAATATTCAATATAAATAGTTTATTTATTTATTTAGAGGGATCGTCTCGTCTGAACAGAAAATCTAAATCTTTTAAAGCATATAAATTATGTGAGAATATAAACATACACATATTCCAATTAATAGTTAATCATGGAATTGAAGTATAATTTATTTTATTTTTTTAAAAAAAAAACAAGAATTTATTTTATGATATGAGCGCATGGAATAAATAATTAATGAATTGCTAACTAGTGGAAAAATACAGATTATTACGGATGAGAAGAAAATATATTTATGTTTATGTTTATATTTTATTTAATTATTATATTAAATCATGGTTATTAATCTAATAATTCAAGTCTAAAAATATCAATCTATCGTCACTATAATATTTGCCGATTTATGTAACTAAATAAAATCATAGGGAGTGTTACACATCATGTGAGCGCACGTGGGCGTGATTTTATTGGCTGAAAGTCACATGAATTGACTGTAATTGGGCAAAATTTGTCACGTTTCTTCTCACAAGGGCGTGATCTTTATGAAGTCACATGGACGATCATGAAAATTTCGAATTTTGATGATCGTCCATGTGACAATTTCGTAATTCCAGCCGAAATTACAATTTCAGCCGGAATTACAAAATGAAAATATTTAATTTTTTAAATATTTTAAAATAAAATTTATTAAAATATAATTATTTAAATTTAAATTTAATTTTTTAAATAAAATTATTTAAATTTAAATTTAAATAATTATATTTTAAAAATAAAATTTATTTATAAATATAAATTCTAAATCAAAATTATAATTTATAAATAAATTTTATTTTTAAAATAAAATTATTTAAATTTAAATTTAAAAAATTAAATTTAAATTAAATAAAATCGGCGATTTTCATGTCATAATTCCGGCTGAAATTACAATTTCAGCGGAATTATGACGTGAAAATATTTAATTATTTAAATTTAAATTTAAATAATTTTATTTTAAAAATAAAATTTATTTATAAATATAAATTCTAAATCAAAATTATAATTTATAAATAAATTTTATTTTTAAAATAAAAGATTATTTAAATTAAATTTAAATAAAATCGGCGATTTTAAAATTCTATAATTCTATTAATAATTTCATAATTCCGGCTGAAGTTTTAAGAAGTTGTAATTAATTATAACTTCTTATAATTTTTTTTAAAATTTAATTTAAATAATAATTTCATAATTCTGGCCGAATTATAACTTCTTATAACTTCAGCCGGAATTATGAATTTAATTTTTAAATAAATTTTATTTTTATCAGCGATTTTCATTTCATAATTCTGGCCGAAGTTATAATAAATTATAACTTCTTATAATTCTGCCAGAATTATGAATTTAATTTTTTATTCATAATTCCGGCCGAAGTTATAATAAATTATAACTTCTTATAACTTCAGCCGGAATTATGAATTTAATTTTTTTATTTTAAAAATAAAATTCATAATTCCGGCCGAATTATAAGAAGTTATAATTTATTATAACTTCGGCCAGAATTATGAAATGAAAATCGCCGATAAAAATAAAATTTATAATTCAACAGCCCAGGACTACGCTAACCTAAGAAAACTAAATAAATTTAAAAAGTAACGAACTAAAGCAACAGCCCGGGAAAAATGTATTATCGTCACTAAATAAATTTATAGGAACATTACGTTTTGTCTCATGGGGTATGATCTGTTTTGTCTCACAGGTTGTAACCTGTTTTGTCTCACGGGCCATGACCTGTTTTATCTTATGAAAACATAACTTTTAAAAAGTCATATGATATATTATTTTAAAGTAGTATAAATTTAATAAATTTAAAAAAAAACTTCATGAAACAACAGCTCGGGGATTACATGTTATCGTCACTAAATAAATTTATAGGAATGTTACATTTTGTCTCACAGGACATGACCTGTTTTGTCTCCACTAGTCGAAATGAGGCAAATCGGCAATATCAAAATTCGGCCGACTTTCGGCTAACTGCCAAAAAAAATCAGCCTAAATTCGGCCATTAACAAATTTCAGCCAAAATTCAGAAATTCCAAATTTTGGTCGAAACTTAACTTAAAGTTGATTTTTAAGTTTCGACCAAAATTCGGAATTTCTGAATTCGTGCTGAAATTTGGTACAATATTTTGATACGCTGTTTTGTTGTCGAAATGGACATTTCGGAAATATAAAATTTCGGAATAATTTTGCCTAAATTCAGCTTATCCATTTCGAAAATATGATATTTCGGCTTATTAATAAAATTCGGCAAAAATTCAGAATTTATTAAAAGAATTCTTGTTTCTTGCCGATTATTAGACATTTAGAAATTATATATAAAATAAGCATATTTCATTCACAATATTCTAAGCGAAATAAGGCAAATCGGCAATATCAAAATTCGGCCGACTTTCGGCTAACTGCCAAAAAAAATCAGCCTAAATTCGGCCATTAACAAATTTCAGCCAAAATTCAGAAATTCCAAATTTTGGTCGAAACTTAACTTAAAGTTGATTTTTAAGTTTCGACCAAAATTCAGAATTTCCGAATTCGTACCAAAATTTATATAGTATTTTGATGCTGTTTTACTGCCAAAATGTCAATTTCGGAAATATACTCTTTTCGCAAAAATTTATCTTAAATTCGATCGTTAATAAATTTTAGCCAAAATTCGGAAATTCGGATTTTAGTTTTAACCAAAATTCGGAATTTCCAAATTCGTGCTGAAATTTAATAAAATATTTTAATGCTATTTTACTGTCGAAATGTCAATTTCAGAAATATACTCTTTCCGCAAAAATTTATCTTAAATTCGACCGTTAATAAATTTTAGCCAAAATTTAGAAAGTTTAATAAAATCTTTATCATTTCGGAAAAAAAATTACTGAATTCGGATGATTTTAATGCAAAATTGCTGATTTATCATTTATTTCTGATTTATTTCTGAATTTATGAAACTTTTAATAAAATTACATAATTCTAATCATTTCGGAATAAAATAAGAAAGATAATTTTTAGCGTAAATTATATTTTCTATTTATTGGATTTACTGCCAAATACTCTTTAGCATTTTTACGATCTGATATTTTATACTTAACCGGCACAAATCGTCCAAGAATATGATGGACTGGAATAATACAATCTCGGCTTTTAGGATAAAATTCAGTATCCTACAATTCGACATTACACATTTGTTCTTGAATTATGCCGAAATAGAACCGACTCTTGATTTTTTTGTACCAACGAACATATGCCAGATAACGATTTTCCATATTTATTCTATTTGTACTTATTTCATGAACAAAAAAGAACTGAATTTGACCCGGATAAATATCAATACTATCATCTTCAGATGCAAATTTAGCTAGAATATATGAGCTTTTTTGGTGTCTAGGTGAAAATGTTGAACCAAATATTTCGGAACCAATTCGGCAGCGACAATATTTGTTTATTTTTAGTGGAATTATTATTGAATTTAAAGAATCGGTTTCAGATGGCTTCCGAAATTTCAAGTTTTCATATGTATCATTATAATAAGCAATCATTAGATCTAAAATTCCATCTGCCGAAAGTGGAATATTTTCTGAAAATGGGTTCAACATTTCACCTGGAAATGGTTCTTTTCCAGATATAGTTGATTCTTGAATTGTTCTCGAATACACCCAGAATCTTCTCATTTCATCATGACCAAATTGATCCATTTCTGAAAGAGATCCGACGGCTTGACGAGTATTAAGAATTTCTAGGCCTTTTAAATTATTTTCAGTATATATTATCTCATTTATTCTATTGTCATTCATTAATCGACGCATTAGCTCTGGTTCGATTTGCCGATGACTATTGGGCAGCGAACCTAATACGCAAAAAATCCGAAAAAAATAATCAGAAAAAAATCAGAAAGTAATCAAAAAATAATAATCAAAAAATAATCAAAAAATGATCAAAGTATATTAATTTACCAAGTATTCCATTCATTCTTTCAAATGAAAAGCACCAAAAAGCATATAATGGACCAAAATCGTGCGAACATGCGCTTAAATGAAGCGACAAGTGAAGATTTGGTGTTATTACATTTCTTCCATATTTTTTCTCAATTAACATTACAACATCTACTATTTTCTTATGAATTTCATCTAAAGATTTAGTTTCTAGAATTCGATTTACAAAAAGATGACAAATTCGAACAAAATATGTAAGAAGCTTCCTATCTACTTCTTCTAAATACTCCCAAAGTACTACAGTAGCATAAATTGAAATAAAAATTCTCCATTGATCGGCAGTAAAATTAGAAAAACCTTCACCACAGTAGATTTTTCCCGGAATTCGACCCAAATCGGCGGGAACTTGAAATTCGTTCATTTTTTTTTGAATATTATTTAAATTATTTGATGATAAAACCCCCATATCTACCCAAATTCGTTTCACAATCCATTTTGCAATACCCAAAAATAAACAATGCATAGGATCAACTGTTATAAATCGAATTGGGTCAAAATAAGGGAGGCGCAACAATTCTGACCATCTTACTCCACTATTTTTTGTAAATTTCTTTCTAGCAGAATCCGAATTGCAACCTCTCCATTTTAAAGCATTTTCAAGATGCTTGGATGAATCTTTTGCAATAAACCAATTGTCTATATCATCCATTTCAGCGAAATTATGTTGCCGATTTTCGTAATTTGCCTTTTTTTCGCATCGATGGCAAGATACTAATGCCGAAATGTGACCACAGATTTCTCTAGCAGCAGGTACATCACAAGAAACTAATATTAAAGCTGCCCGGATTTTCTTTCCATTCGGACAATTATTTGTCTTATTTAGAATGATTCCATTCCAAAGTGATTCCAATTCGTCCACAATTGGTGCCAAATAATGATTTATTTTATGTAGGCTAACTTCATTTGGACCCGGTAATAGTCCAAGAATTAGTAGATTTTCGTGTTTAAATCGGATATATCTGGGCAGATTACAAATTGCGGCATAAATTACTCCAGTACTATGAATAGTACCATCGTAAGGTTGAAACCAGTCAAGATTTATCATTAAACCAAGATGTGAATTCGCTGTCTCATTTCGGAAGAAATTCGGCGAATTTTCGTCATTTGTTTCTTTAAAACTCTTCCAAATTTGACCATCATAAATGTCTGATAAAATTTCATCAGAGTTCGTCCGATTTAACCAATGTCGAAGGAAATTTTCGAAATTCGGACGATTATAAAATGCCATCAATTGTTGTCGAATTCCGGCAAATGGATAAACCAACTTGAATTTTAACTTAAATCTATCCATTGTTGGAACTTGTTCGGATAATATTGTTTGGCATTGGCGATTTCGTCTAGTTGCTGAATTTGGAAATTCGACGTGCCGACATTTCATGACGGAATTGGTATCATTTTCTTTATAATCTTCCACTTCTTGCTTATTATAAAGCTTATGGCATTTCGGACATGTAGGAAAAGAGTAAAAATCATCTCTTAATCCAAGTTCTTTTTTTGTCATATATATTGAATTAGGAAAAGTATCAAATTCGGAATTGCCGATTTCTGATAACAATAATTTAATGAACTTTATTAACGATTCTGTGGCAGTTTCAGGTAAGTTGAATTTTATCCGAAAGCTCATTATCCATAATAGAATCCATAGATATGAATTATTATTTGTCGATTTTGGATCAATCGGTTCATCAGGATCATAATTTGGTGATGAATAATCTTCAAAAATATTAGAAAATTCATCAGCCGATTCCTCTTCACTTTCGATACTTATTTCTTCCATTTCTTCCATTTCATCTTCAGACGAAATATTTAAAACTTCATCATCAGTGATTATATTAGAAATTTCAACCGAAATTGGTTGATTTGTATGTCTTTTTGGACGTATTCTAGGCAAAAAGGTAAGATTTGGGATGTCATCCTTTTCTATTTCTAATAGATTAACATCTTGCGTAAGTGTAGTTGATTTTAATGATGAATATTCATCAATTCGTTCACTTTCTTCGATTTCTTGCCGATTTTGGAAAGATTCTATTGAAATTTCTGATGACTCGTTAGACAAATCATGAATCACCTTTGTGCGAGGATCTATTAATTTTCCATTACATTTCGGACAATTACATAAAACTAATCTACTACTATTTAATGATTGATTTGAGGTTGATTCTTCACCAAGTATATTAGAAATTGATCTATTTCTACTATTTCTATTTCTATCCGAAGATGTATCATCTTCATATAATACAGAAGCTAATGATCTTTTTCTTACCATTTTTCTTCCTTTTTTTCCTAAATTAATATTATTTTTTCTTGAAATTTTTTAAAAAATAAAAAGAAATATTCTAAAAATATTCTAAAAATATTCAAAAAATCAATAAATAATAAGATCAGAAAAAAATCAATAAGATTTCTGAATCCGAAATTATTTTGATGTAAGAATAGCGTAAGAATAGTGTAAGAATAGTGTAAGAATAATATAAAAATAGCGTAAGAATAATGTAAAAATAGCGTAAGAATAATGCAAGAATAATAAAATTTGCAAATAAAAGTGTCTTTTTTCGCTCTTACTTTAATTCATTACTTTCCCAATTACTCTCTAAAACATCCAATTACTTTCTAAAATATACTTGATTACATTTTTTTCTATTTTTTGCTATACTTTTTTTATACTTTTTTCATTCTGCTTTTTTCTTCTACTTTTTATATACTTTTATATACTTTTTTCGTTTTATTTTTTCGCGTTTTCTCTTTTCTCCTTTTTTTTTTATTCTTCTTTCTCTTTTTTCCTTTTTTTTTCATTCTTCTTTCTATTATTTCTTATTTTTTCTTTCTTCTTTCTATTATTTCTT
>PQFF01000123.1:306834-317941 GCA_003547095.1 Diversispora epigaea
TCTCTTTTTTTTTAATATTATATGCAAAAAAACCAATTTCTGATTTATTTCCGAAATGCTTTTATTTTTTAACAATTATTACTAATTTATTATCGATTTATTACCGAAATTTCCTTAATACTTATTTTTTTTTTAATCTATTTTCGCGTAATATTTAGCTAAAACACTTGCTCAGAAATGTACTTGATCCCAAATCGGCTTCAAGTACTACTGCTCAATTACAACGGAAACAAAACTATTCCGATGAAATTCAGCGGTATGATTTCCCCCCTCCAGCGAAAGCCCCTAATTGGGCATGTAATGAACAAGAAGATGTCGTTTATGACACCGAATTCGTGCAAACGGAGGGGGAAGATGAGCCGAGTTTTGCTAGTACTTCTAGTTCAAAAATTTCGGCTGAACAATAATAATTTTAATAAGAATATAATATATAGACATTTATCAATATATTTTAGGATATTTTAATATTATTTTTATTATTTTTAATGATTATTTTTAGATTATTCAATAAAGAACATTAGCCATTTTCATTTACTTACCGGATTTTAACCAATTCTTGAATATTTCTTTCTGATTTCTATCAGAATTCTGAATAAATTTACTTACCGGATTTTGAACATTTCTTAAATATTTCTTTCTGATTTCCATCAGAATTCTGAATAAATTTACTTACCGGATTTTGAACATTTCTTAAATATTTCTTTCTGATTTCCATCAGAATTCTGAATAAATTTACTTACCGGATTTTGAACATTTCTTAAATATTTCTTTCTGATTTCCATCAGAATTCTGAATAAATTTACTTACCGGATTTTGAACATTTCTTAAATATTTCTTTCTGATTTCCATCAGAATTCTGAATAAATTTACTTACCGGATTTTGAACATTTCTTAAATATTTCTTTCTGATTTCCATCAGAATTCTGAATAAATTTACTTACCGGATTTTGAACATTTCTTAAATATTTCTTTCTGATTTCCATCAGAATTCTGAATAAATTTACTTACCGGATTTTGAACATTTCTTAAATATTTCTTTCTGATTTCCATCAGAATTCTGAATAAATTTACTTACCGGATTTTGAACATTTCTTAAATATTTCTTTCTGATTTCCATCAGAATTCTGAATAAATTTACTTACCGGATTTTGAACATTTCTTAAATATTTCTTTCTGATTTCCATCAGAATTCTGAATAAATTTACTTACCGGATTTTGAACATTTCTTAAATATTTCTTTCTGATTTCCATCAGAATTCTGAATAAATTTACTTACCGGATTTTGAACATTTCTTAAATATTTCTTTCTGATTTCCATCAGAATTCTGAATAAATTTACTTACCGGATTTTGAACATTTCTTAAATATTTCTTTCTGATTTCCATCAGAATTCTGAATAAATTTACTTACCGGATTTTGAACATTTCTTAAATATTTCTTTCTGATTTCCATCAGAATTCTGAATAAATTTACTTACCGGATTTTGAACATTTCTTAAATATTTCTTTCTGATTTCCATCAGAATTCTGAATAAATTTACTTACCGGATTTTGAACATTTCTTAAATATTTCTTTCTGATTTCCATCAGAATTCTGAATAAATTTACTTACCGGATTTTGAACATTTCTTAAATATTTCTTTCTGATTTCCATCAGAATTCTGAATAAATTTACTTACCGGATTTTGAACATTTCTTAAATATTTCTTTCTGATTTCCATCAGAATTCTGAATAAATTTACTTACCGGATTTTGAACATTTCTTAAATATTTCTTTCTGATTTCCATCAGAATTCTGAATAAATTTACTTACCGGATTTTGAACATTTCTTAAATATTTCTTTCTGATTTCCATCAGAATTCTGAATAAATTTACTTACCGGATTTTGAATATTTCTTTCTGATTTCTATCAGAATTTTTATTACCGAATTTTTGCCGATTGGCTGCCAATCGGCATAACAATCGGCAAAAAAAAAAAGAAAAATTTCGTCCGACGTTCGGTTATATTTCGGCTGAAAATCGTACAGCCGAATTTTAGCTGAATTGGACCATTTCGACTAGTGCTCATGGGTTGTGACCTGTTTTGTCTCATGAGCCGTGAACTGTTTTATCTTACGGGAACGTGACCTGTTTTGTCTCATGGGGTATAACCTGTTTTATCTCATGAGGGCATGACCTTTAAGAAGTCATATGGTATATTATTTTAAATTTAATAAAAAATAAATAAATTTAAATCTCCCAGAGCAACAGCCCGGGAACTATGTACTAATCTAAGAAAAATAAATAAATTTAAAAATAAATTTAAAAAAAAACTTCCCGGAGTAACAGCCCGGGGACTACGTGCTATTGTTACTATAATATTTTGTGATTCTCAATGACTACTGAAGTAATATAAATTTAATAAATTTAGAAAGTAACTTCCCAAAGCAACAGCCCAGGGACTATGCGCTAACTTAAAAAAAATAAATAAATTTAAAAAATAACTTCCCAAAACAACAACTCAGGACAATAAATTTAAAAAATAACTTTCCAAAACAACAACCCAGGACAATAAATTTAAAAAATAACTTCTTGGAGTAACAGTTTAGAACAATAAATTTAAAAAATAACTTCCCAGAGTAACAGTCCAGGAACTACGTGCTATCTCTACTATAATATTTTATGATTCTCAATGAAGTAATATAAATTTAATAAATGAAAGTAACTTCCCGGAGTAACAGCCTGGGAACTATGCACTAATCTAAGAAAAATAAATAAATTTAAAAAATAACAATAAATTTAAAAAAAAACTTCCCAGAGCAACAGCCCGGGACTACGCACTATTGCTACTATAATATTTCACGATTCTCAATAACTACTGAAGTAATATAAATTTAAAAATAAATAAATTAAAAAAAAAACTTCCCAGAGCAACAGCCCGGGGACTACGCGCTAGTCGTCACTATAATATTTGCCAATTCTCAGTAACTAAATAAAATCATAGGGGCGTTACATTTAGCCCCACGCCTCATGATGTGATTTTACGTGACTCTATTGGCCTGAAATCACGATTTTGTTACGTTTTCACACGTGAATTTAATGTGATTGGGCGAAAAATGTCACGTTATTTCTCACGGGTAGCATGACATTTAAAAAAGTCACATGAATTTAATTTTTTAAATTCGAATTTAAAAAATTAAATATAGAATTTGTCATAATTCCGGCCGAAGTTATAATTAATTATAACTTCTTATAACTTCGGCCGGAATTATGAATTTAATTTTTTGTTTATAATTCCGGCCGAAGTTATGATAAATTATAACTTCTTATAACTTCAGCCGGAATTATGAATTTAATTTTTAAATAAATTTTATTTTTATCGACGATTTTCATTTCATAATTCCGGCCGAAGTTATAATTAATTATAACTTCTTATAACTTCGGCCGGAATTATGAATTTTATTTTTTATTTATAATTCCGGCTGAAGTTATTAGAAATTATAACTTCTTATAACTTCAGCCGGAATTATGAATTTAATTTTTTTATTTTAAAAATAAAATTCATAATTCCGGCCGAATTATAAAAAGTTATAATTTATAACTTCGGCCAGAATTATGAAATGAAAATCGCCGATAAAAATAAAATTTATTTAAAAATAAAATTTATAATTCCAGCTGAAGTTATAATTAATTATAACTTCTTATAACTTCGGCCAGAATTATGAATTTAATTTTTTATTTATAATTCCGGCCGAAGTTATAATAAATTATAACTTCTTATAACTTCAGCTGGAATTATGAATTTAATTTTTTTATTTTAAAAATAAAATTCATAATTCCAGCTGAATTATAGGAAGTTATAATTTATCATAACTTCGGCCAGAATTATGAAATGAAAATCGTTGATAAAAATAAAATTTAAAATTTATAATTCCGGCTATACTTGCACGCAAAATTATTTTGGGGCCCCGAAATTGCAATTTTGGGAAAAAAAGTCGAAATAGTTTTTCATAGAAGACGAAATTATTTTACTTAAAACCCGAAATTTTTTGACCACCCAGATATATTCTTTGATTAAAGATACATATAACTGGATACTTTTTTTACTTCCATATATAGAATAGATTCTGCATAAATCTCAAAAAGTCGAAATACCTCAAAAATCCAAAATCAATTTTGGGAACATGTATAATTCCGGCCGAAGTTATAATTAATTATAACTTCTTATAACTTCGGCCAGAATTATGAATTTAATTTTTTATTTATAATTCTGGCCGAAGTTATGATAAATTATAACTTCGGCCGAAATTATTTTTAAATAATTTTTTATGTCATAATTCTGGCCGAAGTTATAAGAAGTTATAATTAATTATAACTTTGGCCGGAATTATGAAATGAAAATTGCCAATTTTTTAAATAAATAATTTTAAAAATAAAATTTATTAATAAATATAAATTATTAGATTATTAATTATAAAAAAAAAGTCACTTCCCCAAAGCAACAGCCCGGGACTACGCAACTACACTAACTTGAGAAAAATAAATAAATTTAAAAAGTAACTTTTTGAAGTAACAGCCCGGGGAAAACGTGTTATCGTCACTAAATAAATTTATATAAGTATTACGTTTTGTCTTACAGGGCATAACCTGCTTTGTCTTATGGGTTGTGACCAGTTTTGTCTCACGAGCTGTGAACTGTTTTATCTTACGGGAGCGTGATCTGTTTTGTCTCTTGGGACGTAATTTGTTTTGTCTCATGAAGGCATGACCTTTAAGAAGTCATATGGTATATTATTCTAAATTTAATAAAAAATAAATAAATTTAAATCTCCCGGTGTAACAGCCCGGGGACTACGTACTAACCTAAGAAAAATAAATAAATTTAAAAAAAAACTTCCCAGAGCAACAGCCCGGGGACTACACGCTAACTTAAGAAAAATAAATAAATTTAAAAAGTAACTTCTCAGAGCAACAGTCTGGAACAATAAATTTAAAAAGTAACTTCCCGGAGCAACAGCCTGGGGACTACTCTAACCTGAAAAAATAAATAAATTTAAAAAGTAACTTTCCAGAATAACAGTTTAGAACAATAAATTTAAAAAAAAACTTCCCGGAGCAACAGCCTGGGAACTACGCGCTAGTCTCCACTATAATATTTGCCGATTGTCGTCACTAAATAAAATCATAGGGGCGTTACGTTTAGTCCCACACCCCGTGACGTGAATTTCGTAATTTTATTGGCCCAAAGTCACGATTTTGTCATGTTCACACACGTGAATTTAATGTGATTGGGCAAAAAATGTCACGTTAATTCTCACGGGTGGCGTAATATTTAAAAAAGTCACATGGACGATCATCAGAATTTCGAATTTTGATGATCGTCCATCCATAATTTCATAATTCCGGCCGAAGTTGTAATTTCGGCCGGAATTATGAAATAAAAATCGCCCATTTTAAAATTCCAAATTTAATTTATTTAGAATTTTAAAAATTTTTTAATTCCGGCCGAAGTTATAATTAACTATAACTTCTTATAACTTCGGCCGGAATTATGAATTTAATTTTTTATTTTAAAAATAAAATTCATAATTCCGGCTGAAGTTATAAGAAGTTATAATTTATTATAACTTCGGCCAGAATTATATAAGAAAATCGCCGATAAAAATAAAATTTATTTAATAATAAAATTTATAATTCCGGCCGAAGTTATAATAAATTATAACTTCTTATAACTTCAGCCGAAATTATGAATTTAATTTTTTATTTATAATTCCGGTCGAAGTTATAAGAAATTATAACTTCTTATAACTTCGGCCGGAATTATGAATTTAAGTTTTTATTTATAATTCCGGCCGAATTATAAGAAGTTATAATTTATCATAACTTCGGCCGGAATTATGAAATAAAAATCGCCGATAAAAATAAAATTTATCTAAAAATAAAATTTATAATTCTGGCCAAAGTTATACTAAATTATAACTTCTTATAACTTCGGCCGGAATTATGAATTTAATTTCGAATTTAAAAATAAAATTCATAATTCCGGCCGAAGTTATAAGAAGTTATAATTTATTATAACTTTGGCCGGAATTATGAAATGAAAATCGCCGATTTTAATTAATTTTTTAAATAATTTTTTATGTCATAATTCCGGCTAAAGTTATAAGAAGTTATAAGAAGTTATAATTAATTATAACTTTGGCCGGAATTATGAAATGAAAATCGTCGATTTTTTAAATTCTATATTTAATTTTTTAAATTTAAATTTAAATAAATAATTTTAAAAATAAAATTTATTAATAAATATAAATTATTTATAAATCTATAAATAAGTTTATTAATTGTACAACATATTCTTGATATATGATCATTGATATGAATTAAATTGGATTAGAAAAAATAATCATTTCTAATTTTGGATAATAAAATGTAATTCTATTTTAGTACACTAAATTAATTAATTAAATTTGCAATTGTTTAACAAGAAAAAAATTTTTAAATTTTAAAATTTACAAATTTTTTTTATTAATTCTTTTTTCAATTTTTAATTAATTAAAATAAAATTAAAATAAATTAAAATAAATTAAAATAAAATTAAAATAAATTAAAATAAATTAAAATAAANATTATAACTTTGGCCGGAATTATGAAATGAAAATCGCCGATTTTAATTAATTTTTTAAATAATTTTTTATGTCATAATTCCGGCTAAAGTTATAAGAAGTTATAAGAAGTTATAATTAATTATAACTTTGGCCGGAATTATGAAATGAAAATCGTCGATTTTTTAAATTCTATATTTAATTTTTTAAATTTAAATTTAAATAAATAATTTTAAAAATAAAATTTATTAATAAATATAAATTATTTATAAATCTATAAATAAGTTTATTAATTGTACAACATATTCTTGATATATGATCATTGATATGAATTAAATTGGATTAGAAAAAATAATCATTTCTAATTTTGGATAATAAAATGTAATTCTATTTTAGTACACTAAATTAATTAATTAAATTTGCAATTGTTTAACAAGAAAAAAATTTTTAAATTTTAAAATTTACAAATTTTTTTTATTAATTCTTTTTTCAATTTTTAATTAATTAAAATAAAATTAAAATAAATTAAAATAAATTAAAATAAAATTAAAATAAATTAAAATAAATTAAAATAAATTAAAGGAAAAAAAAATGACAAAAGCATCAAAGAAAAAAATTACTACAGAAGAAAAACCAACTCCTCAACATATATTAGATGCTTACCCACCTATAGGAAATGAAACTGAAGCAGAAAGAAAACAAAGATTTGGAAGGATTAGATCAGCTAAATTCGGATATTATAAAAAATTAGAAAAAGAACAATCATCTTCTCAAGCAGGATCTTCTCAAGCAGGATCTTCTCAAGCAGAATCTTCTCAATCAGGACCTGCTTCAAGAACCAGATCCCAAACAATTGAAAATGCACCTCCATCAGCTAGAACAGGGTCAAAAACACAAGAAGGTGTTAGGTTAAGGGTTCAAAAATCTAGAGCATCCAGAAGTGATGAAAAAAAGAAGATAATGAACAACAAAAAAGAAGACATGAGAAGATGAAACAAGAACAATTTGAACAATTTTATAAAATAGGACAATGTAATTTAGCCAATTATATAGAAGAGATAGTAGAAGGAAAGGATATAGAAAATGGAAGACATAGATTAGAAAGAATGGAAATTATTTGTGAACATTGTTATGCATTGAAATGGGAAGGAGAAGCAAAAGGATTTTGCTGCTTAAATGGACAAATACAATTGGCCCAACTTAATCCACCACCACCAATTATAGAAAAATTGCTTACAACTGAAGATGTAAATCAAATCAGAGCCTACAATCAAATATTTGCATTTATATCAATAAGGACTCAATTAGATTAAGATCTTGCAAATTCCGGGGAAGGGGTTTATACTTCAAAATAAATTATATCATGAAATTGGTTCACTAATGCCTGATTCTGAGCAGGAACCCAAATTTGCTCAAATATATTTTTATGATGCTCAAAGTTCAGCCAACTAAGTTAACAGAAGACATGAAATAATGGAAAGAAAATTGGATCATAGTATGTTAACTGCACTTCAAAATGAATTGGAAGAATATAATCCATTTGTTCATTCATTTATGTCTGCAGGGCAAATATCATCTGAAGAACTTACTAAAGAGTATTATATAATGATCCGTAATACTCATGGCAAAGATATGAGACAATATAATCAACCAACAAATGATGAAGTAGCAGCAATAACTTACATATCTGATGATGTAAAAGAAAGAGATATTATGCTTACCATGCATGATAATAAACTGATAAAAATCTCAGAATTACATGGTGCATATGATCCATTACAATATCCTTTATTATTTCCATTTGGTGAATATGGTTGGCATGGTGAAATATTAAGAGCAAAGATTCAAGAAGTTGGAGAAGAAGAAGTCAGTCATACCAGTGCAAGTCAAATGTTTGAATCACTTACTGTGAGATCCAGTTCCAGTATGAGTACAACTACAACAGTAGAAGAAGGAACAAGTACAACAGTAGGTGAAGGAACAGTAGATAAAGGAAAATCCAAGCAAGTTGAAGTTGAATTTGATGAGGATATCTCTGATCAAGATGATAATAATCAAGATAATGATGAGGATAACTCTGGCCAAAAAGATGGTGAGGATAACTGATGATGATGCTGAAAATGAAAATGTTGGTCAACAAAAAGGCAAGAGAAAAAGAGTTACCATTAGGGAGTTTGTGATTTATAGATTTATGATTAAGGATTCAAATAGAACAAAAAGTACTTTACATCTTGCAGGCAGATTATTTCAACAATATATTGTGGATCAATATGTGAAATGGGAAACAAATAACTTAAGATGGTATTACAAAAATCAGAAACAATCAAGATCAGAAATATATCATGGATTAAATGATATGGTTTCTGATGAAGATGCCAATGTTAATGAAATTGGTAAAAAGATGATATTATCATCTTTTGTTGGATCCACAAGATATTTACAACAATTATATCAAGATTCAATGTCAATTGTTAGAGAATTTGGAAAACCTGACCTGTTTGTAACTGTCACATGTAATTCCAATTGACCTGAAATTGTTGATGAATTAATATCAAATCAACATGCTCCTGATAGGCCAGATTTAATTGCAGGGTGTTCAAATTAAAGTTAAAGGCAATAACTGATGATTTATTTGTAAAAGGTATCTTTGGAAAAGTTATTGCCCATGTGCATGTGATTGAATTTCAAAAAAGAGGATTACCACATGCTCACATATTAATGATTTTGGCACCTGAAGATAAACCACAAACTCCTGAAGATTTTGATAAAATAGTATCTGCAGAAATACCTGACCAAAATTTGCAACCAAAATTATTTGAAACTGTTAGCAGAAGTATGATTCATGGACCCTGTGGAATTATTAATCAATCATCCCCATGTATGGTAGATGGAAAATGTAGTAAATATTATCCAAGAGATTTTACCACAACAACTTCTACCAACAAATCTGGATACCCAATTTACAGAAGAAAGGATGATGGAAGAATCATTAAAAAAAGAGGTGTAGCAATTGATATTGATAATAGATGGATTGTTCCTTATAATCCATATCTAAGTCAGAAATATGATTGTCATATTAATGTAGAGATATGTTCAAGTATCAGATCAGTCAAATATCTTTACAAATATATATATAAAGGACAAGACAGAGTATTAATATCAATTGTGAATCCAAAAGATGAGATTAAAAGATTTGTCAATGCAAGATATATTTCTGCATCAGAAGGAATTTGGAGATTATTTAATTTTGGATTGCAAGAAAGATCACATAAAGTTGAAAGGCTTNGGTGGTGAGAAAGTAATTTCCAGACTCTATTTTGTAAATCCAAAAGATGAGGAAAGATTTTACTTAAGAGCTTTATTAAATTTTATTCCTGGTGCCAAATCATTTGAATCTGTTAGAACCATTAATGGGGTGACCTATAATACCTTTAAAGAAGCAGTATATCAATTTGGATTGGTTGATGATGATAATGAATGTGATGATTGCCTTAAAGAAGCAGCCACATATCAGATGCCAATACAACTTAGACAACTCTTTGCCTCCATTTTAGTATACTGTCAACCTGCAAGTGTAAAAGCTCTTTGGGATAATTATGTAGATGCTTTNCAAATCAACATGCTCCTGATAGGCCAGATTTAATTGCAAGGGTGTTTAAATTAAAGTTAAAGGCAATAACTGATGATTTATTTGTAAAAGGTATCTTTGGAAAAGTTATTGCCCATGTGCATGTGATTGAATTTCAAAAAAGAGGATTACCACATGCTCACATATTAATGATTTTGGCACCTGAAGATAAACCACAAACTCCTGAAGATTTTGATAAAATAGTATCTGCAGAAATACCTGACCAAAATTTGCAACCAAAATTATTTGAAACTGTTAGCAGAAGTATGATTCATGGACCCTGTGGAATTATTAATCAATCATCCCCATGTATGGTAGATGGAAAATGTAGTAAATATTATCCAAGAGATTTTACCACAACAACTTCTACCAACAAATCTGGATACCCAATTTACAGAAGAAAGGATGATGGAAGAATCATTAAAAAAAGAGGTGTAGCAATTGATATTGATAATAGATGGATTGTTCCTTATAATCCATATCTAAGTCAGAAATATGATTGTCATATTAATGTAGAGATATGTTCAAGTATCAGATCAGTCAAATATCTTTACAAATATATATATAAAGGACAAGACAGAGTATTAATATCAATTGTGAATCCAAAAGATGAGATTAAAAAATTTGTTAATGCCAGATATATTTCTGCATCAGAAGGAATTTGGAGATTATTTAATTTAGGATTGCAAGAAAGATCTCATACAGTTGAAAGGCTTCCAGTACATTTGCCTGAACAACAAATGGTCACATTTCAAGATACTGAAGACTTGCCAAATATTTTAACAAAAGGTGCACATACCAAATTGACCAGATATTTTGATATATGTGCAAATAATACTGAAATCAGAGATATCCAAAATCTGAAATATGTGGATTTTCCTAAGCACTTTATTTGGAA
>PQFF01000123.1:319937-346687 GCA_003547095.1 Diversispora epigaea
CTATCTGTCACATATCGGGTACCCGACTCGTACCTAATTTCGGGTACCCGATAAGGCCCCGATATGTGTAAAAAAATATTTTCTACACTTATCGGGTACCCGATATGTCACCGATATGCCATATCCTACACATATCGGGGACTTATCGGGTATTTAGACTATCAGGTACCCGATATGTGACAGATATGTGTAGGATATGGCATATCGGTGACATATCGGGTACCCGATAAGTGTAGAAAATATTTTTTTACACATATCGGGGCCTTATCGGGTACCCGAAATTAGGTACGAGTCGGGTACCCGATATGTGACAGATAGATACCCGATTTTTAATATTTCGACCTGTGATTATTTTTGTATCTGAAGAATTAGGATTGAATTTTTCTTTGAAAATTAATAAATCAAAAAATATTTTTAACTTTTGTGAATACATATTTTGTATCATGTCTGAATCTAAAAGATCAAAAAAAATTCTTACTGCTGGTCAGAAATATGAAATTTGCATGAAGAAACAAATTATTCCTGCACCTTCAAATAGAGAATTAGCATTTGAATATTCTGTTGGTGAATCTACAATTCATGACATTCTACAACAACAAGATAAATGGCTTACATTTAATCCAACAAAAAACAAACAAGGTGCAAAATGGCCACTATTAGAAGAAGCTTTATGGTTTTGGACACAAAGTGCACTTGGAGCGGAAATGGATCTTAATGATAGAATTTTACAAAAAAAGGCCCTTCAATTTGCTGAAACACTTAAAATAGAAAATTTCAAAGGTTCTTTAGGTTGGGTAGCAAATTTTAAAGATCGCCATAATATTAAAAAATATACAAAAACAGGAGAGAGTGCAAGCGCCCCAATTGAAACTCTTCCTGAAGAAAGAATTAAACTTCAAAAAATTATCATTGATAGAAAATATAAACTAGATGATATTTTTAATGTAGATGAGACTGGTCTCTTTTGGAAACTTGAACCAAACAAAACATTAGCAACTCAACCTGTAAAAGGACATAAAAAATCTAAAGAAAGAATTACATTATTACTTGGAGCAAATGCATCTGGAACTGAAAAAATTCAACCAGTTTTTATTAATAAATCAAAAAATCCTAGAGCACTTCGGGGTATCTTAAAATCAAACCTTCCTGTTCAATATGAATGGAATTCAACTGCATGGATGCAAGTTTCACTTTGGAATAAATGGGTATTATTACTTAATTTAAAAATGCAACAACAAAATCGTAATATTCTCTTATTTGTTGATAATGCACCTATTCATAAACTTTTGCCTGATACACAACTTACAAATATTCAAATTCATTTTTTGCCACCAAATACAACTACACATCTTCAACCTTGTGATGCAGGAATTATTCATAGTTTTAAAGCCCATTATAGAAGATTTTTTGTAGATAATAGAATTGATGCTTATGATGCCCTTGGAAATACAACAACTTCTCTTAATCCTTTTACTATTAAGGATGCAATTGATATAACAGCATTGGCATGGAATAATGTAACAGAAAAAACAATTAAGAATTGTTGGAAATCAACTGGCATTTTACCACATTTTTTATCCGATGGTATTCCCATTTCTTTTTATAAAAGTGCTGTAACTACTAGAGAAAGTACTCCCACAATCACTAGTACCATTACTAGTAAAGAAAGTACACCTACTATTGATCAAGAAAATGTATTTGCCACCACTTCTCATATAACAAGCCAAGAAGGAACTAATACCACTCATCAAAAAAGTAGTACTATTACTAATATAGAAAATTCAACTACTACTATTCAAAATGATGTTATTACAATCAATCAATATGGTACTATTACTGCAATTCAAAATAGTACTATTACCACTTTAAATACAAATGAAAATGAAAATGAAATCCAATTAGCAAAACAAGAGTTTCTACATGAACAAAGTAAAAAATTAGAAGAAATTCAAGAAAAAATTAATCAATTAGGTTTTACTAATCCCATGTCAGCTGAAGGTAAAATAATTTATATTTTTCAATTAAAATGTTTACTATACTAATAAATATTTGTTAATTAATTAGAATACATTAATCAAGATAGAAGAGTTTCTATTGAAGAAATTTCAGATACTGAAATAGTACAAAGAGTAGTGAAAGAAATTTTCCCATCAATTGAATCTCAAACCCAAGAAAATATTCTCTTAACTCAAGAAGAAACTGAAAAAGCCTCATTAATTAAAACCCCTCCTTTTCACGAAGTAATTGATGCATTTGATAAAATTATACTTTTTTTTGATCAACCTCCTGAGAATTTTAAGGTAACAAAAGAAGAAATTAAGTGGATTAAAAAATTACAGAAAAAAACAAAATCTTTTCAATCTGAATAATTAGTATTTTATTGGATGTGAAATATGATATTTGTACAATTTTTCATATAATTAATATGTGTGGATATAATATTCACACAAAACAATATAAATTATTAAAATATATATACTATGTTAAATTTGCAAAAAAATAAATTCATTAATATTAATTGTGACTTCGGATGATCAAATTTGCTTAATTTTGGTTTTTATTTTTCAAAACTTCGGATGATCAAAACTTCGGACGATCAAATCAAATTTGCTTAATTTTGGTTTTTATTATTTAAAACTTCGGATGATCAAAACTTCGGATGATCAATTTTGACCTGTAGTTTTAAAAATGTTATATTATTTAATTTTGTAAATAGTTTTAAAAGTATTATATTATTTAATTTTATAAATAATTTTAAAAAGTATTATAAATATTATATTATCTAATTTAATTTTGTAAATAATTTAAAAATATTTATATAATATTTTAAAATAGAATAAATTTAAAATATAAATAAAAGACACTTCCCAAAGTAATAGCCTTTAAATTAAAATAAATTTAAAAAATCACTTTTCAAAATATTCCTGGAGCAACTACACTAATCTAAAAAAAATAAATAAATTTAAAAAAAAACTTCCCGGAGCAACAGCCCGGGGACTACGCGCTAGTGGTAACTTTAAATATTTCACAATCAACAATTGAGAAATTATCTGTTCTTATATATAGGTTTTTCTATTATCTAAAGTAAAATTATATAAATAGAAAGATCATACTCAGAATATAGACCACAATTTAATTGTCAATATTTTTATTGAATTCGGTATGTTTACCATTTACAATGAGAAAATAAAGCTATAATCAGTTTTTTTCCTTACCCACCCACTATAAATAGTATTAGCATTCCAAGCTAAAGGATCGTATCCTCCGAGAATTCCTTTAACTTTTATAATTATTACAGTACGATACGATACACATTTGAGGTGTAAATCCACTTTAAATTAACTGAAATTCTTATGGAGAGTTTAGTAAAGAATAAATGCTCAATTTTACGAGGAAATTTCAGCCACATGTTTATAAGTAATAATGATGGAAAGTGATTTCGTTTGTTCTGCCGTACGGGTAACTAATTCTTGAACTAAAATTGTTCAAGGTTGCAAAATTACTGATGCCATAAATCGCAGATTCAAGTTGTTTATCAAGAATTTCTTGTAAGGTTTTATTTTGTTCCAAACACCAGTTCTAGAAATATGAAAATCATTTTCAAGTTCTGCAAGTAAAATGGAATTCTGAACAAT
The DNA here is from genome assembly GCA_003547095.1 of Diversispora epigaea. NCBI lineage: Eukaryota > Fungi > Glomeromycota > Glomeromycetes > Diversisporales > Diversisporaceae > Diversispora > Diversispora epigaea. The sequence continues at coordinate 323,573 of PQFF01000123.1, forward strand.
CCCCCATTAAATAATATATTTCCAACTTTAATCGCTTCTAGTTGCAAAACATCTCGTTTAAGGAGAGAAACCCATGCAGAGCGGATTCTTGAAGTGAAGAGCATCAAAAATAAGATTTGTATACTTTGTAATAATAGCGCTACAAAAATTTTCAAAATCTTGAAATTATTTCTACTAAAAATTGAAAGATAAAATGAGACTTTAACCGAGAACTTTAGTTTCAATACGAAGATTTTCTAGTCTTTTGGTCAAATTCATCAGCTGCCTTCATCAAATCAAAATTAAACTTTGTTTCTACATTCTCTATATTAACAATTTCACCATTAATATATCTTTATTGAAGTAAATAATTATCAATTATCCAAGTTAATTTATGTAACTTTTTAAACAGCATTTTTATATTAGATAGTAATGTCTCTAACTTACTTGAGAATCGTATCAAAATTTTCATTGGAAATGTGGTTATTAATTGCTTTGATATTTTTTTTCATTCAGAGTATTTAGATTTAAGGATTTAAATATAATTCATGAAAATCCATAGTACTTTGTCTTATTGTATTGTTGGATTAGAATAAGGTTTAAAAAATGATTTAAAAATATCACGTTCAAGTAATAATAAATCAACAATTAATTATATCCGTATCCGATGTTTTTAAAGTATCTAATTTTAGATGAGCAATATAGAATTCATCATTTGATTAAATTAATAAATTAAAAATTTAAATTCATCACTTGTATAATAATAAAGTGATTATATTTTTGATGTACTGTCTTGTTGAGTTATTGGAAAAAAATGTCCAGATTGGACAATTTGTTAATACATACATAATAATGTAAACTGAATTCATTCACTAATCCCAAGTTCAGGATCATTTTGTTATTGGACAAGTTTAGCAACAATTAATTTAACCTTTTGTTTTTAATCATAATTCTACATTCCGAATAAAGAGTAATTATTAATTGGATCGGTTTCATTATTACTTCCTGGTGCGGTGTAGTATAATTATGAGATATGAAAATAAGTATAAGTTATAGTTAATGTTTCAAATACTAATTTCTGATAACTTGTTGCAAAGACAACTGTTTCTAGCTCAAATCTAGTTAGAAAAGAAATAAAATTGACCTTTCTCCTATTTATCTATTTATTTTATTTTATTTTTTTTTAAAAAAAACTTACTCTTTAGTTAACATATATATCAATATATTGCAAGAATAAATGTGCCTAGTAAAATAACAAAAAATAAAAATAAAATTTTAATAATTTCAGAATAGGTAACTAATACTGAGTGATAATAATAATAAATTAAATAAATTAAATTATTTATTTTAATTTTTATTTAATCATCATCACCATCACTATCATTTTCATCATCATAAATCATCAAAATCATTTCAGCAGAAGAAGTTTCTTCTAATAATGATATCACGTCTAATATATAATTATAATTATTATCTTTATTTTCTCTGAGAGTTACGTAATGATTATGGAATTGTTAAAATTATTATTATTATTATTATAATTTACTTGTAATATGATCTGCTACCATTATTATCATTATTTGGAATTGTTTTTAATTAAAAATTGAGTGTGAGTCAATAAATGGAATGAATGAGTTAAAATCAATTAATGAGCATAGAACTAGATTGGTCCATCAACTGGGGTTAACACTGATTTAGTCGGGCATGTTTGATTGATCTGATTTAATAGGATATATGTTACAAATTTTTCTATAAACTGTCAAATTGATACATTGTTTTCTCCATTTTAGCAATAACTTTCCTAAACTCTTGTCTGTTTCCATCATCAGTTGTCTTATTCCTGATAACCACCAATTAAACCATCACAGCACTCTTCTATACTACCTGCATGTCTCTGCACTCACAGATTCACTCTTTCAAATAAAATCTTTATTTGTTCTCACTCAAAAGTTTATGATTTAATGTATCCTTATATCTCAAATGAATGTTCCATGGTTTTAGGTTTATCATAATATGTAAGCACTTTATTTGTCTAAAGGCATTGAGCGTTTCAGTCACAGAATTTGAAAATCTTCCTGGGCAGTAACTTCTTCAACGCGAACATTTTTTTAGTGAAACATCTGTATCCATCTCATCTCTTAAACCCTTGATCTTAATGATATTCATATGAAGTGAGATTTGAAACTTTCGAAATTTGATTATTGATTTACAGGCATCTATTTATCATAAGAAAGAAAATCATAATAAACATGTCCATTTTCATTGATTATAATCTACCAATAATTAATTAAAGATTTTTTTTTGATGTTTCTGATTATTCAAAAATTAATTAGCAATTTTTTTTATAATCAACAACCAAGGACATCACTTGGCCAGCTGACCACTGATTAAGAACTTTCTTTTACTTTGAAAAAAATGAGGAAATACATCATTATGTTTACTTGGAACGAAGCCAAATTAGTCTTTAGTATTTAGTGGTGATTCTATAATTATTTCCTGGTAAACGTCTAAGAACTTTTACAAAAAAATCATTACAATGTCAAAAATTATTCTCACATTTAATTTTTAATTGCACGGGTTTCTCAACTTACTCTTTCTTTATGCTAAAGAATGGAATGAGAATTGTTCATTTATTGAGTAATAAAAAAAAAGGGTTGATCAAATAAAAAACTTAGATTGTTCACGTGTCATACATTTTTGAGTGAATTAAGTGGATCTATTTTTTATAAAATATTATAAAATCAACTTGGGGGGCGTTTGGTCATGTTAAGTGTCAATCCTGAAGTTCATTGCCATCACACTCAACAGAAACTGTATCATAGTGTAGGTTGGTTAATCCATAAGCCGCGGTTAAACTTCAAGAAGGAAGTTAACATTGACCCATCAGAGGGGTTTGTACTTTTTAACAGAGGACCAAACTCGGTATCAGTATATGTTCGAAAGTTCCTTATATACATCAAATTATAGAAAAGAAAAAAATTTATGGGATTGCTAATCTAGCCAATTATGTCTAGCTGGTGTTAAATATTTTCACGTGACTATAGATCTTTCCATTTATCATGTTCATTAACACAATAATAATGACGATTGTAATAGTAATAATTAATAGGACCAATTTTTCAAAAATCAATAAAATTAGTACTTTCAATTACTTTCTTGAAAGTTTAGATGCTTTAGCAAAGGAAAATTAGGATTCAATTTCAACAAACATTTAATTTATTATTTTTTTTATTGTTTGAATATATACAGTACATACGTAAATCAACATCAAACAATATTACTGAATAAATTTTTTTCGAAAACACAGTATTTTAATATTTTCAATATTCTTATTTAACGTAACAAAATAATAAATGGTACAATGAAACACGTAACTCAACATGCAAATACTATAACTATATATATATTCTGATTCGGTATTATATTTAAAATAGAACTAAAATATTATTTGAAAAATCATTCTTCTATATCAAATAAAACTCCATTCTCTTCACTTTTTTGCAATAACTATTTGTGTTTATATATTTAATAAAAAAAAAAGCAATATGAAATATGATAAATATAGAAATTCAAAATTTATTTTGAAAATAAGGTCAAAACGAACTGATTTTATTTTCCATGTATCAAAGGATTAAATAATAATAGATAAAGATTATAAATATTATAAGTTTACAATAATAAACATCATCATAATATACAATATATTAATATTATATACTTACTTTTTATTAACATTCTTATTATTTTCTACTTCCTTTCAAGCTATTTCGACAATCTAGACAAATCTTAATAATTAATAATAATAATAATAATAATATAATAATAATAATAAAATTTTTATAGAATTAGTGGTAAGTAAGGCATAATGAAGTATAAAAATACAAATAAATTACTTATTAGTTCGATATCTTATTCTTTTCTCTTTAGTTATTGTATTTTCAACTGGGATAAAACAAATCTTTTGTTAAGATTGCAATTAAAAGGAAGGAATTGACAAAATTCAAAGCAACTTTTAGCTTCCTTTTCGGATAGATTTTATTATTTATATTGTATAATATAAATTTCAGGCATCAAAAAGCATATTATATGTATATAATCGATGAACATTTGATAAAAAGATTTTTTTTTGTCAGTAATATTTACATTTAAAAATTGAATAGAAAAAATAATGAATAACAACACATAATCACCATAACAAAAACCCCTATTTTAAATTTAGAATAAAATAAATAACCAAATATCGTATATTAATAAAGTTTAAAATATTTTCTCAACGTTTATTGATAAATCTTTCTAGAAATAACAATTATTATTCGCTTGTTATTTATAAATTACAGTATGACCTTGACTTATAATAATTGTTTAAATAATTGAGCGACAGGCATAATATTGATTCTATCATGGAACTTTTTTATCTTATTTAGAATTTAACCTTTATTCTCACTCTATTTGATCTAGTTTTTAAGCCTATGATAATTGAAAATAATAAGAAAAAACTATATTTCTTCTGTCATGAATAGATATAAAGTTAATTTTATTGTGATTCTTTACATCGATACGTTCTGTACCACATTAAAGCATCAAAATATTTTGAATAAATACGATTTTTGACCAAAGCATATAATTGTTAGAAATGTATTTATTTTTACAGAAAAATATTTCTTTATTTTGATTATTCCAATAAAATAATAAAATTAATATTTAACAGTAATAACGTTTAACAATTTTTTAAATAAATAAATTAAGTCTGATAAAAATGACTTTTAAATAAAATTGCACACTCAATTTCAAATAAAAAACGTGAATTCAGATAAAAACTTATTTTTTAAATTTTACTTAACAAACTATAAGTAAACAAAAAATGTCATATGAAAGAGCGTGCCCTGGATGCAAATATTTATTTTATAGGCAAAATATTCTAAAATGATTTTGATAAATGGACAAGTGGAAACAACAAAATATTCAAGATGTTTAAATAAATGCAACTAATGAGTCTTAAGCTTGTACTTAAACATATTCACTCATTACTCATAATATGAGCAACAAGTGGGACGAATTTATTTATAATACATACGATCGCAAGGAGGAAAGTTTAAACTATTAATATATTATTTTATTAAATAAATTATAATTTCCACATAATATTGGAATAAAAAATGTCCTTATTATTTATTCTTAATTTCATCATTCATTTATTATATATAATATAAATTATGACACAACTTCTCTCTCGTTGATAATATCTTCCATTAATATATCAATCACCATTTAGAATAAATAATACCAAAATCCAAACCACCTTTTGCTATTTTTTCTGACATCGTGAAATCTATCATAAAGTATCATTCTATTACTTTATGATACCAAATCTGCATTAAGTTGAGCATCTTGAATAAATTTATCATCATTTTTGAAATGTATGTTCCAATAACCATTATATTATATTAATCGTTAAACTAGGTTATTAATTCTGAATGTGTGATTTTTTATTTTTATTTTTTGACCTACTCAAGAAATTTTCATTGAAACATATATTCCGATACAAATTTTTTTTTTTTAAAAAAATAAAACTTATACCTAACATACTATAAGCGAACAAAAAATGCTTTAATTCGTGTTCCGTATAAGAACCGGACAATTGTTATAATAAAAATATAATAGAAGATGGCAAATTTATTATGCTTTTTTATAATATTGGAATCCAACTTCCTTTAAACTAAAGTATAATTTTTTTAAATAGATTATAAAATTTAATGATATAGTCAGTAAAATATGATATTTGGCTATTTTTTGAAGATGGATTTTTCTTTAATTTGGAAACAATTTCCTATAAGATGAAATAAAATTTTATTGGTTAAATTTACTATGTTTTTTGGATTCCATTTTACTAATAATTATTATTTTATACATATCCCCAATTTTTATTAATGAAATTGTCCGATTCATACACGGATCACGAATTAAATATGAATATAATATATCGTATTACTTTGAAAAAACGCACAAATTAGCAAATAAATTTTGTTGAAAAGTAAAATTTATTTCTTTACAATTATTTTCTTTAGAAAGGTTTAATGTAGTTATTTTCAGAAAAAGGAAACTATTTTATTAAGAAAAGACTGTTTATATTGCTTATTAAATGAAATGCGAGAACGAGAATTATCTTTTTTCATATTAAATGTACAACACAATATTACATTTTTCTATAACGTCTAACGTGATTAACTTAAAAAAACAGTTACAATCATCTCACCTTTGCAATAATTTTTTTTAATAATTTATTGGCATCTATATCCCCATTTTCCTTTGCTTTATTTAACCAGTATATAGCTTTTACGATATCTTTCTTGGTCCCGCGTCCTTCATAAAAGCATAATCCAAGCATATATTGGCCATCAGTATTATCATTTTCTGCAGCTTTTTTATACCAATTAAATTCTTTCATTTCATCTCTATCAATTCCATCACCATAACAACATCCTAAATTATATTGTGCTGTCGGATGTCCTTTTTCGGCAGCCTTCAGATACCATTCAAATGCTTCTTTTTCATCTTTATCAACTCCCATACCATCGTCATAATGACGCCCGACATAATTAATTGCATCAATATTTCCCTCACGGGCAGATTTTACACGAGATTGAAATCCTTTAGTTTCATCTATTGCTATTCCTATTTCATTTTTATAACAAAAACCAACCATAGATTGTGCTACAATATTTCCTTTTTCTGCAGATTTCAAATATAATTCAAATGCTTTTCCATGATTTTTTCCAACACCAACCCCATTCATGTAACAATATGCTACGGAATGCAAAGCTATAAGGGACCCTTTATCAGCAAGTTTATTATAAATCTGAAAAGCTTTTTTTGTATCCTTTTCAACACCTAGACCATCTAAATACATATCCGCAAGTGAGATGGTTCCAATTTCTTTGTTGATATTGTATAGTTTCTTTAAGGATGAAGGATTAAAAGAGGATGCATCAATTATTTCATTGGCAGTTAAATTAAAGAATTCAAAAGCCATTTGACAATCAACAACGGTCCCAATACCATACTGATAAAAAAATCCTATTAAGCTATTAAACAAATAATAAGATGGATGGCGAATCATTTCATAAAGTATTTTAACTGGATTCTTTTTATGTTCCCTAATATAATTTTTGATCATAATTGGTTGGATATCACGGTATTGTTCTTTGCGTATACTAATGAAAATGTCAAACAGATTATTAATGAAACTGTAAACTTCAGTCGTGACATCAACAAAAGGAGGATCAGGTTTAATTTCAGGCTCATTTTTCCTTGATAACGGAGAATTTCATATTTAGTAAATGTTCAGAAGATTTAAATATATATATATATAATATTAAAAAAAAAATGCAAACTTACATATTTAAATTTTCTAATTTAACATCTGTGACATTATAAGGTTGAGATAGAGAAGTTCCAAATTCAACGCTTGCATCAGAGATAATGATTTCGGAAAGATTTTTAACAACTTGAAAAATATCTGGTCGTGAGTCCCCATTGTGCTTCCAGCAATCTGTCAAAAATATAATAATTTATTATGCAAACAATAATTGATCTTAATAGATTATTTAAATTTGTACCAGTATATATTTCCTTGTATTTATGAGGTGTTCCAGGTATAGCCATTTCCCTCTTTCCTTTTGCAATATTGTTTAACAATTCAACATTTGACGAGAATTCCATTTCAAAAGGAGGATTACCACTAGAGATCTCCCAAAGAACAATCCCTAGACCAAAAATATCAGAACTCTTATTTTTACCAATCATGCTGAAGAGTTCCAAATATTGAGGATCCATATATTGGATTGGACCAAGAGTATTTGTAAGGGAATTTAAAGAATCGGAAATAATTTTTGTTATTCCAGATAAAACGTTAAATTTAATGATCCCATTATGAACAAGAATATTTTCAGAATTCTAATTAAAAAATAAATAAAAATTAAAAATAATTAATTTATAAAATTTATTTTTAAAATAAGAATGTTTTTTTTTTTTAAAAAAAAAAATAATAATTACGAATTTCCCATGAATGATATCATTAGAATGTAAGAACATCAAAACATTTGTAATTTGGTTTGCAAGATTTAATTTTGCATTCCAATCCATTTTTTGGAAATTAGTTTTCAGATATTGACGAAGAGAACCTTCATTAACATATTCGAGGATAATCATATAATTGTTAGTATTTTCTACAAAAATAAAAATAATTTTAAATAAATAAATAAATAAGTGAACAATTAATAATATAATATTTAAATATTAAGCATAATATTTAAATATTTNGTTCCAAATATTGAGGATCCATATATTGGATTGGACCAAGAGTATTTGTAAGGGAATTTAAAGAATCGGAAATAATTTTTGTTATTCCAGATAAAACGTTAAATTTAATGATCCCATTATGAACAAGAATATTTTCAGAATTCTAATTAAAAAATAAATAAAAATTAAAAATAATTAATTTATAAAATTTATTTTTAAAATAAGAATGTTTTTTTTTTTTAAAAAAAAAAATAATAATTACGAATTTCCCATGAATGATATCATTAGAATGTAAGAACATCAAAACATTTGTAATTTGGTTTGCAAGATTTAATTTTGCATTCCAATCCATTTTTTGGAAATTAGTTTTCAGATATTGACGAAGAGAACCTTCATTAACATATTCGAGGATAATCATATAATTGTTAGTATTTTCTACAAAAATAAAAATAATTTTAAATAAATAAATAAATAAGTGAACAATTAATAATATAATATTTAAATATTAAGCATAATATTTAAATATTTTTACCTTGCTTAGTGATGCCATAGAATTTAAGAATACTATCATGAATTTCCAATTTTCGATGCCTTTTAATCTTTTTTCATTTTAATTTAAAGTAGTGAAAGCATAAAATATTAACAGCAAATTCATTATATAATAAATAATTTTAATTCAACTCACTCCATTTATTAAATTATTCAATGTAGATTTATCATTATTATTTAAATAAACATTTTTAAGAGCGACAGTTTTTTGGGAAATTTTAAAAGTGGCTTTAAAAATATTGGCACTAATCAATTTTACATTCTGAAATTCAGAGTATTGATAAAATGGGATATTTTCTTTTTGAATAATATCTTCAATAATTAAATTATCCATCCAGATCTCCCATTCTTTTTCGTTTGTTTTTCCTTAGGACATGATGAGATGATTAACAATTCAAAAAGAAATAAATATTTTCTGAAAAAGTCACCAAATGATTATCATGAATCGGGTTAGATGAATGTTACACATTACGACATAATAGTTTTTAAAATTTACGGAAATGTATGTAAAAAATAATAAGGATTTAAATAAAAATTTAAAATTTCTATGCCGTAATTCAAAAAAGTGTCGCAATTAATTATGACATATGGTGTAATTAAATTTCCTTATGGCGCAACTCTTGTGAATAACTACGACAGATATCTTTAACCTGTTCTGGCTAGTATTCATTATTTGATTAATATCTTTTTATCTAGTACTAACGATATTTTCATAAGAGCCATTTGCATGTGATTATATAAATAATTTGAGAAATTTATTTCTCACCCCATACCAGTGTTGTACACGGGACATGTCCCAGGCCTTTTTGAACTTGTCCCATCTTTGTCCTACCTTTGTCCCAAACATGTTCCTACTTATATTTAACTTTTAAAAATATATATTTATATGTAAAATTAGATTCTAAGCATTTTTATTTAGAACATTAAAGCAAGTTATTATAATAAAATTTTGAATTATTATTATTTTTTTCATTGTCCCAACTGTCCCACTTTTGTCCCAAACATGTCCCATGACAACACTGCCCCATACCCTATATAGTTGTCACATTGTATCACACCCCTTAATATCAATTTTTATTGTATTTTTTTTTTTGGAAATCTTATTTGTCACATATCATTTTTTTCGGAAATATCGATTTTTATTAAATATCCTAGTGACAATTTTTTTACATACGAAAACCATATTTGTCACCAAATATTCGTCACATATCATTTGTCACATGAAAATAACACATGAGATAATTCTGATCACCTGCACAGGTCCTCCCTGATGCAAAAATTTCGTTTTTGGATCAATGGTTATTTTTTTTGACATATATTATTTTTTGATGCATCNGCAGTGTTGTACACGGGACATGTCCCAGGCCTTTTTGAACTTGTCCCATCTTTGTCCTACCTTTGTCCCAAACATGTTCCTACTTATATTTAACTTTTAAAAATATATATTTATATGTAAAATTAGATTCTAAGCATTTTTATTTAGAACATTAAAGCAAGTTATTATAATAAAATTTTGAATTATTATTATTTTTTTCATTGTCCCAACTGTCCCACTTTTGTCCCAAACATGTCCCATGACAACACTGCCCCATACCCTATATAGTTGTCACATTGTATCACACCCCTTAATATCAATTTTTATTGTATTTTTTTTTTTGGAAATCTTATTTGTCACATATCATTTTTTTCGGAAATATCGATTTTTATTAAATATCCTAGTGACAATTTTTTTACATACGAAAACCATATTTGTCACCAAATATTCGTCACATATCATTTGTCACATGAAAATAACACATGAGATAATTCTGATCACCTGCACAGGTCCTCCCTGATGCAAAAATTTCGTTTTTGGATCAATGGTTATTTTTTTTGACATATATTATTTTTTGATGCATCTATAAATAAACAATTATACGCATATCAAAAAAATAACCACTTTTTTACGTGTATCTTGATATATCAAAAAAAATAACCCCCTGATCTATCAAAAATGAAACTTTTGCTCCCCTGACAGGATAAAAGCCAGTACGGGGTTGTATAGGTTAAGGTCACCTTGTTGTTATCTGACCACTCATTTTAATCACGTATATATAGAATTACTATAAGGGTGAGCAATATTTCATCTCACCCTCAAAATTTTTTTGTATATGAAAATATATTAATTAAAATGATAAATTTAATATTCACGCAAATTATTTATCGGCATATTTTGAACTAATTTTTTTTTCAATACATCAAATAATACTTAAAATAACTTTCTCTTCCAAATGGATTAAAGTGGATTTATAATATTTTGTGGCATTTTTTTTTATTCACGTTTAAATAATATAATTGTCTTATAAAATCAAAAAATAATAATAATTATTATTTTTTAATCTAGTTAAATAAGACATTTATAACGGATTGATTTTTTCAAAAAATTTCCTTCGCTTCGGTCAAAGGTTACGTTTCATAAATAAAATTGAGAATAAAGAATGAATTTACATGACTTTGGATTTTAAAAAATTTTAAAATGGAAAATAAAAACGAAATTTCATTATTTAGAAAATTATATTGTGTTTGAACAATAAGTATAAAACCCATTTAGTTGGTTATTATGTATCCTCTGTGACAAATTAATGCAAATAATAGAAACCAAAGACTGAATTTTTTTATAGTATATAAAAACTATCAAAATAATATATGTTTTTTTTATTTTATTATTAGCGTTAATATAAATATAATTTTAAAAAATAAATTTAGTATCTGATATTAATAAATATCTACATCATTAATGAAATTTTCATTTACAAAAATGCTACATAATGTTGACCTTTCTTGATTTTCAACATCTTATTTCGTCCATCGATCCACTTAGCTTTAGATATTGCATACTCTTTATTTCTTATCTAAATAAATTTTTATCTGAATTCATGCTTAGAAGAAAATTTCTTTGAAATTTATGTATTCGAAATTTCTTATGCTTTATCCCATAATTGGTAATTTTGATAATATTTTATCCTTTATTTACCTCATGAACCATTATAAGTATTATCCCATGGTAAAGGATTACAACCTGGAAAATATTCTGAAACCCATCTCACATTTTTAAAGTAAAATTCTGTGGGATATCTTTACGGTAAAGTTATTGACTAATTGAAACTGATGACAATTATTTTTCATTATTATACCACAGAATTGTAGTACAAAAACCTAATACATTGAATTAAGTAACGAAATTTACCATTATCGTTACGTTATTTCTCACAGAGATAATACTTGTAAAATAAATCGTTAAATGTTATCTAGTTAAAATAATTAATTAGAGCAAAGTTTATATCGTGTACTATCGATTATATAAATTATATGCTGTGTCATAATTTTGTGTTCCATTGTTCAAAATATTTTAATACAGTACAACGTTGAGATTTCTATTACTGGCGAATTCCCGATGAGCACAGTAATAGCCAGTAGAAATGTATTTTTATCTCTCTATTCAATACCAATAGAAATGTATTTTATCTCTAGTCAATAGGACCACTTGTTTATTTCACAACTATGTATTATTACAAAACATTAATTGGTGATTCGGAAGTTATTAATATAGTCATTCGTCGATAAAAAAAAATTATTTTTCGGCATATAAGAAAGTATCCTTTATTTTTTGAAAATTTACCGAACTTTTTACAAATAAATACTCAAATAGTATACCTAAAATTTCAACTATGGTTATATTCGGCAATTGTATTAATAAATGATCACCAATTAAAAGAATTTATGAAATTTCTATTATTGTAAAAATTAATACTAAATAAACTGTTAATATATGTTGTGTAATTTTCGAATTTTTTAATATAAAAATACAAAGTAAAATAATGCTTACAAATAATTTTTGTTCACCTTCGAAAAATTTAATCTCATTTATTAACACGTAGTTGCATCATGGGCACATGTTTGTCTTCTGAAGAAAAAAAATCGAGGTTACGGAGTTATCTAATTGATCAACGGATTGAAGAAGACAGGATAAGATTCAAGAAAGAATATAAAATTCTTCTGCTAGGTAGCTGTTTACTGTATTTATTTTGTTTTTTTAAATTAACTTTTGTAGATCTCGAAAGAAGGGTCTTTGCAACCACGTTTATTCAATTTCCTCCGTAGGTTTTTTTGGAGATAAACTGTAATTGTACATTATAACTTTGCAGGGTCTGGAGAATCTGGAATATCGACAATAGTCAAACAGATGAAAATATGTCAAAACGGTTATACTAAGGATGAGTTGGCACAATATCGAATCACTGTATATAAAAACCTTGTCGACTCCGCACAAGATTTTGTTTATGCTATGAAGAAATTACGACTGGAGCCTCGAAAGTTAGTGAATAAAGTATGTATTTTAATACGTAAATAATAAATCGATGAGAGATAAAGTGCGAATAAATTTTAATGAAAAAAATTTTACAGATTTTCTCCGAAAAAATTTTTGATTATTATGTCGAATCCGAACCATCATTTCAATTAAGCCCAGAAATAGTAGAAGCTATTGATTCTTTGTGGCATGATCCAATAATATCAGAGGTTATGGAGAAACAAGATCATTTCTATTTAACGGAATCAGCGCCTTAGTGAGTTTAAATATTTTATTATTGATTATGATAAATTAGAATTATTAATTACCACATGTATCGTCAGTTTTTTTGCAGAAGTAAGACGAATTGGGGCACCGGGATACATTCCTAATGAAGCAGATGTTCTTCAAGCAAGAACAAAAACCAGGGGTATATTAGAAACAAGATTTGACATGGGACAAATGAGCATACGGTATGTTATAACATCAACAGAATTACAAAATTTAATCACATTCTTGTGATATTAATATATCAACATATGNAAGAAATTACGACTGGAGCCTCGAAAGTTAGTGAATAAAGTATGTATTTTAATACGTAAATAATAAATCGATGAGAGATAAAGTGCGAATAAATTTTAATGAAAAAAATTTTACAGATTTTCTCCGAAAAAATTTTTGATTATTATGTCGAATCCGAACCATCATTTCAATTAAGCCCAGAAATAGTAGAAGCTATTGATTCTTTGTGGCATGATCCAATAATATCAGAGGTTATGGAGAAACAAGATCATTTCTATTTAACGGAATCAGCGCCTTAGTGAGTTTAAATATTTTATTATTGATTATGATAAATTAGAATTATTAATTACCACATGTATCGTCAGTTTTTTTGCAGAAGTAAGACGAATTGGGGCACCGGGATACATTCCTAATGAAGCAGATGTTCTTCAAGCAAGAACAAAAACCAGGGGTATATTAGAAACAAGATTTGACATGGGACAAATGAGCATACGGTATGTTATAACATCAACAGAATTACAAAATTTAATCACATTCTTGTGATATTAATATATCAACATATGTATCTGTTAGTATGATTGATGTAAGTGGTCAAAGAACAGAACGAAAAAAGTGGATCCATTGTTTTGAATCCGTTACATCTATTCTCTTTTGCGTCGCACTCAGTGAATATGACCAAGCCTTACTTGAAGAATCAAGCCAGGTATTTTGGTAGAAGTTTTTTTAAAAGTAAAACTTTACAACTCCTTACAACTCTTTACAACTCTTTGCAATCCTTTACAAGGAATAATAACAGATAAATTATTTTATATTATTTATATATGCTTATAGAATAGGTTGGCATATAGTCTTTTATCATTTGAAATAATAATCAATAGTCGATGGTTTTTACGAACGTCGATTATTTTATTTCTCACTAAAATTTATTCATTCCGAGTAAAATTATCTCGAGCACCTCTTGAACAATATTTTCCCGATTATTCTGGTACTGCATTCTAATATATATATATACATTCTTAATGTTTAATATAATTATAATTAATATTTGTTCTTAATGTTTAATATAATTAATGTGCAGGGGGATCAGACATCAATAAAGCTGCTAAATATATATTATGGAGGTTCACACAAACTAATAGGGCACGACTGAATATATTTCCTCAGTGAGTAATTAATTTACCATGTTTATGCAAAAAACTTTACATACTTAATTTGAATTAATATTATCATCAACCATTATAGTCTCGTAGATGAAACCGCCACATCAAATGTAAGTAATTCATTTTATCAAAGTATTCAGTTTGTTATTTTTATATACATATTTTTATTGTGTTTAAATTTTACTAATCTACATATAAACATATTTAATTGTTTCTGTATGAATTTATAAAGATGCGGTTAGTTTTTTCATTGAATTTCTTTGCGTAATTTTTGGATAATTTTGTTGTATTGTTTCATTGTTTTTTTATTGATTTAAAATTCAAATTGATTAATTTAGGCTAATTTTTGCTGCCATAAAGGAAACAATCTTGCAGAATGCTGTCAATTGTAGCAGTATCTTATGAAGATTTGATATTACTATTGTATTTTGTTTCTCTAATATGATATATTTTGTATATTGTTCATTTAATTTATGCAACATCAATGATAGCATTTTATCATTCAGGACAAATTGCATAAGGAAACATTATTATCATTTTAGGAAATTTTGTAAGTTAGCATTTTGGTTTGTAAATAACTATTACCTCAACTGTCAAAATTTGCAAAACTATTATTGTGCCGTGCAAAACCTAAATTACATTCTTGTATAAATTAAACTTACCACTTGATAAAGAGTTCCAATTTGTCCTATTTTTGGCATGCCGGTGCCTATTAGATCCTATTATTAGAGTAATAATATAATATAAAAAACAGTAGAAAAATAAATATTTTATGGATAACATTAATAATAATATTTTTTTTAGATCGAACATATTTCATTTTGCAGTTCAATTATTATGTTCAAGAAGCGGTAAAAATTATTGTATTAAACATAAGAATTGATCGGTTACATAAACCAAGTTTAAAAAGAAAATAAAAAACAAATCATACAACTTTGAAATTTACTTACTTCTTCAGCTGTATCAGCTTTTTCAAATTTCAATACTTCCACTCCTTCACAGGAACTGCACTTCTACTAGACTAGTTGTACTACTAGTTATAAGGCAAGGAATTTGATTTTGAATAAAACGTAAAGAACTATTGGGTAAGAAAATTATTCAAATGATAACTGATAAGATTAAATTTTATTAAAATTAATTAATTTCATTTCATTTTTATTTATCATTTATAATTTCAGTTATTAATTTATGATTCATTCATTTTTATAAATCATCATTTATTTATTTTTTTCTGATTTATTTGAATATCCAAATATTAATAGTAGTAGCTATTGTAGTAGCCGGTGTAGATTCTTCTTATTAGCGGATTACTATTATTCTATATTATTAATAGATTATGGGTATGGGTATTGAAAAATATCACCGCAGGTGATTGTCACCTCTAGCAAAATTTAATTTCATGATCAACCCTAAACCTAACTTTTCCCACGTAGATTTAATTTTTCCCAGTGGTGACAATCAGCTACGGTGACATTTAGCAGTTTTCTATTATTATTAGTAGATTATTATCTTTATTATCTTGGTGGATTATTATCTTAGTGGGTTATTTTTATGATATGTATATGTATAATATTAAATCAAATAAATAAACTCAATCAAATAAATTGATCCGAATTACCTAAGAAACATAGAAATAAATATTATTTATTATTGTAAAAATAATAAAATATATAAATAAAAAATATAATATAATAATACTTACTAGGACATAAATTAGACATAGATTTAGTTAATTTTTCAAGTTCATTTTCAAAATTTTCTTCATTCTTGGGTTTTGGAAGATTTGAATAATTAAGAAGTCAACTGGTATAAATTGCTTGTGGATGTGTTTGATAATTAAGAGGAGGCTTAGTTGTAGTTGTTGTATTGGTTGATTCTTGATTTGCTGAAAATTCTTCAGCTTTTTTAATTTGAATTCCAATTTCCAAATCTTTATTTTTCCCTTTTTCTAAATAATCTCTATAATCAATAAGATATTTCACCAACTCATCACGTAATTCTTTAAAAGTGGGTCTATTTGTAACTCGAGCGTCCCAGCACCTCATAATTGTTGCTGTAATTAATTTGGGAGTATGAAATGGAATTTTTGGTCGTAACCCATTGCATATTTTCATAGCTAAATCTTTATCATGTGGTATATCAAGATATGGAGGAAAGCCCGTAAAATTTCGTAAGCAATAATTCCAAATGAATATACATCAGCAGCTTTTGTATATTCTTCTTCACCACTTAATACCTCTGGAGCAATATATGGCAATACACCAAATATATTCTTTTTTTCGGGATTATTTGGATTTGTCCCTATTAGTTTACTTAATCCAAAATCTGAAATCCTTAAAAAATATGAATCTTTAAAATCAGATGATAAAATATTTCCAGGATGAAAGTCTTGATGAACTATATCTAATTCATGAATATCCATCAAATTTAAAGATAAATAATATAGATTTCTTAATTTTTGAAACCAATTGATATTATTAAAATTAATTTTTAAATATTCTCGAAGATTTCCATCTGCTATATATTCTAAAACCATCATATATGAGTAAGTTTTTGGATCTTGTGTAATTCCATAAAATTGAATTGAAGCAAATTTAGTGTAAGTTTTTAAGTGAATTGCCATCTAATAACATAAATATTTTTAATTTATAGTTAAAACATTATATAATAATTTGAAAATTAAATTTAAATATTAATTAAAATATTTACCTCATTTAGGACATCATTTAATTTCACAAAATTATCAAACTTTTTTAATGCTACTTCACTTTTACCATATCTTTTCCATTGTTTATTTTCAATAATGTATTGTTCCGAAACCACCTTTACCTATTTTTTCAACATCTTTAAATCTATCACAAGGTATCCATTCTATTAATTTCCAAAAATCAGCGTTTAGTTGAACATCTTGAATGAATTTATCTATTTGGTCATTTCCACTTGTCCAATTATTAAAATCATTTTGGAAATTTTTCGAGTTACATGATCTGCACCACTTAAATCCACTATATTCTTGATTACATTCTGAGCATTTTTCATATGCCATTTTTTATTTATTTAGTAATGGTATGAAAGGTAGAAATTTATTTTTTTTTGAAAAAAAAACCAAATTACGTTTAAATTGCAAAATGCATTTATTAATAGCATTTTAGTATTTTATAATATTTTTACGCAAAACGCTAGCAACCAGGTTTACGTTTGAAAAACAGAATAGTAAATTACATACAGTGTTTTAGTCACACGAAATTCATTAAGAAATTATGTGAAATAACAATATGCGCATATTATTACTAAAATTATTTTTTTCCGAATAAATTAAGTAATAAAAATAAAATGTTCATTTATTTATTAGTCACACGAAAAAAAAATAAACATTTTATTTATTTATTTATTATGAGTGCATGGTAACTTTATTATTATTATTATTAATCTATTACGAACCAATTTATTACATAAATTTAATTAATTAAATTAAATTAATTATAATCTTAAAGAAAATTGTTAGCGATCAAATTTCTATATCCTAATTCTTAATAAATATAATAATTTATTTTAAATTAAAATTATTTATGAAAAAATCATTTGGGCAGTTTTTTGAATTATAGAATTTAACATCAAATCTTCAAAAATCTTTAGAAGAATCCGGAAGGCAATTCTTAAAAATTATTTCATAATACTAATACAATAAATTTTTCTGCATTAAGATGGATGATAAATTATTTTTTAATTATATTTTTTATATTTTAGTTAAATCTTGAATTTGAACAGAGAAAATATGTGAGCTATTATTCAAAAAGCCATTCAAATGCATATTATTATTATTTTTTTATTTATTACGGAGATAAATAAGTTTAACCAGGGGAATTTCCCTCCACCCTTGTAATATGCTACTAATTGTTTATTGGCTATTCATAATATGATTAATCATGTGAAATCAAGTTATTATTTTATTTATTTTAAGCGCGAGAACATTTCATATATTTTTCTTTTATAATAAACAGTAATATGATTTCTAATAATAACTCTAATAAAAAAAATAAGTAAAATAAAAAAAATAAACAAATTATAATCGATTTGTAGAACTTACACAATTATTTGGAAGATAAAGTTCAAACTTGATCATAGTTATATCAAAAAATTAATTTTACTTTTTATTAAAATTAATTCAAACATTTAAAAGGATTTTGCAGGCTTGTATTCTTTTTAAGATTCAAATTTTTCTTATAAAGTACAAGTACAAAGTCTTTGATAATTATAACTATTATTGTTAATAAATTTATTCTATACAGAATTTTCATTAAATAGATTAGAAACAATGATTAAATTATTTTCATTGATGAATTACATCAGCTAATTTAATAAGCCGTATTACGTAAAATATACATAAATCACGTAGGTCTTATAATATTAAATAGATTTACATATAATATAGATACGTATATTTACATATATTCAGTTTCCTGATGTAAAATTATAAATAAGGTAACAGGTAACATTTATTTTATTTTTTAACCTTAGGAATGTGATATTAATTATGGCTTCTACTAGCTCACAATGGAAGAGAAAATTTACTGGAAAATTTGCAAATGTATAAAGAAAGAATTTCAAAGGCAATCTTTTAATCATTTATTTTAATTATGAAATAATTATGATAGAGATGTTTGTTTAATTATAATTATGATGATCAAATCTTAACATTTACTATAAATAGTATTTATATTTATTTAATATTGTAGTTAGAAGAGTTTAATTAAATCTGGTGCGTATACTGAAACGTCTTCGAGTAGAATGAACACATATGATCAAGAAAATCAATTGTGTATTAATAACATTGTTTATTGTAAAGGAAGATATTATTATCCTTGTAAAGATATTAATGGATTCAGTTTTCTTTTACAGAGTTAGAAACTTTATAAACACAATTTTAAACACTTAGATTTTTAAAATATCAAAAAAATAATAATTGATTACATACTGTCTGCTTTAACTTAAATAAAAGCTATACTTCATAATTTCAGTGATCAAATAAAATAATAAAATAATAAAAATATAAAATGTAATAAAATGAATAAGTAATCCTATATTAAATATAATAATAGCAAGATCGAATAAAATATAATATATTTATATCTGAAACATATATTTAATTCTAAATCAATTATTCAATTAATTTCCAGTGAATTAAATTTACATTCCATTTCTTGAGTTTCACTTTCTTCATCTTCAACTATACAAATTTAAATATAGTTAATAACTAAATATATCAGAAAAAATAGTTAAAGAAATAAATTTACCAATTATATCATCAGGAATTGAAAAAAATTGCTGTCTTGAATCTAAATAAATAATTAATACAAAATCTTTTTATAAAAAAAAAAAATAAAATTTATTTATACTTACCAAATGTATCATATTCAGGAATTGTGGTTTTAGGTATTAGTCTACTTATATATATTGCTTCAGGATGCATTTCATTTGGATGATATTTAATAAAATTCTTGTTTGATTTATTTGCTGCTTTAACTTGTTTTCTTATTTCACCACCATAAGAATATTTACCAAAATGAGATTCCAATTCTTTAGCAGTTGGACGATTGAGAGGTTCAGAATTCCAGCATTTTTCCATAGTTTTTTTGAAAAATTGAGGAATTTCACACTTGAATTCAGGTTTAAGCCCTTTGCAAATTTCCATTACAAGATTTTCATTATGTGGGATATTATAATATGGCGGGTAACTAGTTAGAACTTCTAACATAACCATTCCAAAAGAATAAATGTCAGATGCTTGGGTGTATTCTCCTCTACTCAATGTTTCAGGTGCCATGTATGGAATTACACCATAAATTTTTTCTAGATCATTTTCTGTAACTGGTTTGCATAGTCCAAAATCTGTAATATAACTTAAAGTAAAACTTTGATTAACTATGTTACCAGAATGTAAATCTTTATGCATTAAGCCCATTACATGGATATTTGTAAGTCCATTTATAATAGTTGATAAAATAAAAGATTTTCTCTGCCAAGTTAATTTTTCAAAACTATTATTCAACAGTTTTCGAAGACTACCATATTCTGCATAATTCATAACCATCATATATTCATTTTCTGTTGAATTTTTAGTGATGCCATATATTGCAATTGATCTTTTACCTCGAAACTTAAGTTGATTTTTAATCTAAAATATTTTTAATATTAAATAAAATTATTATATATTTAAAATAATGAAATTAAATAACATGAAATATTTACCTCTTGCAAAAAATCATTTTTATTTGTTGGATTATCAAGACTTTTCAAGCAAACACCTTGTTTACCATTCCTACGCCAATAAACTTCATCAGAGAATGTAATGAATCCATCAAGCCAATCCGCTTTATATACTGTGCCAAAACCCCCTTTAGCAAGATATGTTACATTCTCAAGTCTGTCAAATGGAATCCATTCAATAATTCCTTGATATTTATTTGCACTAAGTTGTATTTGTTGAATAAATTTATCAATTTCTCTATCTCCACTTGCCCATTTATCAAATTCATTTTGAAATTGTTTGGCATTACATGGACGGCACCAATTTCTTCCAGTATTATTTTGATAACATTTATAGCATATTTCATGATTGCTAAAAATATTGGTTAGAGAATTGTCATAATATTAAAAAATTGATTTCAATAATTATAAAATTAAATACTCACTAACTGTAATATAATTTATATTGATTAGTTTATTATTGATTAGAGAATTGAATCGTTATATAATATTAAAACATTGATTTCAATAATGATAAAATTAAATACTCACGTGCTGTAATATAATTTATATTGATTAGTTTATTAATGATTAGAGAATTGAATCGTTATATAATATTAAAATATTGATTTCAATAATTATAAAATTAAATACTTACTAACTGTAATATAATTTATATTGATTAGTTTATTAATGATTAGAGAATTGAATCGTTATATAATATTAAAATATTGATTTCAATAATTATAAAATTAAATACTTACTAACTGTAATATAATTTATATTGATTAGTTTATTAATGATTAGAGAATTGAATCGTTATATAATATTAAAATATTGATTTCAATAATTATAAAATTAAATACTCACGTGCTGTAATATAATTTATATTGATTAGTTTATTATTGATTAGAGAATTGAATCGTTATATAATATTAAAACATTGATTTCAATAATTATAAAATTAAATACTCACTGACTGTAATATAATTTATATTGATTAGTTTATTATTGATTTGAGAATTGAATCGTTATATAATATTAAAACATTGATTTCAATAATTATAAAATTAAATACTCACGTGCTGTAATATAATTTATATTGATTAGTTTATTATTGATTAGAGAATTGAATCGTTATATAATATTAAAACATTGATTTCAATAATTATAAAATTAAATACTCACGTGCTGTAATATAATTTATATTGATTAGTTTATTATTGATTAGAGAATTGAATTGTTATATAATATTAAAACATTGATTTCAATAATTATAAAATTAAATACTCACGGACTGAAATATAATTTATATTGATTAGTTTATTATTGATTAGAGAATTGAATCATTATATAATATTAAAACATTGATTTCAATAATTATAAAATTAAATACTCACGTGCTGTAATATAATTTATATTGATTAGTTTATTATTGATTAGAGAATTGAATTGTTATATAATATTAAAACATTGATTTCAATAATTATAAAATTAAATACTCACGGACTGTAATATAATTTATATTGATTAGTTTATTATTGATTAGAGAATTGAATCGTTATATAATATTAAAACATTGATTTCAATAATTATAAAATTAAATACTCACTCACTGTAATATAATTTATATTGATTAGTTTATTATTGATTAGAGAATTGAATCGTTATAATATTAAAACATTGATTTCAATAATTATAAAATTAAATACTCACTCGCTGTAATATAATTTATATTGATTAGTTTATTATTGATTAGAGAATTGAATCGTTATATAATATTAAAATATTGATTTCAATAATTAAAGAATTAAATACTCACGGACTGTAATATAATTTATGTTGATTAGTTTATTATTGATTAGAGAATTGAATCGTTAAATAATATTAAAACATTGATTTCAATAATTATAAAATTAAATACTCACTCGCTGTAATATAATTTATATTGATTAGTTTATTATTGATTAGAGAATTGAATTGTTATATAATATTAAAACATTGATTTCAATAATTATAAAATTAAATACTCAC
>PQFF01000123.1:363640-417655 GCA_003547095.1 Diversispora epigaea
GGGGGGGGGGGGGGGGGGGGAGGATAAGGGAGATGAGGAGGAGAAATTACTAATTCTAAAGATATTCCCGAAATACCAGATTTAAAGATTTAATATGTAGTTTATTTCATTCACTTATTCATAGAAAATATCCTTTATCATTAAATTTTCGAATATCTTATTTACCCATCATCATAAATGGAGTTAAAGAATTATTGAACTTTTACCTAATAGCAATCCACACTTGATGATAATGGCAACTAAATCTCATTCAAAATTTGGTAGATTATTATTTGTTTCGAAATTTATTGAACATATTCAACAATATATTCGATTCTTATTAGAAACTCCAAGTTTATTTCTTCATGGTGAACAATTATTGAAAAAAACGTAAATATGAGAAAGCATCTGAGAATTTTATTCGAGCTGGGGTAGCTTTTTGTGAGTATTTTTATTATTATTTATTTATTTTTATTTATTTTTATTTATTTTTATTTTTTTTATTATTCATTTATTTACTTATTTATTTATTATTTATTATAAATTTATATTTTTAAATTTATTTATTATTTTATTTATTTTTATTATTTATTATTATTTATTATTTATTAAATTTATTATATTTTAATTTCTAATTAAATGTAGCAAATGAAATGATTACACCGGTAACCATCGCAAGATTATTTACCAGTAAATTTGATTGGTTACTGTAGACATATAGCAACTCTCTATTTGAATTGGCAACAAAATTTTTATTTAATTAAATTTTGTTGAAATTATTTAAGGATGAACATGTAATTTTCATTTTTAATTTTTTTTTAATTTAATATCGTATAATATTGTTATTAGCATTTATACTGTACATTCTACTAACCTTTTTACGTTTATACTATACATTTAAATTAATTAATTTTAAAATTAAAGTCCGGATGGTTGTGATCTGGATCAAACCTCTGTTCAACGATTTTCAGTAATTCATTAAAAATGGACATGTCTGATGAAGCATATAAAGCAATGATGACAAATCCTAGATCAACACCGTAAATGTATATAGTTAATGAGTTAATGAGAATTAATAATAATAATAATAATAATAAAGCAAATCTTCATCCGTTCATAAAAGAATTATGTGGAAGAAAACAAAGTATGAAACTTCGGCAATATCCATTTTTGGTTCTTTGAAAGGATATGGACCAAATACTTGAATTTCATGCTCGAAATCATATTTCATCTGAACCACCTAATTATTCGATGATTAGTTAGTTATTCGTATATTTTATTTAATTATTTAATTATTATTGTTGTTTACATTGCATTTATTCATTGTTATTTATTATTTAATTATTCATTCTTATTTAATTCTTTAATTTTCATTTAAAGCATTGAAAAGAACAACATATGAAGATATTCTAAAGGGTAAATTTAATTGTTTTATTTTATTTTATTTTATTTTATTTTATTTATTTTATTTTATTTTATTTTATTTTATTTTATTTATTTAATTATTTAATTCAATTTAATTTATTTAGATGATGCTTCCATATAATTATTTTCATTGAACGATTTAAGTCTTACACTCTCACAATGGCTAGACTCGAATTAGGACGGGAATTTACTGAAAAAGTAAAAAATATTCAAATTGATTTGATTTCTTATTAATATTATATATATATATATTTATTTATTTTAATTTATAATATATAATCTTTAATTATAATCTACAACTTCAATAAAATTCCATGATGCAATCAAGTGGTAAATTCTATTTAGCAATTTCGATCGTTGAGCTATTTTTGAAAGAATGACACGAGAATATTTACTACCACTCTGATACAAGGTATATTTTATATTTTTTTTATCAATATTTTATTTTAACTATATAATATATCTACATATATTTAATTAATATAAAATAGAACTATTTAAAATTTATTTTAAACTGTATTAAAATATTTAATTATTTTAATTATACATTTTTTAAACGAAAGTGATCAAATAAAACGGGTTAATGATAATTAGACAACTCAAGTCAGCCATGTTACGAAAATATTTAGAAAAATTTGTTAAAAAAAAGAAATAACACTTTGTCGTTATAGAGCCGTTGTATTAAGAACTATATTAACTGTTAGAGCTTATGCAAGCATTCCGGAATGGTTAACATCTTTTTATAAGGTAACGATTTATTATTATTATTATCATCTTTTAAATATCGATTCTAATATTATTATCAATTTATTATTTAAAAAAAAAACACAATCAAGAGGATAATATTAATTTGGTCAATTATCGGATACCACGACAGTTTAGAATTAATGTAAAAGTTGTGTAATATAAAAATACTTTCTTCTTCACGCATCTCCTAACCAAGGATTTTTGAAATTCTTTTAAGGAATTACGGATCACAAGGAGAAACCAGCCAGTCATTGCTTACCTTGGAATATAATTGAAAGTGTTTGATCTTTATTAAAAGAAATGACAAATAACAAGTCGGAAAAGAAAATTATTAAGATTAAATAATGTTTTAGATAAAGTTAACAATGATTATTTAGAAATAGTAACACTACATCATTATGAACTGTAGAGCTACAAAGATTATTCGGAAAAAATGATTGAAATTATATATAAGCTATTGGTTTGATGGCTGAGCATTATAAATTCTTATGATGGATCCGAGAGGAAATGAGGTTAGTAATGCATAATTATGTATAATATTTCTATTTATATGTTGAAGGCACTAAGCTTCACTTATTCGATTTATTAATTGTATGACTTATCTATATAATTTATGTACCAAACTACACTTATTCATATAATTTATATGTTGAAGACACTAAGCCCTGCTTAACTATATATATTTTATTTTTTATGTCATTTACAATATAAAAAGAATACGGAGTACTACAGTCTATGTAAATTGGAAGAATCTCTGGTTTCACTTTTCTAGAGTTAATGGAAGAAAGGTTTCGTAATATTGGGATCAGCAACAGTACTCATAAAATTTATTGCACGAAACTTCTTGTCATATAAAATTGTAGAAGGGCTGAATTATTGAACAGTACCGTAATAATTTTACTAGAATTGCAACTGAGTTCGAATCAATAAATACTTCTATCGCAACACTCCAAAATGAAATTTATCAACATTGGCAATCGTCCAAAGAGTCGAACCTATCGAATCAGATCAACAATGCGAGGCGGGAAAATCTGTAATCTCCTCTGCAAGTTATTTGACTATTGACTCTTCATCCAATAAGAAAATGAAATTGTGCTTTACGTGTGTTAATACACTTTCTCTGAAAGAAAATTTCGAATAACATTTTTTTGATCTCAGTCCGGGCCAATTGACATTTACAGGGATTAGCCTAACCGTCTGGGCCCAATTTAAACAAATTTTTGATCAAATCAAGGCTGAAAAGATATTTACTTTAGAAGAGACATTCGCATTCTTACAATTGGAGGGAATATTAGGAAGGTCATTGTACAAGGGGTTTATGAAATAAATATTAAGAAGGATGCCTAGGAGCCGGCGGGCATGATATTTCAAGATTTATTCTTCCCTTTAAACGTGATCTTTCACATTTGTAATATAGCATTAGAAAAATATTACTATTTATAATCAATAAAGTTATTCTAAAAAATTTAGAATATATAATTTGATCGTCAATCTGTACAACAATAAAAGAATTATTCTCGAACTCGAAAATGTCAATTATTATTCTAAGCTGTTTAATAGCGTGCGAAAACTCTCTCAGTGCTTTTTGAAGTTAAAATCGATAAAGCCGAGCTAGTTGGTTTCCTCAAAAAAGCCATAAAAGAGAAGACATCTAAGTTCGATAATTTGCATCAGATAAACTCAAATTATGGAAGGTTAATATTCCTACGGATAATGAAAACAATAAATTAACTACTGCACAAAACATTAACATTAATACAAAGGACGACCTTGAGGGTTGGAACTTAAACTGCTTTCGATGCACTTTCCCGCTGAGCCACCAGAAGAACACATACGACGTCTCGACGAAAGTAAAGAGGTCCATTGCACCGCCACGTACGCGCGTAAGACTAAAATTTTTAGTGGATGGTGACTCGCCAAACAATGTCTTTGAAAATTTTGAAGGATAAATTTTATGAAGTTTTCACGTTTCCAGAAGGGACAGAAGATGAACATATCACCATAAGTCGGTAGAAAGATTTCGAAATGTAGAGTGTCAAAATCTGATCAGACAAAACCAAACCCCCGCCAAAGATGAGACAATGGATGGTGTAGTGGAACGTTAAGTTATTTATTTTTCTACTGACAAAGATTTAGTATTGTCTGTAACCTGCATTCAAATAAAAAGAAAATACCTTTGTTCTAATTGTTCGACTTGATTTAGACGTTTTGCATTTTAAATCCTGTTCGGTATCATTCCTCCTAATCTATCATAAAACAATCAATAAATGGATTTAATAAAAATATAATAATTCATAGAAAATTTAAATGAAAATGAATAGAAATAGGGATTAATTAAATATAAAATATAAATATCAGAATTCTGGTAATTCATCTATTATATCATCAACTGCATTACCACTTTCTGCTGTTCCTATAGTCACATTATATCCACCCTATGGAGAATAAAAAAGTGTCAATCATAGCTTTTAATTATTCCCTTTTACTGGATAAACAATCGGCTATATATGAATTGATATCCTAATATATTTCATTTTGCTTAGGAATTTAGACGATACTACTTTGGTTTTAATATATTGACCATCTATAAAAAGGTAATTATTATTATTATTCTTTTTAGATACCAATTTCATAATTTCCCTTATCGAGAGAAATGTGATAAATATGAAATGTAAATTAAATTAAATAAAATAAACAAATTATTAGAACATCTCTTCTTGAAATAAATAAAANAATAAAAATATAATAATTCATAGAAAATTTAAATGAAAATGAATAGAAATAGGGATTAATTAAATATAAAATATAAATATCAGAATTCTGGTAATTCATCTATTATATCATCAACTGCATTACCACTTTCTGCTGTTCCTATAGTCACATTATATCCACCCTATGGAGAATAAAAAAGTGTCAATCATAGCTTTTAATTATTCCCTTTTACTGGATAAACAATCGGCTATATATGAATTGATATCCTAATATATTTCATTTTGCTTAGGAATTTAGACGATACTACTTTGGTTTTAATATATTGACCATCTATAAAAAGGTAATTATTATTATTATTCTTTTTAGATACCAATTTCATAATTTCCCTTATCGAGAGAAATGTGATAAATATGAAATGTAAATTAAATTAAATAAAATAAACAAATTATTAGAACATCTCTTCTTGAAATAAATAAAAATATTTTATCAAAATATATGATTAATTACTTTTGTCAGACCGGCATTGACTAAGGATCCTTTTTCACCATTTTTAGGTTTTTTGTCCATAGCAACACTCTCTCGAAATGAACGTGATGTGGAAAATCTAAAGGATTATAAAATATATTTGGAAAATATTTAACTGCAAATTTAGATCTTGATGTATAGAAACAATTTACGAAAATATCCAATAAAATAAATAAATTAAAAATAAAATAATTATTATCTAATAAATCTACCAAATAATACATCTTTTTTTTTTAAATCTGAAGATCTTTTATTACTTCTACATTATTATTCTTAATATTATTATCATCATCTAATTTATAAATAGAAATGCTCGGGCATAATTTTTTAATAAATTTAATAACAATAACAAATAATAATAATTATAAAAAGGGATTATAAAGATTATAAAATATTTAATAATGCTTTACCTGACCCCTTCATAAAAACTAAATCTTTTTATAACTGGCCAATCTTTTTTTTTACGGTATCACGCCACACCGGCAATGTTTGTTTTAAGATTTTTAAATAAATAAATTTTTAATTATTTTAATTATTTACAGAATTATTATAACAAATTTATTCCCCGCCCTTACAGAATAAAATAAGGAAAATTGTGTCGCAAGTATTGTGTCAATATATATTGTCCATGAAAGATCCATTATTTTAATTATTTAAAGAATTATCATAGTAAATTCATTCCCTGTCCCTTACAAAATAGAATAAGGAAAATTATATTGCAAGTATTGTGTCAAAATATGTACATATATAAATGAGTGATGAATTAGTACTAATATTTTTTTTTTTCGAAAGTCAAAAAAGGCAATAGATCATCTAATTGTAATCAATGTTTTCTTCCAAAATTCGGCTCTTTCGCTATCCCCGTCAAGTCCTATTCCTTCCAAGACAAAATCTCGTGTCAAGAAACTCAGATCGTGCTTCGTTTCAATCGTCACTTTATAGATCTTACACGAATCCCGTCCCTAATGATTCTGAAAAATGGAAGTCAGCTTGGGATAAGAAATGGATTCAAACTTGGAATGAGAAACGGATTCCAGTACAAGCCTATTTATGTTCTGTTGGTTGGAAGGATATATTTCTACTTTTAATAAATGGAGGTGCAATCTTTTTCTCAGGAGATCTTCTTTACCTTTGGTGGGTATCCAATTCCAATAAGAGACATATCACCGAAACTATGGAAAAAGGAACTCGACCAATTTCAGCTGTGACAGAGAATATGTATGTTTCTCGTCCTGAAATTACTAAACGTCTTACGGAAATTTATAAAGCAGACAAAGGTCATTCATCTTATCATCTTATTTGTGGAGAGAACGGGACAGGGAAAACAACAATAACCAAGAAAGCAGCAAATGAAGTTGGGCAAGGTGTTATATATATTGATTTTCCTGCAAATTTTGAAAAGTTAGGTGATGCATTTGGAAAAGCTCTTAATTTTACTTTTGAAGAAGATGCCTCATTTGTAATGAAACTAAAAAGCGAAATGTTTGGCGTAAAAACAGGTAGATTTCTATTTCTATTTTATTTCTAAAATTATTATCTTTATTTCTTATTTCTTTATTTTTAGATGAACAGCAATCTCATTCCAAATGGATGAGAGCTGTGAATGCCTTTATACGAGCTGCTAAAGTGTATAAAGAGAAGCATGGAAAACCACCTGTTATAATTTATGATAATGTTAATCAATTAATTCCTGAAAAAGCAAAATTTCTTGATATCCTTCAGGATGAAGCCAAATTTAATGCTGATGAATCAACATGTATTACTATATTTATCACTAGTGAAGGCTCAGTTCCAAGAAGAATGGAGTGTAAGTATTTGCAAAATTTTTTTGATATAAAAAAAATAGTATATTGATAGTACGTAGTTCTTGGTCACGTGCAAAAAACCAGTGATTGAAATTGGTGACCTTAATGAAAAAGAATCAAAAGAATATTTGATTAACAAGTATAATATTAAAGAAGATGATGCAAAAAAATTATATGAAATGGTTGGTGGGCGTATTGTAAACCTAAAGGATGCAGCAGAAGATTATACTACTGGAAAATCTTTTGAAGGTAAGAATCAGTTTTATTAGTTTACAATAAATTTATATAATTATACTTTAGATTAGATTAATTATTTAACTCTATTTTTATAGACATTAAGAAGAAAATCTTTAATGAAGTCTTTAGTAATTTTGAGAGAGCAAATGTTAATCCAGGTCAAAAAAATCATGAAGCAGCAAAAATTATTATAAAAACTTTATTGAATTCTAATAATGTTCTTCATGTTAGTATGCTTCGAGAGTTAACCAATGTGGAACCAGGTGACTTATTAGAAAATAATGTTTTTGCATATCATCCGAAAGATATGACTGTAACTTTTCAGTCTCGCTCAATAGAATATTATATCCAAGAAAATGTCAAAAAATTTATTTAATAGTTTGGGTGTGTGGCAAATAAGTAAGAAAAAACTATAAGAATTATCAATTATTATTAAAAGATTATTATTAAAAAAAATATTTGAATTTTATAATAATGGTTCTTGCGAGAAACCAAAAGAAGCGTTTGAACAAAGTTAACAATAACAAGTAGAACATAGAAAAACCCAATATCAAACAAATCAACAACAACAAAATCAATTTTTCAACACAAATAATCCAATTATAGTTTCTGAAAAATTATCATCTTAATTCGGGGACAGCAACTTAATAAAATGAAATAAAACAACAAAACTGCAAATATTAAAACAACAGCAACAGCAAATACAACAATTGTATTTGCTCTATAACAATGTTTAAAAATAATAGTCGGAAATAAATTTTTTTTATTAGATGAAGATGATTTTGATGCTCAGAAAAGCATTTATTTTAAAATTTAAATTTAAAGCTGTTGATTTTTTTTTTTTAAAGTAAATTTTTGAATTTTCAAAGTTTTGTCATGTTGGTACTTTAAAAATTTAATTTTTCCTCTTTCTTTTATTATTTTTATGCATTTAAATAAAATTCTGCTTTATATAAAATAAATATAAATTACGTGCAATGATATTAAAAGTGTTTAATCAATCCTATTTAACGAAATAAAAATTTGTTCTCCGTTCCGTTAGTCGTTTAAAAAAATCAGTTTTATAGGTTAAGATTATAGGAAAAAAAATTCCAATAATGATAATAGACACAGTAAGAAATTCCGTATTTGGTTAATTATTGTATGATTAAATTTAATTTAAGTTTGAAGAGAGAAATAGCTAAACAACAATAATCACCATAATTAGAATTAGGATTTTTTGAACGAATAATTCTACTACTTTATTTCATTTTCAAAATATTTAAATTCAAAGAAAATTTAATTGTAATAATGATAATAATAATAATAATAATAATAATAATAATAGATAATAATAATAAGACAGTGATAATTATTTTTGTAGAATTAATGAATTCATCCGTTCAAAATATTGTGATTATTTTTATTGAATGTAAGGGATAAAACTAAAATTAAAATTGTTCGAAATATCAAGTAAATTATTTTTATTTTGGTTCTTATTCTTTTTGGCAGAAAGGAATCTCTTTTCCTTTTCTTTTCCACCGCAGCTATTTTTATAATTTTTCTTCTTGTTTACCTTCATCCTCTGTCATCCAAAAAAACATTTTTGTGCCAGGATGAATAAACAGTTATCCTGGATGATGGATGACAAGGATAATTCATTCAAATAGTGACACCTATCATCCTCTATCATTCCCCGTAACCCCGCTATTTTCATGCTGCCTCGATATAACTAAATTTTTTACATTATTGCACTAATTTGAAAAGAGCGATAAAATAAACTATGAATTTTTTTTCCTTAATTCTAATTAAAATTTCTGATTTAATTCTTTCACATCAGGTTTATAACAAAAAAACTATTTCATGTACCAAATAAAAAAAGGAATTTTTGTTAATATCACAATTTTCTCTTTAATTAAATATATTTGCATGAATAATAAGTATGATACAAAATATCCTAATTATTAAGTAAATCTTTAAAATTCCATAAATGCAGTGTTATATAATACTATTGTTTGTTTTATTCTTTTTATATTTCAATTTTTTTCATTAATAAACAAGAGAAACAAAAAATTGAAAAATGAAAAATGTATTTTTCTTTTGTTTAACAATCTATTTTTAGTAAAAAATGAAATTGTATTGTTGTCAAGTATCCAAATATTATTTTCGATAGTTCAGATTTTGCTTCTTTCCAGAATCTGTTAATATGATAACTATTGTTATTATGATAAAAATTGTGATTATCATTATTATTATTAAATCTGAAAAATCCACCTCATAAGTGCAGTATTTTACGTTATGTATATTATCAGACGATCTTATATTTCTAAATAAAATGTACATTTGAAAAAAAACTTATCCGATAACAACTTAAAATTTTCTAAAAAAATTACTCCTCAATATTGATTACTATGAATAACTCTACTGAAACCAATAACGCAGGCACTCTAACAGAACTTATTTAATTGATTCATTCTTTCGTCAATCAGATTATGGAATAAAAATCGTTGTGCTAAAAAAATAACTTAATTAATCAATCATCAGTTTAAATCCAGAAGCTCTTAATAATATAATATATTTTTCTTGGTCGTTACCATATTATATCAATATATGTATCAATATATATATCAATTTAAAATATATATAACAATCAGTTATATAGATGTACTGATTTTGCATATTTGTTCTATATACATTCTTATCATCTAACTTATTCGATATATTCAATATATTCAGTTTGTACACTTTCTATAATAATGTACATAATATAGAAATAGATGCGCATGTTGGAATTTTTATTTTAATAAAAAGCTATGTATTACTTTGCAACGTAATTGTACATAGATTATTTGGTGTATTTTAACCATTAATATTTGTAATATCGCTGGCCGTACCTTAATATTTTATCAAGCAATAATTAATGATAAAAATAAGTGAATTAAAATGAATGTTGTATTTTTAAAAACTTTTACCTTATTATATGAGTAAATTTTCTATCCAAGAATTCTTTTATCCTTCATGTTATAGAACTAGAATTAGCTAAATTATAAGTATAAAAATGAATTAAATAACATTAGAGAAGATTAAAACTAAATTTAAAAAATATATTAAACAATTTGACATATAAAGTAAACAAATCAAAGCCTATATATTAAATTTTTCAGTTTTGTCATTTTTTCCTTAATGCATGGTTCCGGATTCTTCTATTTTTTAACCAACGGAGTTTCGCTCCAATATGTTTATTTATTGTAAAGTTGTTACATAAAGAAACTAACTAAGACAATTGAATATATAGGGAAGCTTGCTAAAACTAAATAAATTTAAATTTACGGCACAGGTCATCATTGTCTCATAAACAGAGGAAACTAACCAGCTAAAGTCCTGTTAGTTAAAATAAAAATCATTTGAAATCCCATTTACGTTAACCCCTCGTTTAAATATCCGTTCCAACCAGCTTCTTGCATCAGCTGATGTAATCCTAAGAATAGTAAAATAATTATTTTTAGTCTCTACTTGTAATTCATTGGTGTCTCATTTAGAGCATTTGTAATATCATCTATAACAAGTTCTGGATTTATGTTTGCTGTGTGTACTGCTCTACAATTATTCTTATTTAACTTTTTATCTTTCTTATTTATATTTTGTGTTGATTCCCATAAAATAATCTTCTTGCACCTTTTTTTCCATATTTCAAATAAATATTGTTTAAATTTATGTATACTTTTAATTACTATTTCTTTTCCATTATCTGAATTATTTGTTAAATTTCTACAAACTGAAACATATGAATGTGGCACTAGACCTAGAATTATGTCAGGAAGAGTTATCCAAGTGTATTCCAGGGCTCTGGCATTTTGATTTTCAAACTGATCTGTTAATGTTATCAATCGTTTGTCTCTATTATAAACTATTAATTGCTTGTTTCTGATTATCTTGAAATGTCGATATTCTATATTCTATTGCTGCTTTAATCTTCTGTTGCTTCTTTTTTTCTAGCTCTACTTTATAAGTTTTTTGAAGAATTTGATGTTTGTTTCTTATTTCTACTAATCAAGATCGAGCTTCTTCAAGAGTATAATTCCATGGCACTTCTTCAAGTGGTTCTTTTATTAAAGTTGCAATTTTGATTACTATACTTGTGATCTTTTCTTTTAATTGCTCTTCGTTAATAATATGAGGACCAAAATATGATCTACATTGGTTATATAATTTCCTATGAGATATAAACTCTTCTTTTTGTCTAACATTTGTTGAGACCTTTTTCTTGGGAAGTGTCTTACTAGCAGCTTTAAGTATTGTATCCTTAATTACATTCCATTGTCTTTCCATTGAAAATTGATCGAAGTTTTTATGTTTGCTAAAATTATTGGCAACTGCATTTGCAAATTTAATTCAACCTTTCTCTGTTATATTTTTTTCTATATAAATTGTTCTCTGAGGATCTAAACTAGCTTTGTTTCTTTCTCCGTAACTATAAAATGAACCTAGCTTGGTAATTACACATTTATGGTCACTTTGTGCTTCTAAATCTTTGTTTACAACTACTGATCCTTCTAAATTCTCCATTAAGTTATATGAGAGCCATATTAAATCTATTCTACTTCTTAAGCGACTATCCCCCCTACTAAACCATGTAAAACCAATATAATCTAAGTTACAAACTCTAAAGGAATCTATAAAATCACATTCCTGTATATGCCGGAGTAGAGTTGTTTCTGTGACTGTACTTCTATTTATAAAATGAATTTTCGATCTATCTATATCTGGATTAACTACTGCATTAAAGTCACCTAAAATTATTTGATGTCTATTATTATCTAGATTTTCTTTAATTCTTTCCATCAACTATTTAGTTAATCTAGTACGAATTTCTTTTTTTTGATTACTGGCTGAAAAATAAATAATCAAAAAGTTTAAACTAATATTTCTTTTAAATGCTAAGTCCACTCCAATTGCATATCCATCGAAGGATTCTATTTTATAAACATGTTTTGCCAAGGATTCTCTCCTACCCCAGAATTTTGATGATGACCACCACGAATTATACACCTCTTCTCCATTTTCCGTTGGAATTTCCTTTATATTTTTTGTAATAAATTTATCTTGTCCAGGTTTAATTTTCGTTTCTGTTAACCCTATAACATCCAAGTTCTCTTCTCCACATTCTTGTATACACTGTATTTGTTTTGTTAAATCAGGTAGACCACAAATATTTTGCGTAGCTATTTTAATTCCATTATTATTTCCTTTATTATTATAATTTTCCGTTGGACCATAGTCTCCTTGTTTGATTCTTTGTACTATCTACCTAATCTAAACATTTCTATTTTATTTTTTTTTGTTTTACCTATTTTTTAAAAATTTTTTTAAAATTATTATTATTATTATTATTATTATTATTATTATTAATTATATTATTTAAAGTTTTAATGAAAATTATACTACCCAACGCTCTCTCTATGACTTCCCTCAAACCCTGATTGATA
The DNA here is from genome assembly GCA_003547095.1 of Diversispora epigaea. Taxonomy (NCBI): domain Eukaryota; kingdom Fungi; phylum Glomeromycota; class Glomeromycetes; order Diversisporales; family Diversisporaceae; genus Diversispora; species Diversispora epigaea. The sequence continues at coordinate 376,536 of PQFF01000123.1, forward strand.
ACTTTTAAATATTTAAACAAAACCAGGTCGCAAATTTTAGGCAACTCTGGTAATGGAAGTTTTCAGAAGTCATAAACTCAGTTAGCAAGACACGAAAAAATAAAACTTTTTCAGTTTTGTCCAATTGGCTGCGATCTTTGATTGGTAATTCTATTGTTTCGCAACGTTTATTGCTTAATTCTTGTACAACTGTTTTAATATCTGGTAAATCTCTTTTACGCATATAACTAGTCTTCCGAATTTATAGTGTTTCCTTAGTTTTTGGACTTGTGCTTGTAGATTTATTCTATCAACTGGAAAATTTGTCCCCGCTCCTGCATTAGCTTCTTCCATCAATTTGGGTAAAGGAATCCTCTTGTCTTCATCAAAATTAATCCAATTTTTATTTAAAGAAATATTGTGCTCATATAGTGGATAGAGATATCTTGACAACTTCCTTGCATCCTGTACTGAAGTCGCTGGAACCGTAATTCCCTCTGGTAGAATGATGTCTTTAGGTAAATCAGGCAAGGAGGTTCTTGTAAAAAAATAATTATTAGGAAGCTTCTGAAATGTATATTTGGAATGCAAATCACTTAATAAATCTGAGAAGGCATAATCTTCAGTGCCTCCTCTTTTCCACGGCAAGTATTGTTCACAATTTAAGCATATATCTGCTGGATTATCTGGTAAAACTTGCTTGAAGTCTTCTGGAGAAGTAACTTTTTCTGGCAAGTCAAAATAATATGCTGGCAGTTTTATTGGAATCTTTTTAAGTTGTACCTAATTGAATTTAGTTCTAACAATCTACTTGGATAGCGAATTAGAAATTCTCCTTTAACCTCTGGTCTTGATTCTGTCCCATTTTTTGGAAGTTTTGGTCTTTCCGCAAAGTAATTATCTGGCAGTTTGTCAACATCAAATGATTTCCTCAGATGATTTACAACCTCTCTAATGGTGCTCCTGTCTTGAATTGGTATTGGGAATGGTAGAGTATTTGACACATCAGCTGGCAATAATTTGTAGTTTACTGATAACTGTTTTTGTTTCAATGGTGCATATTTTTTACAAAACTCTCTGATCTTATCATACGAAATGTTTTACGTGGTTGGTCTATCTTCCCTGTTGAATACGAATCAGATAGTATGTGTAATACAGTCTGCAATCTTATTACCACTCATTGCGTTAAAATTCCTGCTCCTGAGATATTTTCATGCTAAAATTGTTCGAACATTGCGCCGAATTAATCTGATATTTTTTTGCCGATATAAAACTCATCTATCTGAACTCAAACTAACTCCTTAAATACCATCACATACTTTGGTTTTTCCCGTTCATGACCTCTGTATTTCCGGAAAAAACATGGATCTATTATTTTATTATCAAAAAAATTAAAAATTTGTTGTTCCTTATCTATATCTATAACCAGTTTTTTCTTGCACTCTAATAACAACTTAATATATTCAATGGCCCGAACTGTGTTCTGGAATGCTTCTAGAACTGTTGTATAATTATCTAGATCTATAATGGGTGTAATATCAGCTTAATTACTGGTTTTAATATTATTTTTATATGAGTACTGATTAATTAGCTTGTTTATTACTAAGTTCCCATATTTACAGGCTCTGCATTACTATTGCTATTTATGATAATTCCTTCCATTTGGATATTATATTCTTCAGCATTTGTATCTTCCAGTGTAATATCTCTTTCTTTCTGCATATTGTCACACATTACATTTGAATTATTTGTTTTACTGTTATGCAAAATTTGATCTTCATAGGGTCTAACTGCTCAGTATTTTCTGTATCTTCTTTGTCTTTATTAGTTTCATGTTCAACTGTAATTTTTGCTTCTTCGACCAAGTCAAATTCCTCATCCTCCAATGGATATAAATCACTTTTTGCTTTGAATTCCTCAAATTTTATCAATCTACTAACTTTTGTAAAGGTTCCCATTGAGTTAATTGTGATACTATATTTGTTTGTATCTTAAAAAAATTTAAACTCGAGTGTAATAAAACTTGTCGGATCCGTTTGTAACTGTTTATTTCTTTTTGTTCATCATCATAATATACTATGGAATCTACCCATCTCCTTGGATATCTATCCATTGTTGGAAGAGCTACAGTTGTATTAGGATGACCTCGGACTATAACTTCATTGCCAATATTTTCTTTCAAATATATAAAAATATCAGTATGACCACTTTCTTGTAAAGAAATGAGTTTGGTTCCTAAAAAATAAATTCTTTATCTTGGGGTTTTTTCTGTATTTTTTGTCGAAGAGCCTGCCTGTCATTGCCATAATGAAACCTTATCTATTCTAAATTTATTATGAGCACCGTTGTTTTTTTCTTCATGAAAATTCTTTGTTCAAATGATCGTCAGAAAGAGTTGGTTGCCCTCAAACCGGTTCCAGATTCTTCTATATCTTTAATAAGTTATAATAAATTTGGTTAATGACATTCACATTAAGTAATAATATTTAATAGTAAACAAATAAACATCAAGCTTCATTATCCCATAAACAGTAGTGACGTCACAAATCAAGTTACTATGCAAGCAATTCACTTGATTTACCATTTAAGGAATGAGAAAAAGGAAAGAACATAACGGATCCTTTCTTGAGGAAAAGTAGACCTTAATCCAGAAGCTACTGTTGCGTACGAAATAACCTATGTCCAGATTAATTTGTGTATACGCCATGCCAAATGTTTTTTCAAATGTCAATCCCACCAGTAAAGATTAATAAATGTTTCATTTGACATCACAAATATAATCTTTCAAAAGATTACTTGTTTGCGATGACTACGCAAGTATCGCCAAAGTCCCCTCACGTCAGCGAGCTCACATCCACTGACAAGAATAAAATAAAAAACAAAAAAACAAAAACAAACAAAAACAAAAACAAAAACAAACAAACAAAAACAAACAAAAATATATCTATAACTGCTCGGGGACATCGCAAAGGCTTTTTTTGATTCTAATAAAATATGCTTACTTTGACAGATTTTTTTCTTGTTGTGTCCAGAATAATTAGCTGGAAAATTTTCTTTAGCCATTAGATTAGATAAACAATATCTTCGATGGTTTCCATTTCCTAGTATGCTTCATTACTCTGCAAAAAATAAAGTTTCACCTAACACATTTAATTTATTCGGAAGTCATATAAAATTAGAACAACCAAAAACTAACATTAACCATCCTCAAGGATCAAATTCAAAATTTTTGTGATGCGATGACCAGTGAATTGCAAAGACAGTTATAAAAGCTTACCCAGATTCAAACTGAAAAAATTGCACAATTAATTGTTTGTTTAGGATTTGTATCTTCAATTTGTACATTGTATATGCATATACATATTCCAACTTCTTTAATTACCAATTCTTTCAATGCAATTCCATCAATCCAAGGTTGAATAGAAGAATGCAAGAATGGAACATTAATATTCTCAAAAAATTATTAAACAAAAATATTATGAAAAAATATCATAAATACCGGAGAGAATTATTTTGAAAGATGAAAGCAATGTTTCATTATCCTACAATGGTTGAATGTATAATCGGTACAAACAAAATCAAAACAAGCAATTAGCAAATTGTTTCGTTGAAAATAAAAAAACGAGCATTCAAGATTTCACTTACATAATAAAAATTATCTGCAGCTTCGTTGAAAATCAGATAAAATAAAAAAATATTGGTTAAATATGTTAATAGAAATATAAATCATAAATATTGCAAAATATTTATTAAATATAAATCAAAATGTTAGTAACAAATAATAATGTTGAAATAAAAGTTTTGTGAAAAAGAAAATCAGTAGGCAAACAATAATAGAGAATCTGTCGTTAGTATAAATAAAATATAGAAAATAGATCGAATTATTCGTTATACAAAAAGATTGCAATTAGTATTTTAATCTCATTCCGAAAAGATAGTTGCGTTACCAGTGTGAAGCCATGCTCATTTTAAAAAACTCTCAACATCTTACTGAGAATTAGAATTGATGGAATAATCTATTTTTCTGTCCTGTAATAAATAAAATCGAAAGAAATTATATCATTTTTTTTTAAAAAAATGGTCAGTTTTTCCAAACATCCAACATTGATGTAATTTGGCTTTTAAAATATTAACAGATCATACCATTCCATTATCTTGACAGGTAATTATAAGTTCACGTATAAAAACTTGAATAGACAGATCCAAAAGTAACATCGACCAGTAGCCATTTGACTTTATTGTCTTGAATTTCATATCCTTCATGTGGAATGAAAGAACATTGAAGTTTGGATGTCAGATGAGTTTACACTAAAACCTTAAAAAATATAATATATATGAGAACGAATTATTTATAAAATAAATATATTATAATAAATAATAATAAAATAATTACCATGACCATATCACTGGAAATGATCTATCCAAATTGTTGGATGTGGATGTTTTTATTTATTACTACGATGTTTAAGATTGTCCACTCCTTTCTTGATTTTGTTGGCTCACAAATGACAACGAGAAACAAGACAGCCAATATGATTAGATTTACTTAAGATTTCAAATATATTGCCCTGTTTTAAATAGGAATTATCTTTATTTCGATGTCAAATAAAAAAAGCGAACTTTTTTATGAATTTATAAATTTATTTTATTTTTTTTTTTATCATACCTTAATTACAGCGAAGCAATTAGCAACATTCATAGTATTATCTTCAAATTTGGTTTTGTTTTCTGATGTTGCAGTAATCTTATTAATCTAGAAACAACATCTCGAAGTGGGTTTTCCTTGATAAATGATACCTATCAATTATCTCTCTTCAGGGGTTTGATAACTGAAAATTCCATAATCATAATTTTTTCGCATAAACAATTAAAATTTAATAAGAACTATTCTTCCCATCTTCATGGAATATAAAAGAAATAACGAACAAGTTCAATACCGTTTCCCAAGTGAATAGATTGACAATATCCTTGTCTTTCATGAATCTTTCTTCAATACCGGAGGTGCATCAGAAGTAATATTCATGTCATAATAGATAATATTTTCCCGTGGAAGAGATGTTACTTCAAAAAGATTTGAGACATATATCCCTTTAGATAACTCAAGCTTCTTATAATCACATGACCAAGGTATTGTTCAAAAAAATCAATAGTTTTGCTAGAAAACATAAATAAATATCATGTTAAATGGCGAAAATATTAATGAGAAACAAATAAACCGGCAAGAAAATAGAAAAAAAAGTAAATAAGGGACAGTTGAAATCTTCGAAATCGTGAAGCCCCCTCACATAGAACAACTAAAAATATCGTCAATAAATGAAAAGTAACTATTTTATACTAACTGAAATCATTTAAATGATAAAAACAATATAAAAACAATATAGAAACAATATAAAAACAATAATTATCTTTAATATTCCAGCGGTAAAAGTTTTAGAGAGTCTTAAAAGAAGAGTTGTTTTTTTGACGAATGTTTAATCACGTTACATATAAGATCTAAGATCAGCATAATCGATTCATCTTTTGATTTAGAGTATACAGATAAACTGTACGGTACGAAACGCTATTTTGTACTGTACGATTTTACATAAATTTTGCACAAAATTCATACAGTCCTTATTTATTTAATAAACCCTAACCCGTGACTAATTTATACTCTTGTACTGACACATGAAGTGGCGAGTGCTGGACAATATTTTTACTTTTTTATGTTCTGATCGTTTCGTGGTATGAATGAAAATATCACGTGATAGTAGTTAATCAACCGTACAAGCCACAAATAAATCGTACAGATCACCTAACTTCTATTCGTACAGTACAAGATAGCATTTTCGTACCGTACAGTTTATCGTCATACTGTTTGATTTACTATAACGAAACCCTGTGCAACGTTTATTCTTTTTAAGAAAAGCTGCTTAAAACCCCTGGGGAGTGAATAGACAACCAACTACGGAATCAGTTTATTGGCACTACTCCCAAATTAGTTCGAGCTCCAGTGCAAAGACTAACCAGCACCTAGATTTTTATCCCAAATTAAGGTTTGGTCCTACACGGCGGAAACCCGAGTAATTTGTTCACCAGTGATGGTTATTGTAGGAATCGATTATAACCTTCTTTGATTGCCAAAAATTCTTCTCTAAATCATGATATCGTGTATATATAACCCAAGAAAAATAGTAGAAATATTAAAAGAGAACAAAAACAATAATATTATTAAGGTATGTGATAACTAAATATTTTCAAAAACTACTTAGAAGTTATTAACATGATTTTGGTTTATCGGCAAAAGTTTTTGAAAAAAAAATGCAAAAGGAAATATTTAAGAAAAAGGATGTAATGTTATTTATAACTGATGAAAAATTTTTTTTACGGAATAAACAAAAATAATTGGTCACTTGGATGAACACAAAAATTTTTTGCAGATACATAAAAATTACTTATTAATTATATCATCGCATAGTGTATATATTATAAAATAGTAAAAAAATATACTATGAAAAATAAAGATATACTATATTTGGCGTAGTTTTATCATATGAAATGAACAAGTGGAAATGTCATATTAAAAAATTTATCAATAATTTTATTAAAGTAATAGATTATCAGCTGTATATAATACTTTATCTGTCCAGAAGTTAATTATTTCAGTCGAAAGTATTATGAATATTTTATGATCATAGTTCTTCACTCACATCTTCAGACCAGGAGAAATATAAGATCGAAGAGCGTAAAAAATTATTGGAACTAGGATGATGTAGGTTAGTATCCACTAATTATTATATTACCTATTCAATTGTTTATAAGTTGCACAATCCATTTTCAGTTATGGAACGAAGTGCCAATATGAAAAGAGTTAAGTGTACCATACCTGGCCTGGGTACGTAAGTATAAGATGGATCATTTGGAATCTGCGGTAATGGGAAAGTTTAATTTTTTTATAACAAATAAATGGAACATTAATTAATAATTATTATTAAGATTGCATCGACTTAATAATTAATTATTATCATTAATGTATCATTCTTAATGTGTGTAGTAATTGATCTCGTTGTATAATCATAAAAATGAAATGCAATAATAACAAAGTGAATTTTGTTTATGTGATAGCGAATAATTCAGTGGATTATATTTTGAATTATTATGATTATTAACCACTTCAGTTACATCATGATGGATAAATCCTTCACTGTTAAAAGAATTCAATAACCTTAATCGTTCAATCCAAAGTATTATTTTATTTTGTTTAAGAAAATCTCTTAAATTTCCATTTTTCATATATCGTAAAACTACTGCATACTCTTTCGTCATTGAATCTTGAGTTATACCCAATATTAATATTGATAAAACATATCTATTTTGAATTCGAAAATTTGCAATTAAATATAGAAAATTTAATTATAAATAAAAAAAACATATTGAAATATTTACCTCTTTTAAAAATTCTGAACTGATTTCTTGTGAATTATTAAATTTCTCAAGGCAACTTGACTTGATTTATGAAATTCAGATATCTCTTCTGGCATTTCTATACATTCTGCTTTCCAAATACTGCACCCTCCTTTAGCTAAATATTCTATATTCTTGAATTTACTATAATTTATCCGTCTCCAAATTTCCCATTTTTTCGCATCGTCCTATTGTCATTTGAATAATCTTATCAATTTCATCATTACAAATAGTTCATTCTTGCATTTCTATAAGTTTACAATTTGACCACAAATATTTCATTTTTAATTCTTCACAATTATGGCACCTATGTCTTAATTTATTCCAAAGAAATGCTTTTTTTGTCTTTTATGGTTCCAATCCCACCATTATGACAACTCCCAAGATTTCTCTATCCTTCATGATTTCCACGTTGAACTGATTTCAATTACCACTGCAATGCTTTTTTATAATCTTTTGATGTTCCAATACCATCACCGTTACCATAACAATTCCCAAGATTATTCTGTCCTTCATGGCTCCATCCCCACCTTCAGTTATCTTCAAGTACCACCATAATCCTTCTCTTTTTTTTTGTGGTTTCAATTCTATACGGTAACCATATCCGAGATTATTCACTCCTTTAATATTTCTCCAGCTGATTTCATGTACTTTGAAATGCTTTCTCTTCATCTTTTGTGGTTCAAATTCCATGTTGGCAACAATATCCAAGATTACATTGACCATAACTATTTCCTCCTTCAGCTGATTTCAAAAATCACAAGAATGCTTTTTCGTTATCTTTCGAAGCCCCAATTCCATAATAATAACAATATCCCATATTGAATTCTCTTATGTTATTTCCACTTCAGTCTGTTTCAAAAACCACAAAAATGCTTTCTTTTCATCTTTTGTTGTTCCAATCCCATTTCTATAACAATAACCAAGTCTATTCTGTCCATCACTATTTCCCCTTCAGCTGATTTCATATACCACTGAAATGCTTGCTCTTCATCGTAGTTCCAATTCCATAACGATGAAAAAATCCAAGATTATTCTGTCCCTCATTATTTCTCCTTTCAGCAGCAGATTTCCAATAACACTGAAATGCTTTCTCTTCACCTTCTGTAGTTCCAATTCCATCACTGTGACAATATCCGAGATTATTCTTTCCATTGCTATTTCCCTTTCATCTGATTTCAGGTACCACTGAAATGCTTTCTTTTTTTTTTATGGTCCCAATTTTATTACGATAGCAATAGCCAAATAATTCTGTCCACTACTATTTCCTCCTTCAACTGATTTCAAGTACAACTGAAATTCTTTCACTTCATCATTTGTGGTTCCAATCCCATCTCGATAGCAACACCCAGGACTATTCTATTCTCCATAGTCTCCTCCTTCGGCTGATTTTAAATACCACTGAAATGATTTCTCTTCATCTTTTGTGGTTCCAATTACATAACGATGACAATATCCAAGATTATTTTGACCACTACTATTTCATTCTTCGGCCGAATTTTGAGTACCACAGAAAAGCTTTCTCGTCATTTTTTGTGGTTCAATTCTATGTTAATGACAATATCCAAGATTATTCTTCAAATTATATCCACCTTCAGCTAATTTCAAATTCCACTGAAATTCTTTCTCTTGATCTTTTATAGTTCCAATCCCATTATCATAACAAGTTCCAAGATTGTTTTGCCCAATATTGTTCCCTTCTTCAGCTGATTTTAAGTAACATTGTAATGCTTTCTCGCCATTCTTTTATAGTTTCAATCACATTGTGATAACAAGCTCCAAGATTATTCTGTCCCGTATTTTTTCCTCCTTCAGCCGACTTTAAGTACCACTCTTTTATCTTCTATAGTTCCAATTCTACTTATGACAATATCCAAGATTAAATTCACCTTCATGGTTTTTCTGAAACGACTGTCTTCTTGTCACTAAAATATGTACAACGGTACATCAAAAAAGGAAATAACCTCAACTTTACCGATGAATATCAGCTCTTTACCATCGCTCTTATGTTGGCGAATAAATGGCACAATGACAAGATATATGCAAATAGGTTCTGAGCGGAAATATCTCATATCTCTAAAGTTGATATTGACACATTGGAGATTTCATTTCTGAAATCATTAAATTTCAAGATGCATATAACTGGAGAAAAATATTCATTTTGGCTTAATTGCTTAAAAAATTTTCATCTCACTGGTAAACTAGAATATCTGTTTGCCATAAAAATTAGGAAGACGGTTTCCTTTGTGCCATCCCTACCAGAACCGGGTTTTTCTCACAAACAGACAATTGAAGCTATGGTTATTGGGCCCTTAGTTGGATTTGAACGAAACATCTTTGTTTCTCATTATAGTACTTTATTATAAAAATCTTTTCTTTCTTTCTCATTATAAATTCTATCCCTTGAAAGAAGCGTTAACAATTTAACCCTTTGTGACAATTAATCTATTATTATTATATTATTTTATTCTAATTTGTTCATTCTAATTTATTTTTTTAATTATGAAAGTTTTTTCCTTCGATTTTAGAATTATATTTCTTTTTTATTTATTTTGATTAGTAGAACAATTATTAAAACAACCAACATAATATAAATTTTACCATTCAAACGAAGTGGTGACTTTCGATTACGAAATGAAGACAATTCTATGTAACAATAAATTGATATGTTATTTTTTTTGCTTTTGTAATTTTGAAATTTAAATTATGTAAATCACATGTCAAGTCGTTCACGTGCACAAGTTTAACTATGCGTCATCTGATAAGCCGATCAATACTGCAAAAGTTTCATTTTTGATAGATCAGGGGTTATTTTTTTGATATATTAAATTTTCATGTGACAAAATAGTTATCTTTTTGATGCATCTATAAATAAACAATTATAGGCATATCAAAAAAATAACCACTTTTTTCACGCGTATCTTGATATATCAAAAAAATAACCCCTGATCTATCAAAAATGAACCTTTTGCATCAATACTTTGTTGATCATAAACTCAGTCACTATTGGCTCATCAGGAATCACATGATCAAAATATAAATACGTTTGTTATTTTCCTTTTGTTTTCCTCTTTACGGATTTTGATTTTGGCTATCTCTTACCACGCGAAGAAATAACCAACGACGTCCAAACCGCCTTTGAAATCTCTGAAACCGTTGAAACTATTATCAAGATGGCTAGAACTAATGAAAAATCTTTCCAAGAGTGGTATTATGTTGATTTGATAGCCAAAATTTTGGAGTAAGTATTATGAATGGCGAAAGATTCGAGTGGACAAAATATTTTCTTTAGAAAGAAGAAGTACATACAAATAGAAGTCAGTTAAAGGGGATAAGAAATATGCAAAAAAAATACTAAGAAGTTTAATAAAACTCGCGAAAAAATATAACTATAAAGAAAATAAACACGTGACAACAATAATACATTTCATAAACAAACGTTTTCTTTGTGAAAACTATGTCGTTGTTTTTATTAAAAAGAAAGTTCTTTTACATAATTTTTATCTAAAATGAGCATATTTTTATTCATTTATTTATTTTTATTTACTTTAATAGTGATAAGTTCCCTTTCAGCACTCCTCTTGACCCTTTCGTTCCCAAGGACGAAAATGAAGCTGCGATTGCCAAAGCCAAAGCAGCTGAATACACTGAAAAAGCCCGCCGTGCCGCCTATATATCCGTGGAATACGTACAACGAGACAGAAGAAAGTTGAATAAAACAGAAGTCTCGATCATCAAAACAGGTAAATTCTTTGTGAAATTATCTACGTAATACTTTGTAATCGTATCTATTTAATTGTAAATTAATTAAATCTTCAAATTATTTTTTATTATAGACAGAAGGGTATCGAGAAGATATTCCCCTTATATTTCCTCCCCTTTAAATAATACATAAGGTTATTTAATATTAATGACATTTGATAGATTAGATTTTATTATTTATGTTAAATTTTATTAATTATATTTATTAACAATCGATCAATATTAAATTTTATTAATTTCATTAATTACATTTCTTTATAATCAACTGATATTATTATTATTTTCTATTTTTATTAGCGAAAAGAAAGTCCGCGAGGTTAGGGGTAAAATTAGTAAGGCTTATGTAAATACGGGTCGGCGATCTGCCTTGAAAAACAACAACGTAAGTTTAATTTTCCAAATTGTTTTTTCCTCAAAAAAAAAAAAAGAAATATTTTATTAAATTATTTTAATAAATTATTTTATTAAAGGTTAAGCTTAGACTTGGAATTGCGCTTTTCAATGCAGGCGCAGAAAAAAAGCCTTACTATAATAATGAATATGAACGATATGCTTTGGGTCAAAAGGAGGAGGTTGTTGATGCCGGAGATGATGGTGTCATGTAAGAATTTTTTTTGATTAACAATGGTGATTAAAATATTAATAATTAAATAATTAAAATAATTCTTATAATTATTTAGTAACATTCATGCTCCGGAAGTTGACGACAAAGATATTGATGTTGTCAATACTGATTGGGAACTCGACACCAACTATACCGAAGCGAGGAAGTTGGAACTTTTCCGATGGGATTTGTGGTCAAAAAAAAAATATAAACATTAGAGTATACCTTATTTTTACGATTTGTTTGCTAGTTATGAACATCAAATGTTTTATTCAATATTTTTGTTTTAAATTTTTTAGTGATTCCGCCGGACTTATATTTTTTATATTTTTATTTTATATCATTTATTGCTTTCTTTTTAAAAAACAATGAATATATATATTAATAACACTCTTATTTCTTTTTTTCANCAGAATATCTAGTATCGATATTGTCCGCCGCTGTTGATCAAGACCTAAAAGAAGAACCAGATTTGGCGCCTTTTATTTTTTATTTTATTTTTTCTATCGTTTTATTGTTTCTTATTAACTCGAAATTTACTAACTATTATTTTATTCCACTTTATTTTTATTTATTTTATTTTATTTCGTTTTTATTTTATTTTATTTTTATTTTTTATTTTATTTTATTTTATTTCATTCGATTATTTTATTTTGATTTATTTGTTGTTTGGGTGGAACCGCACAGAAGTAAGCGAGGGAGGGAGCTTCTTCCTCAGCCGTAATGGTGGGGCGGGTGTCCCAAGATTAATTAATTATTTTTATTTATTAACTTTGTATTTTATTCAATTAATTCACTTTTGTCCTACGTTTCTTCTATAATTTTACCTTTATATTCCGACTCGTAGCAATTATTTTTAAAGAAAAATTCTCTATTTCAACTGAAACAACAAAATTATTATACCTCAATGAATGAATATATCTCTACAATGCTTTCAAATAATTATAACTTAATCCAGAAATGCTAGACGACTAGATAGCGTAATAACTCTAATACACCCGTTGTTGCACTTTTTGTTAAATCGATTCAATTCATTCACATTCGATTTTTTATATTCATTATTGCAATCCTAAAAGCAAATGCTTAAAAAAAGAATGCTAATAATAATTAAACTTATCCTAGAATACCACCATATTTACTTATCTTTTAATTCACCTAAAATAACTGCATGGTATCTCTGGTGTTACAGAAAGTGTTTCGAAATAGGAAAGGGCCGAGAATATGTAAATTTCATTCACAAGACGATCGTAGCATTTATTGGTTATTTGGAAGGCCTTGTCTTAATTTTATATTTTATAACCTCTTGTGAAAATTCATCCAATAACATGGCTTTTGGGGGAAAATATGAAATTTTTATACTTCTGAAGAAAATTTCAGTTGTATAGTATTGGTGTAGATGAAAGCAATTCTATCAGGAAGATTACATTCTGGTGGAAGAAAGTAGCAAGGTAATTCTGACTGAGTAGTTTGTTTGGAACACTGTGAGGGTCACTTAGAAGTACGATGCAAGAAACACCGGGAGACTTTTCTGTACGATAGTTGCAACCGGCACATCCCTAATTCAATGAAGTGGCAAACCAGTTCATGTGAATTTTGAATCTTTTCAGAAGTTTCAGTACCAAAGGTTAGTGAAAAATGGTTCTTTAATAGAAAAGTTGGATGAATAGATCTAAATTGATGAACAGAGGGTAAAGAGTAAAGATAAATATATATTAACGGAAGCGTTACCATATCATAATTGAGTAACCTCTATCTATATTAAATGTCTCTATAATTTGGAAATACTTTGCATCAAAAGTAGTATGTTCTTCTTCGCTTGTTTTCTTTACTCTAAGAACGGGAGCATGGTTATATAATGGTATTGTGTTGTTTTGATTGCTTTATGATGGTTATTAAATAATCACCGGAAGTTTATCACTTCATCCTTACTCATACAAGAATAAAATAGAAATAAAATGACAAGAATATTAAATAAACGATATAATAGTTTATGCAATTTATACAACGATAAAAATAATTTTTATTTATTGTGACTTTGATAAAAGTTACAGTTTTGAATAATAAATAATTTATATTATTTCAAAATTACAGAATATAAAAAAAAAATTTCAACTAAATAAGAATTCAATTTAAGCGCACAAATAAATTAATGATGGATTTTTTGCTAGTGGAAAATTATAAAGTCACATTACCATTGTTTGTTGCTAATGGAAAAATATAAAAGTCACATTACCATTGTTTCTTGCTAATGGAAAAATATAAAAGTCACATTACAATTGTTTCTAAAACGCTTCTTTGTTTCGTTGTTTGTTGCTCTTGTAATTTTTTCCTTATCGTAAAAGTTTGAGTCTAAAAATATTAATGATAAATAAAATATTTCATAATCAACAATTGAGAAATTTTTCATAATGAACATGATATTATTACAAATATCTAATATGATATACTAAATCTGGTTTTCTGATTTGGAAATACTCCTCAAGGAAAATTATAAGTCAACTGATTTCTGCTGGCCAGTTTTTTTTTTTTGCCATTAGCTAATAAATTTTTGATTGGAAATAGCTCTATATTAAAAAATTTAGTCTGATGCATAAAATTTTATTTCAAGCTAAGTAACATAGAAAAGAAATTTTAATACATTTGAATATCAATTATATCTCTGAAAAACGAATCAGTTCGCCACTAGAAAAATTACAATCTCGATATACAAAAAAAAAACAATCAAAAGTTATTACTGCATTCCATATTTAGCAAATTGTGAACAACAAAATAATACAGCGGATAGAATTTTTCGGATTAGATATTGTATACTACTAAATGATGATATTATATAGGTGATTTTATTTATTTAAGATCAGGTGACTAATATAGCCATGATCTTACGTGTAACATGATGTAATAATGTAAACACACCTCTTTCTTTTTCATAAAAAAAATAAAATTCTTTTGTCTAAAACATTCAATAACTTTGATTGCTGGAATATTAAAAGTAGGTCTCTATATTGTATTTCTCTGTTTTTATCATTTAAAAGATATCAGTTAGTATGAAAGTAGTAACTTTTAAATGATATTATTGTGATTTTGACGTAAAAGAACCTCCCGATTTCAAAGATTTCACTGTCACTTTTTTCTCCCTTATTGCTTTTTTGCCTATTTGTTAGCTTGCTAATTCATTTTTCTATATTATTTTCATCGTTTACATGGTATTTATTAGTATTCTCTAGCAAAACTTTCAATTATTTTTCGAGAATTACCATGGTCATGTGATCGTGCAAACCTTCTTTCAAAGAGGATGTTTGGTTAAAGGAATTTTTACGTTTGTTTCAATTCTTTTGAAGTAACATCACATATATCATGGTTATTACTCCTGATGTGCCTTTAATATTTAATGGAAGGATTTAGGGAAAGAAAACTTTTGACTCTTCTTTTTCAATTATGGTGGGAATATTTCAGTCATCAAACTTCTTACCATTTATCAAGGAAGATTTCTTATTATATCCAATGAAGATGGGAAGAATAGTTCAGTCATCAAACTCTTTATATAGAATAATTGATCAAGATNTGAAAAACGAATAAGTTCGCCACTAGAAAAATTACAATCTCGATATACAAAAAAAAAACAATCAAAAGTTATTACTGCATTCCATATTTAGCAAATTGTGAACAACAAAATAATACAGCGGATAGAATTTTTCGGATTAGATATTGTATACTACTAAATGATGATATTATATAGGTGATTTTATTTATTTAAGATCAGGTGACTAATATAGCCATGATCTTACGTGTAACATGATGTAATAATGTAAACACACCTCTTTCTTTTTCATAAAAAAAATAAAATTCTTTTGTCTAAAACATTCAATAACTTTGATTGCTGGAATATTAAAAGTAGGTCTCTATATTGTATTTCTCTGTTTTTATCATTTAAAAGATATCAGTTAGTATGAAAGTAGTAACTTTTAAATGATATTATTGTGATTTTGACGTAAAAGAACCTCCCGATTTCAAAGATTTCACTGTCACTTTTTTCTCCCTTATTGCTTTTTTGCCTATTTGTTAGCTTGCTAATTCATTTTTCTATATTATTTTCATCGTTTACATGGTATTTATTAGTATTCTCTAGCAAAACTTTCAATTATTTTTCGAGAATTACCATGGTCATGTGATCGTGCAAACCTTCTTTCAAAGAGGATGTTTGGTTAAAGGAATTTTTACGTTTGTTTCAATTCTTTTGAAGTAACATCACATATATCATGGTTATTACTCCTGATGTGCCTTTAATATTTAATGGAAGGATTTAGGGAAAGAAAACTTTTGACTCTTCTTTTTCAATTATGGTGGGAATATTTCAGTCATCAAACTTCTTACCATTTATCAAGGAAGATTTCTTATTATATCCAATGAAGATGGGAAGAATAGTTCAGTCATCAAACTCTTTATATAGAATAATTGATCAAGATCATTTATTGAGGAGAAGCTGATCCAGATTAATAAAGATCATTTATCGAGGAGAAGCTGGTTGCGATTAAAAAGATTACTGCAACACCAGCAAATCAAGCTAAATTTTATAATACTTTGAATATTACAGATTACTTTGTTAAAACTTGTAATCAACGTTGGAAGTTTGTGAAGCAATCAAGGTATAATAAAAATAAAATATATTTAAAAATTTATGAATGAGATCACTTTATTTTATTTGATATTAAAATAAATATAATTCTGATATAAGTAGGTACAGCAACATATTTGCAAACATAAGAAGCAAGATAGCTGATATTATTATAATTTGCGAATCAACAAGATCAAGCAAGATGTGGATATTCTTAATTATCGTGGTAACGAATGCATCTAACAATCTGGATAGATTATTTCCAATAATATGGATGACCGTGGTAATTATTTCTGGTTCAATTTTACATTATTTATTATATGTAATATAATTTATTTTAAAAAATAATTCTCTCTTATATTATTATATTTTTTTTTGAGGTACCAGCTTACAACTTTCAACATCCACACTTAATATTATCCTTCTTGTAATGCTTCTTTCATTCCACATGAAGGATCATGAAATTTGAGAGACAAAAAAAATTGCAAGGACTACCAGTTGATGTCACTTTTGGATCTAATACTTACAATTGCAATCTGTCAAGATAGTGGAACGGTATGAATTATATAATATTTCAAAAGTTTAAATTACAGCAATGTTTGAGAAATATAACATTTTTTAAAAATTATATCATTTCTTTCGATTTCATTTATTAGATGGAACAAAAAATAAAATATTCTATATATTCCAATCCTCAGGGTGATGTTGAAGTTCTCTAAAGCAAGCATGACTTATGTGGTAAAGCACAACCATCTTTTTTAATCGCAATCTTTTCATGTATCAATAATGATTCGAACTTTTTTTATTATTAACATTACAATTTTATTAATTATTTTCTATCTATAAAAAATTATTTTACGATTTATTTCTGCATTTCTTTTACTTATTATTTATTTATATTTTATTTATACTAATGAATAATTCTTCATTATTGTTGCAAATTCTTGTTTCTACTATACAGAATTTTATCCCAACATTTTTATTTGCTGTTAACACTTCTATTTCTTATTTCTGTTCAATCAGCTTATTTATGATTCTCTTTTTACTATCGATTCCTTTCGTAAATATAATAATCTTCTATTTTATTTCTGATGGTTTTAGTTTCTTTTTTTTTATTTCCATTACTAACGATTTCTATTTTAACAATTTTCACAAACAATTTTTGATTTCTACTTACAATTTTTTTTATTGTTGATTATATACTAATAAATTTCTTTTTTAATAGATAACAATAGCCAATTTTTTTTTTTTTGGAACTTCCATAACACTCTCACTAGGTATTTTTTTTTTATTTAATAATTTTCACATGGATTTTCATTCTTGTACAGAAGTATCAACTTTTTGTTCGGAATTTGATTTTTATAGATTGAGAAATATTTAATAATCATTTTCTTCGACCATCCAGAATACTCTTATTAGGTTAGGTTTTATTTTTATTTTACAATTTTTTAAATATTTATGCTCTTTTTTTTAATTCATTTTATTCGTGTTTTATTTTTTTTATAAAAAATTTATTTGTTATTAATTATTCTAGAAGTATTTTTTCCAATTTCAGTTTTTTTTTTTGGATAGTTTTCAGGATCTCGTGGATTATTTTTAGGTAAGAATTTTCATTATTTTCTTTTATCACATAATTGCTTTACGAATCTTTCTTCCTTTTAATAAATTATTTTATTCTTTTATTTTATTTCCTTGGGCCCAAAACACTGGAATAAGGATTCACACACATAAACTTAGTTCCTGAGTGATGAATAATAATCAAGACCCAAAAAAATATAATACGTAGTTGCAAACAAAGTAAGTGAAAAAATATTTATATTATGTATCTACATTTCACATCTCATTTTTTGTGGAAACCTTGAAGAAGTTTCTATGTTGAAGGTCTACCGATTCTATATAAGGAATTGGTTATGTCTTCCTTCGTAAAAAACATAGAAATTGATTCTTGGAAGTACTCTGTTAATGCTTAAGCTCATGCTTGGCTTATGCTTAATGTTCTTATGTTATGCTCATGTTTAAAGCTCATGTTTATTCCTTAGCACAAATGATCATGTTTTATGTTCTTGCATTATATTTATATTTCTTACACTTTACACTTTTTTATTTTTTAATCTAGTTTCCAAGTGACAAAAAGTGATCAAAGCATTTTTTTCCTTAACAAAATATATAATATTGAGATAGATAAAGGAATAGTTTTTTACTCACTAATAAGAGAGATCCCAAAGAACTTTTTGCAGCATTACAAGAGACCATCAAAAAAATCATGAGAATAACTTGAATAATAAGGTCGGAGGAGATGATGATGATGAATCAGGTGATTTAGTTGATCCCCAACCAACTCGACAAATTCAAGAATTCATGAATCAAGAATTTCTTTAAGTTTAAGTTTTGATCAATTGGAAATTTTGAAAAGGAAAGTAAAATCATTTAAAAATGATTATCTGAAGAGTCAAATATTTATATAGGAATTGAAAACCCATGGAAGAAAGAATTCAACTTTGTGATGATAATTTGGATGAAGAGTGTTTAGAAAAAGTATCTTCTATTGTTACTTAATTAATTTTTTTATTTATTTATTAATTTTATTTATTGTCAATAATTTATTTATTAGATTTTAGTTCAATCTTGTGTTTGAACGTTTAAGAGAAATTATGTGAGCTATTATTTAAGAAGCCATTGAAAAGGTATTATTGCTATTTATTATTATTTATCATTTATCGTTATTTATTACTACTTATTTTTTTTATTTATTTATTATTTATTTATTATTTATTTTCTATTAATTATTATTTAAATATTTATTATTTATCTCTATTTTTTTATAGTGTACTGCACAATTGGTTGATTTTTGGGATTTAACTTTTTTGTATTTTTTATTTATTATTTATTATTGGTCTATGGTTGAATCTGCTGACGAAGTATCTAAATTACTATTACTTTCACAAGAAGTATTTCGTCTACAAGAATTATATGCTAAATGTGCCAAGATTTATCGATGGATGTTGGAAATACATTTAATCGAGATAAAATTATTATTTATTTATTTATTTTATCAATTTATTGATTTCCGCATCACATTTATTATATTCTTAATATTAATATCCATCAATTGCAGAAAATGATTGAATTTGGATCATCCCATCACGTCACCACTTTCAAGTTCATCCGACTATTGTAAGAAAAATGGAGAAAATCTTGTTGAAAATAAATTAATTAATTAATACGTGTTCTCATGAAAGTTCGTTCATTCATTCTATACCTAGTGTTAATATTTTATAATGAATTATTATTTTTTTAAATTGTTGAGAATATACCAGAATCACTTGAAGCTATTAAAATTATAATGGACTATGATAAACCATGGATATTTAAGAGGTTTATTGAGGGTGGTGCAAATGAGGAGAAAATAAAAAGCTTAAGAGATTACGTATAGAAATTATAAGAAAGGCATTATTTGCATTGGAAATAATGGGTGATGCCCATTTTAAAGTCATTGAAGAATACGGAATTCAATTTGATATAAAATATGATATATTTAGATATGTTGAGATATATTTTGTTAGTATTTTTAATATTTTTATATTAATCTTTAGATAATAATTTTGTTAACAAAAAAAATTTTATAAAGTAAAAGCTTTGATCATATGCATAGCATATAATCACCACACCACGGGAGAATATAACACCTATTCTAATTTATAATTATCACGTATTGCATAGTAGTAGATAAAGTTAAAAAAAAAACATGTATTTTGATGTCTTGCTCTTAAAATATTGTGTTGATACTAAAGGACTAATTATACTAATTGCAAATTTAATATTGTCGAAAGATATAATATTGTTGACACCAATGACTTTAATGACTCTTCACATCTCCATCATCCCACCATTTCATCTTCATTATAATTATTATAAAGCATCTTACAAAAAATTAAAAAAATGTCACGTAAAATTCTTCCATTAGAATTTTAAATAATCTTCAATCATCATCATTATTAGTTAATTGAATCTGGTATAAAGCTGCTATACTTTGGAAATTACTATCAGGTTAAAAACATCGTTCAGATATTAAGAAGGTGTTATGTATTCGAACTTATAAATAATGTATGATACGAATAATCAGGCTAGAACTGAACTTTGATAGATTTGATTTATCATCATCAACACTTTTGATTATTCATAATTTCGTAACTAATAATTTACTTTATTTTATTTTCAATTATTCATCTAAATTTAAACAAATTTTTGGTCCAGATAAAAATAAAATAATATCACCAAATTGTAAATATTATTCAGTGAGATATGAAAATTTTTTAAATTCAAATATAATTTTATTTACAATCATAAAAAATATTTATAAAATACAACTTCTCAGCTTCCCAACTTCTCAACTTCCCAACTTCTTAACTTACAACTTCTCAATAGACTTCACGTTCTCCTAACTTCGCAAACACTTTCTTTATAAATCTCCACACCTTCTCTCTTCTCGTTCTTTTTTCCTTATATTCATATACGGTATTCTCACCCCATGTCACAACTTTTTTTCTCTCCAACACATCCCCTTCTATCACTTGATCCTCAATTACTAAGTCTTTAAGCTTTACTTCCTATAATATTATAAAAACATAAATGTAAGTATTCTATATTACTATTATAAACAATTATAAAAAAAATTATATTATTTTGTATTACGTACATTATTTAACAACTTATCGAGATAGAAAATTCTATCTTCAAGAAACGGTAACTTCATGATCTCATCAAAATCTCTATAATTAAAATTATGTTCCAAATAATACTCATAATCCTCTTGCCAACATCTCCAACGCCACTCTTCATCAACTTGCTTCGCCTTCAATTTTCTCGCCTCTTTTAATCTTAACTTTCTTTCTTCCCTTTCCTTTCTTTTATTTGTTTCGTGAACTGGAGTTATTAAATAGGTTCAAAAAAAGCAGTTAATGCAACAAGTTTTATAAAAAGTGATTATAATAAGGGATGCGATAACAAATATATAATTACCCGATGAAAGTTTTTTTGCAAATTTTTTACTTGAAGACATTTTTAATTGTTATTTCTTTTTTGTTTGAGAGATTTAGAGAGATTTTGATGTTCGAAAAAAATTTTTTTTAAAAAATTGAAAAAGGGGATTGGGTTTTTGAAATGAAAAAAATTTTTTCTGTTGATCGATTCTAGATAATAAATGACACAATTATTACAACTATTTTTTGAAGACTAATAAGTCTGATTTGCATGGGAAAAAATGCAAAGAAATTAAAATAGTAAAAAGATAAATATATGATATGATATTCTGATGTCATGATAATCTCAGTATTTCTTAAAAAAAGATCAGAGGGGATCAATTGAATTAACTAATCGAAAATAATAATAAGAATAATAGAAATTTTCTCCAATCCCCGATAATCTTTTCTCAATTGCATTTGGGGCATATTTTTGTGACATTTTTTTGCTTGACGTGTTTAAAACAATTATTCATTATTTAATTTAAATGATAAAAAAATTAAAGTTATTTCCTTGTTTGTGGCAGTATTTAATCATTATTTTTTTGCCCGGAGCATAGTAGAGGACACTTTTTTTTGATGTGCCAATGCCAATTTTAGATAACAATTGTTAGATAACGATCACATGTCACAATATTATATGCTCCGATCTTGCAATGGTTTAGTCACACATACTAGTGTTCGTCTGTCCACCCACATAACCAATCAGATTGATAATAATAATACATACAATTATATTTTAGTTTCCTAGTCTTAAAATATTGACGATGTAGTTATATATAATGTTAAATCAAATCAAATAATAATATTAGCACAATTTAAATGCTTAAGTACACAATGATATTTCTAATATTTCCGATATTTTCCATTATTAATACTAAATAATTAAAAAAATAAAAGTCTATTCTTTAATAATTAAAAATGTATTATAAATATATAAATAATTATTTTACACTTTCATTCTATAACTTTCTATTTATTTATTTTTCATTAACTCTTCTTCCTTCTTTTTCCTTTATTCTTTTATGTAAACATAATTAAATTTATTAAAAATACTTGTAATAATAAGTCAACGAAACAAATAAAAAAATGTTTCAAGATTTACTAGAAAAATATGGAAAGTTCATTAAAGAGTCAAAGGATATAAAAGAATCTTCTAGTACAAAACTAAATACCAGCTCTACTACCTCATCTATTTAACGTTGGAAGAAAAAAAAGAAAAAAAAGTAAGGAGACGAAGAATCAGATGATCAGCGTGTTTATTGATGATCTATAAATATAAAAATATTTAATACTTACTATTACTAGTTAGAAATTATTATCAATTACTCATATTGCTTAATATTTCATTAGATTTTAATAATTAATAAATAAGATTCAATGAAAGCCTCGCTGGAACAAAAAAAAAAAGATTTAATGAAAGCCTTTAACAAAAATTTATTCTTTGAGAAATTGAATAGTAATAATAGGCTAGATAATATTATGCAAATTGTTTCTAATAAAAGTTCTTGTTGTAATAACAATAATAAGCATATAATTTTTATTATAAAATTAAAATTTAAAATGTATGCGTGTACTATTTTTTTATGAATTTATTTTTCAACATTACACATACATTAATTATCTTTAAGAAATTTGTAATGAATATTCTTTTCTGAGATTATTGATAATATTCTTTCTTTTAATAATTTTCAAGTGCACACTCTGAGACTATA
Organism: Diversispora epigaea; assembly: GCA_003547095.1. NCBI lineage: Eukaryota > Fungi > Glomeromycota > Glomeromycetes > Diversisporales > Diversisporaceae > Diversispora > Diversispora epigaea. Next base: position 399,669 of record PQFF01000123.1, read on the forward strand.
TATATTCCTAATATAACTAATATCTAAATTATAAATAAATTTCCCACACATATAAAAATGGTATTATTAAAAAAATAATAATATTTAAGTACAAAAATTTTTTCAAAATATTGTCACTAACTATAATAAAATGAATAAATCAAAGTTATTCACAGCCTGAAATTGTAAATAGTCAGCAGTCCATAAAAAATAAATAGAAAATAATATATTGACATAAAAAAAAGAAGCTAGCTCATAAAGTATGTAGTAAAAATTTTTTGATGAGACTGTTATTAACCTTTAAGAAAATTTTGTTGGTCTAGAGGTTTAAAATCTTGTTTTATAACTAAAGAAACAAAAACTATTGAAATGTCGTATTCCTTACCTTTCAATTAAAGTTGTAGGTGAATTCAAATCTCGCCTATAGAATTGGAAAAATTCAATTTTGGGACGTCCTAAAATCTGGGATTGCCAATTAAAGTTATTTAGTAAATGCAATCTTGACTAGTATCAAATAAAAGAATCACTAAATTTTATAATATTTGCTTTTATTATTAAAATATGTCAATGTTTTATATAAAAAAAATTTCCATTACAAAAGAATCAACTGCGGAAGATCCTATACAAGATTCTCTTGAATGTGTGCCATATCCACATGTGTACATAATATATAAATTAATATAATTATGATAATAAGTCCATAATGTTAACACGGTTATTAGAAGAAAGAAAATTTCAAAAATATATGAAATCTGCTATAGAAAATACTAAAACAAAGAATGAACCCGGTGAATGGAATTGGAACAACAAAAGATGAAGAAAAAGCATTTCAATTTTCTTTAAATCAGCTGAAGGAGGAAATTGATTATTGTTGCCAACATGGAATTGAAACTACAAAAGATGAAGTGAAAGCATTTCAATGGTACTTGAAATCAGCTAAAGGAGAAAATAATATAGGAAAGAATAATCTTGCGAATTGTTATCATGACGGAAGAAAGGTTATAATCTAAAACCAACTGGTTTGCTTTTTAAAGCCGGTTCCAATCCTTAATAAGGTTATTCTATTCTCCTTTTTTAATAATAATAAAATTATTCAACGAAAAAAAAATGTGATAATTGAAATTACTAATGAGTAATCTATAAATTTAATTATTTAAAAATTTAATTATTTAAAATTTTATTCAAATATATAATATCATATGTATACAAAATTTTGTATTATCATTATTTTTTGCACATGTTAACAATTGCACATGAGATTAATATACGATTAGCGAGGCAGATGACACTATGAGTCACAGCTAATTAACGTGACTGATGCTTTCCATAATCTCAAAAAGTTGAAAAAAAGGTATAAATATCCCCTTTTCCCAGTAAATTTTTTCCTCATATTACATGGTCTTCTTGTGAAGAAATGGTTTTACTATCTCTTACTAAGAAAAGGCTTTTGACGTCTTTATGAGCATTGCACAAAAAGATTTTTTTAGTAAGATATGGGATTTCAGTTTCTGAGTGAGAAGGTTTATGTAATATTTTTTTTTATTTTAAAGCGGGAATGGGTGGGGAAGTGGGAATTATGCCTGTTGTTCTCATCCATGTGCTTATCACATGATTATGGTGGGTGACATTAGAGCTTCGGAATCTGTACTACTAAAGATGAGGAATAAAAATAATCTTCATCTATCTAATAATCTTAAAATTTCAGTTTATTATGAAACATTTTAATTGAAAACTTAATGTGTTATTTTTTACATTGATTATTTAAATAAATTTTTTTTTAAAAAAAAATAAATGATACACACTCATAATTCTAANTTTTGTATTATCATTATTTTTTGCACATGTTAACAATTGCACATGAGATTAATATACGATTAGCGAGGCAGATGACACTATGAGTCACAGCTAATTAACGTGACTGATGCTTTCCATAATCTCAAAAAGTTGAAAAAAAGGTATAAATATCCCCTTTTCCCAGTAAATTTTTTCCTCATATTACATGGTCTTCTTGTGAAGAAATGGTTTTACTATCTCTTACTAAGAAAAGGCTTTTGACGTCTTTATGAGCATTGCACAAAAAGATTTTTTTAGTAAGATATGGGATTTCAGTTTCTGAGTGAGAAGGTTTATGTAATATTTTTTTTTATTTTAAAGCGGGAATGGGTGGGGAAGTGGGAATTATGCCTGTTGTTCTCATCCATGTGCTTATCACATGATTATGGTGGGTGACATTAGAGCTTCGGAATCTGTACTACTAAAGATGAGGAATAAAAATAATCTTCATCTATCTAATAATCTTAAAATTTCAGTTTATTATGAAACATTTTAATTGAAAACTTAATGTGTTATTTTTTACATTGATTATTTAAATAAATTTTTTTTTAAAAAAAAATAAATGATACACACTCATAATTCTAAGTTTGAAATATTTAAAATATATAATAATTTTTGAAAATTCGTTTGCATATTTGATTGCTCCTTTTTAAAAATATTAAGTTTAAAATAGAATTTAATTGTAAAATAAACTAATCAAAAATTTCAGTAATAATTGTGTACCAAAATATTAAATTTAAATTTTGTATTTCCTTTTTATGATCTAAGTTTCAGATTTCATTTTCTCAAATAAATAGAAATGCGAATAGGATTATTTTATTATTATTTCAAGGTAATAATTGAATTATATCGAGTTATATTGATATGGATACATTGAGTTATGATATTGAATTGACTGTAGTGATAATTCTGTATTATAATTTTATTAATTTAAATAGTGATGAAGAATTTTTTACTATTACACTTCTTGATAAAGATTTACAAGTACAGTACAATTGTAAATTTTAAATTATATACGTAACATTCGTAATTTTAACTTAAAGTTAAGTGGTTGTTTCTTTAGGACTTCTGTTTTAATTTTTACAATCGTGTTTGTAATTGTGATGCGGTTGCAGTTGTTATTGAAGAATCTCTTATTTCAATATTAGTCTTTTTATTCTTATAATATATAATTTTACAATCACACTACACTAAAAAAGCTTAAATAATTGGATTTTATAGTTAGGTCGGAATTTCTCAATGTTTGGAAAATGAAAAATTTGAAAATTTTTTTTCTTAATTTATTCAATTAAAAATAATTTTTCAGCATGGATATATAGAAGAAACATTGGAATTAAATGATCATGCTAAAAGATTTTCTTCGGTAAGAAAAATTTTGTGTATTGCTGTTTAGCTATATTAATTAATAATCAATAATAATAATAAAATAATAATAATTATTATTTTTTAGTTATGAATATTTGGAGATTGTAAAATCCCGAACAATAATTAGAATGGATCATTGAAAATAATTAATTATTAAGAAGGTGTGGAGCTTTATTATCATATTTTAAGCTTTAAACTACCACGTCGAGTAGGTGTTTCCTTAAATATTTCATGTTATCATTATTATATCATCATTATTATATTATCATTATGTTATTATTTATGTCGTCATTAGTGAATATTGTGAATATCAATCACACACACATAATCACATTTTAATAATACTCAATTATATTACTTATTATTATTTATTCTTTAATAATTTAGTCGTCCGGATAGTACAACACATATATGAAAGATTTTAGTACAGAAATTAGATTCCATTTAACGTTATTATATACTTTAACAGAATTAGGCATTTCATTGATTTTTAATTCTTGTTAGATATTATTAATTATTATTAATTATTTGTCGATTATTTATCGATTTATTTAATTAATTTAACAATTATAACAACTGATAATAATAATATAGTCGACTTGAACCCACCAGTCACCAGTGACCGTATTTCTCTTTAATCTAATCACTTCACAAAGAGAAAAGGAAAAAAATGCTAAAGGCCTGCATTATAATTTATTAAATTGAATATTATATATTTTTATTTGAATACAAATTGGATGGATTTAATTCCATAATGTTAACATGGTTATTAGAAGAAAGAAATTTCAAAAGTATTTGAAATTTGCTATAGAAATGCTAAAATACAGAATGAACCTGGTGAATGGAATTGAAACTACAAAAGATGAAGAGAAAGCATTTCAATTTTACTTTAAATTAGCTGAAGGAGGAAATTGATTATTGTTACCAACATGGAATTGGAACTACAAAAGATGAAGTGAAAGCATTTCAATGGTACTTGAAATCAGCCGAAGGAGGAAATCATATGGGACAGAATAATCTTGCGAATCGTTATCATGACGGAATTGGAACTATGGAAAGGTCATAATTCAAAAACCAACTGGTTTGCTTTTTAAAGCTGGTTCCAATCCTTAATAATAATAAAATTATTGAACGAAAAAAAAATGTGATAATTGAAAATTACTAATGAGTAATCTATTATAATTTAAAAATTTAATTATTTAAATATATAATATCATTTGTGTAAAAGATTTGAATCCGATTTTGTATTATCGCACATGTTAACATTTGCACATGAGATTGATATATGATTAGCTAGGCATATGACACCATGAGTCACGGCTAATCAGCGTGACTGATGCTTCCCATAATCTCAAAAAGTTGAAAAAAAGGTATAAATATCCCCCTTTTCCCAGTAAATTTTTTCCTCATATTACATGGTCTTCTTGTGAAGAAATGGTTTTACTGTCTCTTACTAAGAAAAGGCTTTTGACGTCTTTATGAGCATTGCACAAAAAGATTTTTTTAGTAAGATATGGGATTTCGGTTTCTGAGTGAGAAGGTTTGTGTAATATTTTTTTTTTTTTATTTTAAAGCGGGTGGGAAGTGGGAATTATGTTTGTTGTTCTCATCCATGTGCTTCTCACATGATGATGGTGGGTGATCAAACTCGGTGACACTAATACCGTGAGAACTGTATCTATAAATAAAATTCATTAGATTATTAAATAATTTATTATTATTTATATAATATTGAATATTAATATCGAGTTAAAAAAGCTATCATTGAAATGGTGGTCGATGCCAACCAAAATTATTTATAAAAAATCAATTACTTCAAGTTGTATTAATATACATTAATTATTATAATAATTAATTATTTTATAACTTAATTATTAATTTAATTATTGTATATAGAAATCATGTACAGCATTAGTTATTTCAGCATCTGGTAGTTGGATTGAATTATTTCAATTTTATATTAATGTTGTCAAAGTCCACTTTCTATACTTTCTATCCANAGCTAATTAACGTGACTGATGCTTTCCATAATCTCAAAAAGTTGAAAAAAAGGTATAAATATCCCCTTTTCCCAGTAAATTTTTTCCTCATATTACATGGTCTTCTTGTGAAGAAATGGTTTTACTGTCTCTTACTAAGAAAAGGCTTTTGACGTCTTTATGAGCATTGCACAAAAAGATTTTTTTAGTAAGATATGGGATTTCGGTTTCTGAGTGAGAAGGTTTGTGTAATATTTTTTTTTTTTTATTTTAAAGCGGGTGGGAAGTGGGAATTATGTTTGTTGTTCTCATCCATGTGCTTCTCACATGATGATGGTGGGTGATCAAACTCGGTGACACTAATACCGTGAGAACTGTATCTATAAATAAAATTCATTAGATTATTAAATAATTTATTATTATTTATATAATATTGAATATTAATATCGAGTTAAAAAAGCTATCATTGAAATGGTGGTCGATGCCAACCAAAATTATTTATAAAAAATCAATTACTTCAAGTTGTATTAATATACATTAATTATTATAATAATTAATTATTTTATAACTTAATTATTAATTTAATTATTGTATATAGAAATCATGTACAGCATTAGTTATTTCAGCATCTGGTAGTTGGATTGAATTATTTCAATTTTATATTAATGTTGTCAAAGTCCACTTTCTATACTTTCTATCCAACAAGAGATATAATTAATAAATTAAAATAATATAATTAATATAATACAATATAATCAATATAATTAAAATAATATAAAATAATATAAAAATAATATAAAAATAATATAAAAATAGATTGGAATATTTATAGGCTTCTCATTATTGGAAGTAACCGAAGTGTTTGCGGATAATCTTCAACAACTTTTACAAATGTTTGCAGCCATTTTAAAAATGTTCGCGTGACCACGTTACAGTAAGTTTTTATGATTTTTGTTTTTAAATAATATTTAATTATTTATTAATAAATTGTTTTTTATGTTTAATAAAAGGCTTCGGGAAAAGTAGCAGAATTTATTGAAACTGAATATAAAGAAGAAATGATAATTAATTAATTTATTTAATTTATTACTTAATTATTTTAATTATTTAATTATCAATTATTATTTATTATTTGAAATTATTAATTGATTATTATTTAATTTAATCAAATTAGCAAAATGTTTTAAGATATGATTCCAAGAATGTTTAATGTTCTTCACCAATGTTTAAATGATGGAGATAATGATTCTGTCATTAAAGATTTTGAACTCTTACTTGTGATACATTTATAATATGATTATTATTTAATGTTATTGTTGTTATTGTCCTCATTTTTTCAATTAAAAAATCATCCAATAAAGTTATATGTATATCCAATTCTAATCTAATCTATCACATGAGTAATTTTAGCTAAATATAATTTAAATCTCAATCCATTGAAGTAGTATATGAAACATTTTGTATATGTATAAAAGAAATCATTGTAGTGTAACTAGAGGTAGATAAGTATCAGGTGGGTTCTAATATTTGCTAGCCCAATCATTATATACACCAGCAATGTGTGTTGCATAATATACTGCTTGTCTATTTTTATCTAGTTATATTATATGTTGTACATGTCCAAAAATATTGAATCATTATATATACAAACTTATTATGAGTAGATATGTGATCCCAATTTTAATAGAATTAATTATTGTATTGTCACAGTCTGCACAGAACAAGATGAAAGTTATGTCAATCAGTCTTACTAAACTTAAGTAACTCACATGATAATTCAATATACTATCAACATGCTTTTTCTTGTGCACAATATCACAAAACAGGCAATTAGTTGATCTAAACACAGGTCAAAATATTAAAAATCAGGTACTTATCATATACCTATCAGCAGTGTTGTACACAGGACATGTCCCAGGCCTTTTTTAACTTGTCCCATCTTTGTCCTACCTTTGTCCCAAACATATTACTACTTATACTTAATTTTTAAAAATATATATTTATATGTAAAATTAGATTCTAAGCCGTTTTATTTAGAACATTAAGATAAGTTATTATAATAAAATTTTGAATTATTATTATTTTTTTCATTGTCCCAACTGTCCCAATTTTGTCCCAAACAGGTCCCATGACAACACTGCCTATCGGGTATCCAACTGGTGTCTAATTTCAGGTTCCTGATATGTCACTGATAGTCGGATGTTAACAGTTATACATGAACCGATTCTACCCTAGTTAAGGGTTGTTGACCGTGACTACCTTTGAGACCAAAGTCAGGGTAGCAAAGTAACTATAGCAGGGATTATATATTATAAAAGGACGATAATTAATATACTAAAGTTGGGATGGTAATGTACGAAGGATTTTATTAATGCGGTTTCTAATGTCGAAAGAGGCAGGTGTGAGTTTTTTTTATACAAAATACAAGCAACAAATGCTTAAGCAATTAACAATTCACTAAGAATTATTATCAAATAGTCACTAAGACTTTATTTCTTGAGCTCAATCCTAATCAGAACTGTTTTTACATCTGGGCAAAAATACTCTCTATTTACAAGAAAATACTAGAGTATTGCGAATTATAATTAATAATCTAAAGAACATTCCGGGACTTTCTATAATTTTCCGGTTCGATTATTAAACTATTTACTAGAGATTTTACCAGAGGTTTTAGCAGTTTGATCAGGGTAAAACCTCTTATCGCGTAATGTTACACATTACATAGGATCTACTTTAGAATTTACATAAACAATAAAAACTCTAAATGTAATACAAATATCAAAATAATGACTATCTAAAAATAATATATATAAATAATAATACTAATAACATATAATAAAGTAATAAATAATATAAAATATAAAATAATAATAATAAAATAAAAGAATAAAAATAAGGCTAACAGGGTGGAAGGCTTAATTGATATCAAGGCTGGCTCAATAATTACGCCTTTGGCTAATTAATTTTGCGCTAGCTAAATTCTTGCTAAATTCTGACTCAAAGGCTAATTAAATTGTGCAGGCTAAATTTTGGCTCAAAGGCTAATTAATTTTTTTCTGGCTAAATTCAGGCGCAATTTCTGATTGGCTGGCGCAATTTTGGTCACGTGACAAAAGTTGATCAGATAAAATTATTAATTAATTTTACCGATATTAATATTTTAATATATTCAGGATATTGTAATCTCTTTCCGCATCATTTCATAAAAAACTGAAAACAACAAAAATCTTCAAAGACTTAAACTTTTCTTTCCTATAGAAGACTCAGAAACCTATTTTTTATTAGGGTCAACCCTTCAGACAACACTGATGAGAAAGAAGTGTTGGCTATAACTTTTCTAAAAATGCAGTTTCCAAAAAAATATTTCAGCACAAAATTTTAAATAGACCGAATCACTTTCCAAAGTTACAAAATTACCCTTCTGAATATATCATATCAAATGTGTTATTTTACAATGAAAAGATCATGCTAGAAGCAATAGCTACTCATCCAGNATATAATAAAGTAATAAATAATATAAAATATAAAATAATAATAATAAAATAAAAGAATAAAAATAAGGCTAACAGGGTGGAAGGCTTAATTGATATCAAGGCTGGCTCAATAATTACGCCTTTGGCTAATTAATTTTGCGCTAGCTAAATTCTTGCTAAATTCTGACTCAAAGGCTAATTAAATTGTGCAGGCTAAATTTTGGCTCAAAGGCTAATTAATTTTTTTCTGGCTAAATTCAGGCGCAATTTCTGATTGGCTGGCGCAATTTTGGTCACGTGACAAAAGTTGATCAGATAAAATTATTAATTAATTTTACCGATATTAATATTTTAATATATTCAGGATATTGTAATCTCTTTCCGCATCATTTCATAAAAAACTGAAAACAACAAAAATCTTCAAAGACTTAAACTTTTCTTTCCTATAGAAGACTCAGAAACCTATTTTTTATTAGGGTCAACCCTTCAGACAACACTGATGAGAAAGAAGTGTTGGCTATAACTTTTCTAAAAATGCAGTTTCCAAAAAAATATTTCAGCACAAAATTTTAAATAGACCGAATCACTTTCCAAAGTTACAAAATTACCCTTCTGAATATATCATATCAAATGTGTTATTTTACAATGAAAAGATCATGCTAGAAGCAATAGCTACTCATCCAGCAGAGACTTGGCTTGTTAGTTTTAACCCAAGCCCACGAAAGGGTTTGTCGTTACCCTTTGTAGCCATAGCAACTCCTTTCGATAGACTTCGCCAACCAGAGAAAAGGGCAAAAAAGGTATACAAAAGTATGGGCCTTTTAAAACTCAGCATAGAGGACAACACACTTTTTCAAGCTCTAATAGTCTAAGCAGAACAAGGTGGGGATATGGAAGTTTTCTCAGAGAGCTCTCTAGGCTCTGAAAATACTTTCTTTTTACAACAACGATGTTAGAGTTCTTATCAATGACTTCATTTTATTTTATTCAATTTCTCTATGTATTCATTTATTAATATATCTATTAATTAGTTTATTTAGTTATAGTTAGTTATATACTAATAGGATTAGTATTTTACTGATACCATCGGTAATAGAGTAATAAGATCAGTAGTTTGTTAACTTTATCACTAATTTGTTAATTCTATTACCAATTTGTTGATTGGATGTTACTTGTTAGTTATTAAACTGCATGGTGTAATTAATAATTTGTTAATCCCATTACCAATTTATTGATTAGATGTTACTTGTCATTTATTAAACTACATAGTGTAATTAGTAGTTTGTTAATTCTATTACTAATTTATTGATTAGATGTTACTTGTCATTTATTAAACTACATAGTGTAATTAATAGTCTGCTGACTCTATCATCAATTTGCTAATTTAATTAATTAATTGGTAATTGAAAAGTTCTTTATAAAAAGAGGAGAGTTTTCTCCAGATATAAGGGGACTCAGGGTTGTAATTTGATCTTGTTTAATAAACAAATAATAAAGTATATAACTTATAAATAAACTGATTGTCTTTATTTGTTTTGTTATTGCTAGTACATAGTTTATTGTTTTGTTATTGTTTTAGTTAGTATTTTTTATTATTGATAGTTTATTTATTTCGTAATAGTGTTATTTGATTAGAAACTACAAGTCCTTTATTATCCATAGTTCACCCCACTTTCTTTAACAAGATTCCACTTCCCAAACCCAAGTTAGGTCTAGAGCTAAACAAAACTTAGTTTATCCCCGCTTTCCCAATTCAGACCCTAACATTTGATGCCGGTTGTGTGGAAGAATCATCCCCACACGTCATTGCCTTCCATAAATCTGCATTAATTATAGTGAATTATATTATATATGTCGTCAAAACTATTGAATTGAGTCAGACGCAATTAAAATTGAGAAAAATTGGAGTTGAGTCAAGTCAAATTTTAATTTTTACTAGTGATTGACGCAATTAATTGAGTCAGACGCAATTAAAAATTAAGATTTTAAGAGTTGAGTCAAGGTCAAATTAGTTTTGACGACATGTATAAATTATATCAAACACAGTTATAACATAGTCCATTGCATAAGTATTTTGATAATAATAATTTAGATTTCTCTATTTCCGACCAACATAACGATCTCTCTTGTACACTACACTTTGTTTTCCCCCAGACAATAAACCTTCAGTTTGTTTTACAACCTTCTGGAATTAGTTTGCTGAAGAGTACAACGCATACTCCTATAGTCAGAATTCTATCATAGAATTTGAGAGAAAGTTAGCCAACAAAAGAAATAGTAGTACCACTTCCCTTCTCAAAAGCTTTAAATATAATGTTCTAACTCCCAGATTCTCGAGTTTAGCAAAAGAAATAGACCAGGCTTTCACCAAAACTCAGAATTTTAATATTGACCCTTTAGAAGTTTTATACGTAAGGAACAAAACACGTGACCTAGACAGTGACAGATCCCTAAGAAATAATCTAGTTAGTCAAGAAGACATAAAAGATGTTATAAATACTAATCTTCCTTTACAAGACCGAACAGCCGCGACCTCAGATACCGAAATTCATGAGGAAAACAAAGAGATCGATGAAAACACTGAAAATGTCAATCCTGACGATCTAGATATCATAACGATTTTTGAAAATCTGACGATCACTACAGAAAGCAGAAGAATTAATAAAGGAAAGAAACGGGAAGACTTCAAAGAAGAGACGAGAAGACTACTGTCCTTAGAATATCCAGGGAATTCTAGTTCTAGCGGTTCAAGTCAAAATGCCTCTAAAGAATTTTATTGCGAAAGTCACAGCAACCAGGATGGAGAAAAAGACCAAGTTTCAAACAGTTCTACCATCACCAAATTCGTTGATAATTTCCTAGGAAGGGATAATGACCAAAGAGATAACAGAAATCCCGTTACTTTCTTCCCTTACCAAGAAGAAACTGACAAAAACGACCGAGAAAATTCAACTTCTCCGCAATACCAGGACTTTAGAGATTCCAAGAATTTCAAAAGTTCGGAAGAAATCCAAAAACGACAAAAGGAACAATTAAACAGAGCTATAATGAATCAGGACCAATTAGATAGACTTATAAATGCTCTTACTGGTGGAGAAGGATGTGAATTTAACTATCACTGGTCGAATGAACAAAAATCGGAATCCTATTGATGGCGGAAATATGCATAAATCGGACATCCTATTTGTGAAAATTCATAAATCGGAAATTCCTATTTATAAATCAGAAAAAATCGACTGCCTATATTTAATAAATCTTAGCAAATTTAGCCATCAATCGGAATCCTATTCATGATAAAACCATCCTATTTTTTTCCATTCGACCAGTGTATGTTCCCATCCCCGAGTACAAGAGAGGAGAACAAGATCCCATTCGTTGGATTTGTCAGGTGGATAATGTGTTCGTCACGAACAACACTCCCGAACGAAGAAAGCTTGCTGTTGTGATTCCCCACCTTAAAAATATTGTCGTGACGTGGTGGCTAGGGGTGAAAAATAACATCGATGCCTGGAGTAATGATCATAATATTGACTAAAGTTTTGTACACCAATTTTTACACCGGTTTCAAACTCATGTGATGAAAGAGAGATGATCGTCCGAATTAATGAACCAAAAGCAGTACCCACTGAAAAGGTTGACCAGTTCTATAATGCNTCCCTTACCAAGAAGAAACTGACAAAAACGACCGAGAAAATTCAACTTCTCCGCAATACCAGGACTTTAGAGATTCCAAGAATTTCAAAAGTTCGGAAGAAATCCAAAAACGACAAAAGGAACAATTAAACAGAGCTATAATGAATCAGGACCAATTAGATAGACTTATAAATGCTCTTACTGGTGGAGAAGGATGTGAATTTAACTATCACTGGTCGAATGAACAAAAATCGGAATCCTATTGATGGCGGAAATATGCATAAATCGGACATCCTATTTGTGAAAATTCATAAATCGGAAATTCCTATTTATAAATCAGAAAAAATCGACTGCCTATATTTAATAAATCTTAGCAAATTTAGCCATCAATCGGAATCCTATTCATGATAAAACCATCCTATTTTTTTCCATTCGACCAGTGTATGTTCCCATCCCCGAGTACAAGAGAGGAGAACAAGATCCCATTCGTTGGATTTGTCAGGTGGATAATGTGTTCGTCACGAACAACACTCCCGAACGAAGAAAGCTTGCTGTTGTGATTCCCCACCTTAAAAATATTGTCGTGACGTGGTGGCTAGGGGTGAAAAATAACATCGATGCCTGGAGTAATGATCATAATATTGACTAAAGTTTTGTACACCAATTTTTACACCGGTTTCAAACTCATGTGATGAAAGAGAGATGATCGTCCGAATTAATGAACCAAAAGCAGTACCCACTGAAAAGGTTGACCAGTTCTATAATGCCCTCAACGAACTCTGGATAAAACTTGAAGATGAACAGGAAAGATATCCTGAGGTTGTAAAAACCCATATCTTTATAAATGAATTGAAACCTGAGTTATCCACCACGATTGCTCCCTTTATGAACAATATCCTCGAAGAAGCCGTTGAAAGGGCGAAAGCTTTTGAAATAGCGTTCTCAAGGAACAGAGAACCTACTGTAGTAACCACCAATAGCTATCTCAACTCTTCATCCTCTAACAGCATTAAGAATGCCCTCGCCAAGTTGGTCGAATCTGTGAATACAATTATGGCCCATCTAGACAAAAGAGAAGCTTCCCTGAGACCAAATAATTATAATAATTATAACTACACTGGTAATTCGAATTCCGGTCATTCAAGAGTAGTTTGCTTCAACTGCATGATCCCAGAACACATCTCTCACGACTGCTCGAGACTCCGACCAAGACCCAACGATTGCCCCGATAAATAACACCAATAATACAAATAATAATAATCCTTATACAAATGGAGAAGATGTCCAAGGATTGTTAGCTATGCTGAACGAACTAAGGATAAATGAAAGTAATGGAGGAAGTAATGCTAGTAGTGGAAATTTTTTCCAAGAAAATAATTCACGACAATCTTTCCTCAGTATATATCAGACCGAAACAGATGCGCCTTTCTACCTAGCCAAAAGAAATAGACCCTAAAAGATGAAGGAGCTGACCCTGTGGTCACTCAAAGGAAGAAATCTGATAGCATTCCTGTGAATGGAGATAAGGCAAAAGAGGCTGAACCACAAATTGTTGTTGATTTCGAAGAGGATTCATCCAGAGAAAATTTAAACCCTGACGTGATTGAGAAAGAGATCGAACCTAGAAAAAATAAAGTCAAGACAGTAAAAAAGAGACAGACTCCGCCAGTAAGAAGACGAATCTTGGAAGAAGACTTTTCTCAGATTTTCTCCTTGATTACACTATACTTCATCGTCACCAATCTACAAAACAAGCCTGCGAATATCACATATGGGCAATTACTTTGTGCCGTCCCAAATTTGAAACAAGACCTAGCGAAGAGTCTCCAGAAGAAGAAAACGGTAATCAAGAGACTAATGAAAATGAATGTTAATATCCAAGATGCCCAAAATCAACAGCATTATATTGCAACGCTTATATAAAAAGAAAACTTATCTCGCTTATCGTGGATAGCGGTTCCTCCGGAAGTTTTGTATCTTTGCACTTACTCAAGAAACTTGGAATAAGAGTTGAGCGTCCCTCTATCATAAACATAATTAATGTTCATAGAGAGAGTAAATGAGCCATTGGAGAAATATCCATGTTTTTCATATCGGTAGGAGGCCTCCAAGTCCCTATTGACGTTGTTGTCACTGATGCTTCTTTCTATTATGCAAAAGTTGGAAATGATTGGCTTGCAAAGGTGAATGTCCTAATCGAATGGAACAAGACTGAGATGATAATCAGCAGGGAGGGGAGGAAAATGATAATCCCGGTTGAGTTTAAGAAAACAAATAACCGACTTCTCGAAGATTACCGCTCGACAAGTGAAATAGAAGATGACGAGGAGGAACACAAAGAATCTGACAAAGAGAAAGATGATGAAGAGTTCAAAGATGAGAACCTATATCAGGAAACTTTTCGGGACAGAAAATTTACAGGACTTACAGAAATTTACGCCTAAAAAAATCAATTTTTTTGACTTTGATCACTATTTATAAGACAGGGAGCGATTTTTTACTAAGATATTTCTATAACAGATCGAAAGATCTGGTTCTTAGCTACAAGATGATATGTATTTCATTTCTGTAACATCAATATTTGCAAAGATATTCAAGTTTAAAGTTTCACATCTGTGAAAAAATTTCCGCGTAAATTTTCCGAAAATTTTCGTAATTCTGCCGGAAATTTCTATGACGTCACGTGAATTTCCGGCAGAATTACGGAAATTTTCGAAAAATTTATGCGGAAATTTTTTCACAAATGCGAAACTTTAAACGTAAATATCTTCGCGAATATTAATGTTACAGAAATGAAATACATATCATATTGTAGCTAAGAACCAGATCTTTCGATCTGTCATAAAAATATCTTAGTAAAAAATCGCTCCCTGTCTTATAAATAGTGATAAAATTCAAAAAAATTGATTTTTTTAGGCGTAAATTTCTGTAGGTCCCGTAAATTTTCTGTAAATTTACGCCCCGAAAAGTTTCCTGATGTAGAAGAAAGACTTTTCGCTCATTCGGAGTTAGAAAATGAAATAGAGGATTTCTATACTCAGGAGAACCACTGGAAGAAAGTAACATTATGGGGAAGTGATCATGAAGAAATTCGCGAAGCAGAAACCAACTACTACGAATCTTTCTACGATTTTTTTAGAAATCTAGAAGAAAAAGAACAAGAAGAATTTAAGGGAAATTCTGGAATGAGGCTAAAAGAAAAGATGCAATTTTATGAAGGAGAAATCGGTCAAAATGAAGAATATTTCGAAAGCGATCTTTGGAAAAGACAGAACACAGAACACTTGAGAAAGGTTGAAAAGCTCTATGAAGAGCGCGACAAACAACTCGGTACATTGAAATGGTCCGAAGACTTTTTGGAGAGAAAACTTGAGGACGAACCTGAGAACTATTTGGGAGACATCTTCGACTTTTATTTTGACCACGTGACTAGAGAGGAGAGGAAGTTTGAGTTAGGACTCCTGGAAAAAAAACAATCTGAGAAATTGAATCAGCTCTTGGATGATGAAAAAGACCTTTTCGCTTGGAATTCCCAGAGCTTAAGAAGAACTGATCTGGTCCATTTCGCCCTAAGGTCTCTATTTCGTCACAGCGCTCCTAAAGGATGTCTCGTTCGCTGGATTCTTACTCTTCAGGATTATTCTTTCGATGTCGTTTATAAGCCAGGAAAAAACATCTCAATGCTGATTGTCTCTCTCAAATTCCCTATTAAACAAATCTCATAATTCCTGCAATAAATAAAAAAAGTTAGTAATAATAAATAACAATAAACCATAAGCTAACATATTTAAAAGAAAAATAATCTACTTACCTGCGCACCATTTAGAAGTGATATTCCAAATCATCCATTAAATTTTCGAAATTTTTCAAAGAACCCCCATTATTTCTCACAGCAACCTAAAACTAATAAAAGAAAGAAATTTAATAACAAATTTAAAACAACAAAGACTCTCGAACATTTCCTGCTTCCTTAAACAATAGAATTCTTTAATTCCTCCATTCTCTAAACCCAATATCTGTTTAATCATCTGTTTCTAAAGTTTCTTTTGATAGATACCCTCTTCAAATCCCGTACCTATATAAAAAAAAAAGAGAAAGAAAAGTTAAAAAAAAAAAAATATATAAAATAAAAATTATTATCATTTTTTTTTGCATCATTAATTATTCAGATATATTTTTTTTGTGTGTCACAATTTAAAATCAAGATCACCGTAGTAGAATAATTAACTAATTACAGAAAATCATGAACGGGCGATGGATCCTGAAATGTATGAATCCTTTTCTCGATATCTAACTAGCAGTTCCACCATTAACAGATATTTCGGCCCTTATTGACAACTCCACCACAAGGCTTGACATTTTTTCGTCCGAGATGGGTTGCTATTTAAGAAAAACCCCTGGGTACCCGATAGATATCTTTGAGTATTGNAAAGAAATTTAATAACAAATTTAAAACAACAAAGACTCTCGAACATTTCCTGCTTCCTTAAACAATAGAATTCTTTAATTCCTCCATTCTCTAAACCCAATATCTGTTTAATCATCTGTTTCTAAAGTTTCTTTTGATAGATACCCTCTTCAAATCCCGTACCTATATAAAAAAAAAAGAGAAAGAAAAGTTAAAAAAAAAAAAATATATAAAATAAAAATTATTATCATTTTTTTTTGCATCATTAATTATTCAGATATATTTTTTTTGTGTGTCACAATTTAAAATCAAGATCACCGTAGTAGAATAATTAACTAATTACAGAAAATCATGAACGGGCGATGGATCCTGAAATGTATGAATCCTTTTCTCGATATCTAACTAGCAGTTCCACCATTAACAGATATTTCGGCCCTTATTGACAACTCCACCACAAGGCTTGACATTTTTTCGTCCGAGATGGGTTGCTATTTAAGAAAAACCCCTGGGTACCCGATAGATATCTTTGAGTATTGCGTCCGTACAAGCTAGAATCTATCCTCTATGCCTTACATTCTGATCCCACTTCAAGACACTTTGGACCTCAGGCTACTTACCAGAGGATAGTTAAGAGATACTACTGGCCTCAGATGGGAGAGACCATAAAAGAATATGTGAAGACCTGTGACTCATGTCAAAGACTAGGGAGTCCAAAGTCGCAAGAAAGCTTGCCCTTATAAAAGTTGAAGGTCTCTTCCAAAAAATCAGAATTGACATCGTTAGCCCACTTCCCTTGATAGAGAAGAAAAATCATTATATTGTAGTTGCAACAAACTACCTTACTAAATAGCACGAAGCGAAAGCCTTAAAGGGGACTAATGCAGCAGAAGTAGCTGAATTTATTTTTGAAGATATCATAACTCGACATGGTTGCCCTCAAGTAATTTTAACTGATTAGGGAACTCACTTCTGAAATCGTTTAATAGATGCCCTATGTTATTGTCTTGGAGTAAAGCATCATTTTTCTTCCCCATTCACCCTCAGACAAATGGTTTGGTAGAGAGATTTAACAGGACCTTGTGTGAAACTTTGTTCAAGTCAATATACCAGTAAAGCTCCTCAAAAGCCTTAAGGCTCGCGAGCCTAGCGAGCCGAGCCGAGCCAAGCCAAGCCAAGCCTGATATTATAGGCTCATAGGCTCGCGAGCCTTAGGCTCACGAGCCAAGCTCAACTAAGGCTTGATTCATAAGGCTCGAGCCAGCTCGCAAGCCTTATAGTAGGCTCGCGAGCCTCATAATAGGCTCGCGAGCCTCATAG
>PQFF01000123.1:419656-459008 GCA_003547095.1 Diversispora epigaea
CTATGAGGCTCGCGAGCCTGCTATGAGGCTCGCGAGCCTGTGAGCCAAGCCAAGCCTTACTTATATAGGCTCGGCTCGGCTCAAGCCTAACTTATAAATTTAGGCTCGAGCCAAGCCTAAACTTTTGGGCTTGGCTCGGCTCGAGCTTTATGAGGCTCGGCTCGGCTCGATTCATGAGGAGCTTTATATACCAGCATGAAAATGATTGGGATGACTATATCTCTTCTTCCCTTCTTGCCTATCAAACAATACTCCAGAAAACTACTAAGCAAGAACCTTTCTTTCTCGTATATAATAGAGATGTTACTCTGCCTGTTGAACTAAGTGTGAGCACTTACCTAAGTAAAACGATACACGAAAATAACTTACATAATTTGATCCTTCGTCGCACTGAAATGATATATGGAAAATTGATAGAGCAACCCCACGAAGCTCATCTACAAATTGAAAAATCTCAGCTAAAACAGAAACAGTATCATGACTCTACAAGAAAAATATTCCATTGGTGATTAGGTATTAGTTTACTGATCTCAACTAGAAAAACAATGGAGTGAAAAATTAGAAGCAAAATGGGATGGTCCCTATTTTATACATGAAAGCTTGAATAATGGTGCTTATAAGCTCAGAACTATGGATGGAAAAGTATTGCGAAAATTTACCCATGGAAATAGATTGAAACTTTTCCATGTGAGACAACTAGAACTCCTAATTTTCAGATAGCCTCTTTGTGAGTGCTTGTTATTTTGTAGGCTCCCGATTGATCCATTTTCATAGATTGATTGTCTTTTGTCTGTACAACAGTAAATATACCTTAAGATTTATACATACACACCATGCATTTGACTTTCTTTTTGAGAAAAAAAAAATTTTTTTTTTCGTACAAAGTATTATGTTATCTTCTCTTTGAGTGAATCATTTATTCTTTATATTATATAATATTATTATTTATTTTTTTTTATTATTTATCTTTACATAATGAAAACATTGGTAAAAATTGCTCCTCACACATTATTTGTTCCCCTTCACTACAGCAACATACAATTTTTTTTTTTTACCTATATATATATATAGTCTGTCTATTTTAAAAGAGATAATGACAGACTTGTTTTATTTTTACCTTTCGTAATATTACTTATTTTGTTGACAGAACAATATATACAATGACTTCCAGCTAAACTATACAGACCTGATTGAACCTATTTCTACAAGAACTTGGACAACCTGGTCCTATAAACCTCCCAATCCGTTCACTAGCTAATAATACCTGGGAACAGAAACTTGAAGAAGTGTGTCTTGATTTTAATACTGATCGAGAACTGAGTCATCGTCTACAATCTTATTATCTTTTGGAAGAATTACTTGACGAAAGAGCATGGAAAAGACTTGCCAAGAAGGAAGTAAAGAAGCATGTATAAGAAACTAAAGTTAAAGGCAGAATAAAAATCTCTTTTCGCATCTTTTATCTTTATAGAGCCAGAGGAATACACACCTTGCATAATGCCCACTATATTAACACCGCTTCTATTCATCATATGTATGAGTCCGATTTTAACTTTTTGTTACAAGAAGTTACAAAACTTGGAAATAATGACTTGACTGATTTCCTTCCAGGAACTCAGACTTAAAGAAGTAGAGGATGTTAGAGTTCTTATCAATGACTTCATTTTATTTTATTCAATTTTTCTATGTATTCATTTATTAATATCTATTAATTAGTTTATTTAGTTATAGTTATACATGTTCCCAAAATTAATTTTGGATTTTTGAGGTATTTCGATTTTTTGAAGTATTTCGATTTTTTGAGATTTATGCAGAATCCATTCTATATATGGAAGTAAAAAAAGTATCCAGTTATATGTATCTTCAAAGAATAAATCTGGGTAGTTAAAAAATTTCAGGTTTTAAGTAAAATAATTTCGTCTTCTATGAAAAACTATTTTGACTTTTTTTTCCGAAATTGCAATTTCGGGGCTCCAAAATAATTTTGTGTGCAAGTATAGTTATAGTTAGTTATATACTAATAGGATTAATATTTCATTGATACCATCAGTAATAGAGTAATAAAATCAGTAGTTTGTTAACTTTATCACCAATTTGTTAATTCTATTACCAATTATACCTGCCGCCCAAATTCAAAATCTAAATGCTGAAATCCCAAATCCCAAATCCCAAATTATAATTAGTATTTTTGCCGAAATCCCAAATCCCAAATACTAATAATTTGTACATTTTGGCGTCCCAAATCCCAAATTATTTGGGATTTGGGCAACACGTATATTACCAATTTGTTTATTGGATATTACTTTTAGTTATTAAACTGCATAGTGTAATTAATAATTTGTTAATCCCATTACCAATTTATTGATTAGATATTACTTGTCATTTATTAAACTACATAATGTAATTAGTAGTTTGTTAATTCTATTACCAATTTATTGATTAGATGTTACTTGTCATTTATTAAACTACATAGTGTAATTAATAGTCTGCTGACTCTATCATCAATTTACTAATTTAATTAATCAATTGGTGATTGAAAAGTTCTTTATAAAAAGAAGAAAGTTTTCTCCAGATGTAAGGGGACTCGGGGTTATAATTTGATCTTGTTTAATAAACAAATAATAAAGTATATAATTTATAAATAAACTGATTGTCTTTATTTATTTTGTTATTGCTAGTACATAGTTTATTGTTTTGTTATTATTTTAGTTAGTATTTTTTATTATTGATAGTTTATTTATTTCGTAATAGTGTTATTTGATTAGAAACTACAAGCCCTTTATTATCTATAGTTCACCCACACTTTCTTTAACAAGATTCCACTTCCCAAATTCAAGTTAGATCTGGAGCTAAACAAAACTTAGTTTATCCCCGCTCTCCCAATTCAGACCCTAACAACACGAAACTCAACTAGATCCTGAAATGGATCGCCCAGAGGTAGTGGTACAGATTCCACCAAATAAACAATGTGTAGAATATACGGATTTGCGAGCTACATCATCAAACACGATTTTCCTAAGTTCAACACGCTTTTGGAATAAAGGTTTCACAAATAAAACACATGACACAGGAGATACAACTCTAAGTAATACACAGAGAACAAGTGATTTAGAAGGTTCTAGATTTAACATCAGAGATCCAAACCTAGATAATTACACAAATTTTCTTAAAAATCAAAAAGATACAAAAATCTTGATCGACTTCCTTATAGAAAAAAAAGGGGATATAATACCCTTCACAAAACCAGGCATCAAAGACTACATTAACAATAAATATAAGGATGGCACTTTTTTTAAATGCACACCAAACGCAATAGAAGAAGCAGATGAGCACATTTAAAAATGGCATGGGTTGTTAGAAAAAGACAGAGAGTGTTTTATTACGGATAACCATGACCAGCAAACGAAGCAAGAAGACAGATGGATAAGTCTGACAGACTTAATACAAATTAAAATACGACTTAGGCGATGTATCATATGGAATTATCTACATAGCATAGATTTCAAGAAGTTGGACGGAAGGAACATAGCTAATATCATTATATACACAATTTGGTTTACCCTGGATAGGGAAGAAAGGCTGATGAGAGAGTCTTTCTCATACTCAGACTTTAGAAGAAACTTGATCAAATTTTTTACCCAGCATGAAGAGGTGAAATCATATCCTCCAGCAAACCCGAAGGATTTACCAGACCTTATCAAAAAGAAGTTATCGAACAAAACATGGCCTCTAAAAAATACATTCAAAATAATAATCCTAGTAATAGAACTAGGAGCTTTCTATAAATTTACAAAACTACCACCAGAATATTATTGCCCAAAACCACTTTTGTCTAAAAACCCCGGGGATTTGGCAAGGGAAATTACGTGCAAGGATAAATTTCCAATAAGGACCATAGAAGAAATGGTGAATATAAATACCTACAAAAGGGAACTAAGAAAATCTTACTATTGGATTTCAAATATACATGTTTCCAAAATTGATTTTGAATTTTTGAGATTTATGCAAAATCTATTCTATATATAGAAGTAAAAAAAATACCCAGTTATATGTATCTTCAGTCAAAGAATAAATCTGGGTGGTTAAAAAATTTTGAGTTTTAAGTAAAATAATTTTGTCTTCTATGAAAAACTATTTTGACTTTTTTTTCCGAAATTGCAATTTCGGAGTTCCAAAATAATTTTGCGTGCAAGTATAATCTCAAATAAATTATCTGATTCATATATTAATATTGATAATGGGAAACTAGAATTACTGACAAGTTACAAGAAGGTTAAAGGAATATGTCAAAAATTCCTTCCTTGGTTAATACAAGTCACAGAAAATTTTACATACAGTAACTTGATAGATAATCTGAAAAAAGAATACAACTTTAAATCCCTCCCGTTAAATAATTTCTATAAAAAGAGCAAATTATCGAATAGCCCGCAGGCAGTAATTTTACCTAAAAGCATAAAGTTACCAATTAAATACAAAACAAACATTAGGGATTTAGTGGATTTTTTATCTCCACTATACAACTTCAGAATGAGTGATTTGTCGAAGGAATGGATAGATATATCAACAGAAACTAAGCTACCACTTCCAGAGGATCTTAACGAAGCCAACAGGCAGGCTACAGTAAACTTACCAATAAATAGAGAAGAATTATTGGAGAAGGTTGAAAAATTAAGAAGGTTTTACAATTTCTGGAGGATCCCAGAAAACTGGATTAAAAAAAACTACAAAGGAAAGGAACTCTTACCATCGATAGATAAAATAATTCTAGAGTTAGTAAACAAGATGGAAGAAAACTGCGTCATCACCATACAAGAACCAAGTAAAATCAAAAGTACATTTAAACTCTTACACAAATACTATAATTTTGAACAACTTTTAAACAAATTTTTTTGTATCAATTAAACAAAACAAGTGATATTCACACACCTGGAGAATCCTCTTTCCTTATAAAGAGGTTTTTCCTATCAGAATAAACAAACCAAAAACATCAACAAAACTATGAACTAACTACCTACTTTCTTTAAAGAAAAAACTTTTTTATAATAATATTCATATTCAACTTATATTTCTTGTAAACAAATTTGAATTTCAGGTTTGTTTCTTAAGAAAAAATGCTAGAAATAAAGAACTTCAATTTCAACTAATAAACGCAAGGACACTTATTATAACTCTACAAGAGTTATATAATACTACGAACAAACTCACGAGACAATATAAAGAATCGAACAAAGGAGGCTACAGACTGACACAGCCTATATCAGGAAATTTTAATAGGCATAAATTTACAGAAATTTAACATGGTGTAAATTTACGGAAATTTAACATGGCGTAAATTTCCGTTATATTACGGGACCTACAGAAATTTTCGAAAATATGACGAAATACTGACGTTAATATAAATTTCCGAAAATTTATCTTGTAATAAAATTTCAAAAATTTTCGGTATAATAAAATTTCGTAATTTAGATATTTCAAAATATTTTCAAAGCTTTTCGAAATAATCTGCTTGTTTTTGTTCATTTCATTTTATTTTTTCAAAATTTTATATTTTCATGATAAACATTTATTTTTATTTATTATTATTTATTATTATTACATCAGTAAATTTTTTTAAATGTAAGCCTTCGAAGTCCTTTACTCCGATAACCTTTGAATACCTCCAACATAAACGTAATATTTACGAAAGTTATTGGTACCGAAAACCTTCATTTTTATTAATAAAATGTAATACTCCGGAGGTTATTGATATTAATAACCTTCAATAACCTTCACTTTATCATAATAAACGTAATATTTGCGAAGGTTATTGATCCGATAATCTTCAATAACCTTTGAAAATGAAATTATTACAATAACCTCCGACATAAAAAATTTCCTGATGTATTTATTATAAATAAACAAAAAAATTTATATACAAATAAAGAAAAAAATTATTCTTCATTATTATCATTATTGTTACTTTCATTATTTGATTTATTTTCACTTTCATTACTTTCATTTTCACTTTCATTTTCACTTTCATTTTTACTTTTATTCTCATTTTTACTTTCGAATATTTCCGTATAATTTCTTTTTCTGGCTTTTTCTTCCGCATGTTTTCAGATTTTGCTTAATGGGGAAAATTCTATTTTATTATCATTACTTACATCTGATGCAGGTTCGGGTGCACTTTTCCATTTCGAAGGTACAGTATGAGTTTTTCTGTTTTTTAATAAATTTTCATTTACATCTGGCGCAGGTTCGGGCACACTTTTTCATTTCGAAGGTACAATATGAGTTTCTTCGTTTTGTAATAAATTTTCATTATTCAAAGTTGGAGCTGATTCGGGTGCACTTTTCTGTTTTTTTGAAGAAGAGAAAGATAGTAGAGGAGAATTTTCAGGTTTAGATTCAGATTCAGATTCAATCTCAAATGTTTCTTTATTTTTTATTTTTTCCTATTTTTATTAAGTTTTTAGTAAATTTTCAGAATATTTTCACAAGTGAAGTTACAAAACTTACAATATTAATTGATAAAGGATATTTTATGGTATCCTCCAAAATTTTTATATTGCCATTTGTTGAGTCTAATATTGTTTGGACAATTGATATTGCCCAAGCAACATGTTGTTCAGGTGGTTTCGAAGTTGGAGACTATACTTTTTTTAGGATTGCCTCCATATAAGTTAGATTCCTGGAGAAATCTGATTTATCAAAAATTTTTTTGTAACAACTTTTGGTGCTGGGG
This sequence comes from Diversispora epigaea, assembly GCA_003547095.1. Taxonomy (NCBI): domain Eukaryota; kingdom Fungi; phylum Glomeromycota; class Glomeromycetes; order Diversisporales; family Diversisporaceae; genus Diversispora; species Diversispora epigaea. The sequence continues at coordinate 426,384 of PQFF01000123.1, forward strand.
AGTTGCTTCCAATTTAGAATTTCTTGAGATTTTGTGTTAGATTTTATTGGGCTGAGTTAGTTTCCAAAAACATCGTACATGGTAGTTCTTATTTTACCACACAATGTATCTTGTTGACTACGTATCTTATCACTTAACTATATTTAATTATTAAAAAGTGAAATAAATTTTGGAATATTTCGGAATATTTCAAATATTTCAAATTTCATACTTTTAATTGGATTTTTGATTCATAATATACATTTTATTTCTGACTAAACGAATTATAAACGTCTTCATGAAATTGTTAAATGTAAGCTTCACAGCTTTCTTTATATTCTTGAGGACTGGGATACAAATTTAATTTTAATATCACTTCAGCCGCGCTTACAATTATATCCTATTTTATAAAATTTTATTAATAATTATAAAACTTCAAATTTCATTAAACTATTAATAAAGTAATAATTTACCTCTATAAATTCTTTATCATTCGTTAACAAGCATATTTCATTTTTAATTTTTTTAATATCTGTTTCTATACCACTTTGACCTTTTTTCATATCTGCAAAATCTGTTTCGAGCTTATTTAGTTTTTCATAGATTTTTAAAATTATTGTTTTATTATCTGTATTTTTAAATAACATGTTAAATTAAACCATATACATTTTTAAACACTTTTGTTATAGTTTTATTACCATCGTTACTTTCTGATATNGGAATATTTCGGAATATTTCAAATATTTCAAATTTCATACTTTTAATTGGATTTTTGATTCATAATATACATTTTATTTCTGACTAAACGAATTATAAACGTCTTCATGAAATTGTTAAATGTAAGCTTCACAGCTTTCTTTATATTCTTGAGGACTGGGATACAAATTTAATTTTAATATCACTTCAGCCGCGCTTACAATTATATCCTATTTTATAAAATTTTATTAATAATTATAAAACTTCAAATTTCATTAAACTATTAATAAAGTAATAATTTACCTCTATAAATTCTTTATCATTCGTTAACAAGCATATTTCATTTTTAATTTTTTTAATATCTGTTTCTATACCACTTTGACCTTTTTTCATATCTGCAAAATCTGTTTCGAGCTTATTTAGTTTTTCATAGATTTTTAAAATTATTGTTTTATTATCTGTATTTTTAAATAACATGTTAAATTAAACCATATACATTTTTAAACACTTTTGTTATAGTTTTATTACCATCGTTACTTTCTGATATATCGTTGTTTCTTGCAACTCGTCAAGAAAAACTTATGGAAGGTTGAGAAGATCTTATGGAAGGTCGCGAAGAACTTGCGGAAGGTTACGAAGTTTTTTTGTAAGTACCTGAAATAAGAGTACTGAAACTCATTGAGAAAATATGTCTTTCAAATTGAAAAAATATGTAAAGAAAATATGTAAAGAAAATATGTATTTCTTATAGTTCAAATTGACCAAATACTGAAATAAAAACTATCATATTTACAGAGGAATATAAACATGTTAAAAATATTATACACTTTCGCAATTTTACGTCCATTTTAGTTCTAGCTAAAGTATGTGAGACTTAGGAGTATAAAAATATAGACAAAAGAAATTGACTATGAGACTTAGGAGTATAAAAATATAGACGAAAAAAATTAACTATACACTTTCGCAATTTTACATCCATTTTAGTTCTGGCTAAAGTATGTGAAACTTAAGAGTATAAAAATATAGATGACTGAACATAAGGGTCTAAAATAAACAAACATTCGTGATACAGTACACGTGACATAATTAAAGAATCTACATTTATACATATTATAACTTATTGGATAATTTGATAATACTTATCAAAATTGGAATATATTCGAAAGTATAAATATATATTTATTTTACAGATATAGCATTTTTAATAATCCTGTGATATAAAAAGAATATAAAATTTTATAATAATTGTAAAACAAAAATGAAAACTTTTAAATTCTTTTATATTGTGACGAAGTAAATTGGTAATCAGGTGGAATGTCATGGGGGATAACATTTTGTGACACTAGATGAACTTTCAGGTGATTGTCATCCTTGTACGAGGATGAAGGATGAAAAATGCTGTACAAGGATGAAGGATATTGTACGAGGATAAAGGATATCATGTGAGGATGAAGGATGACGCACAAAGGATGAAATATGAAGTATAAAGATGAAGTATAAACAAAAGAGAAAGTATAAATACAACTGTTGTCGGAAGTAAGTTTCAGTAGTTCACAGTTAGTTAATAAAATTACAAGTTAGAATATAAATAATTAGAAGTAATTCAGAATAATTCGAAACTCTTTAATAAATATTATATAGAAAAGTAAACTTCATTCAGAAACAGGAAAGATACGTCACACTGTAATATTTCTGTTGTTAAATGATACTTTGCTTTTAAAACTTTATATTTTATATTTTAATAAACTTATATTTTGTGTTGTAATATTGCAAAATATTATTAAATATTGTTTGATACTTTGTTACTACTTTTACTCCACCTTACTCACTGTGCCTTCATGATTAATTTTATTATTATTTGATTATTATTATTATTTATTATATATTTATTATCTGTTTCGAGATAGGCAAGTTTAGATCGATTGATTGCTTGACCTACTGGCAGATAGAGCGTATTATTATTTGTTTATGTGATGCAAACTGAGAGACTGATTTGAGAAATTGTTTGAAATACTCTGCACTCCTGTGACAATATCACAAAATTATATAAAATTGCAAAACAAAATGAATATATTAGAAAGTATAAATATATATTTATTTTACAGATATAGTATTTATTATAAAATCTTATATCACAAAATTATCGTGTATATCAAAAATTGCAAAACAAAATTTTACAGATAGTATAAATTAGAACACTTTCTTATACAGAAATTTTGTTTTAAATAAAATTAATCAAAAATTTCAAATCAAATTATTAATAGTAATGTCTCTTGATTTTGATAAATATTTATCGTAGATACAAACTATCTTATACGAATTTGTAGCTAATAATAAGGGCTACAACTTTTATTATTATCACTTTCAGTTTCTAATAAAAATTAAAACTTTACTTAGGCACAAATATAATTATTCTTAAATTTAAAACTGCATATTGTTAGTTTTTATTTGTATAGTGGTTTATTATACAACTATAATAAATACAATATACAATTTCAATATAAAAAATACAGTCTTTAATTTAATAAAATAAATTTTAAAACATATTTTTGTTATTTATTTATTATAAAAATTTTAAAATTATGCCTAAAAGAAAAGAACTTACTGATTTTGAGCATGGAGAAATTGTTAGTTTATACAAAGGAGGTTTTTCATATACTAAAATTAATGGTTTGTTAGGTCATCCCAGGTCAACAATAGGAGATATTGTACAAAAATATAATGAGCAAGGGTTGAATTCTACTATTCCACGATCAGGTAGACCAAAAATATTAACTGATCGAGACAAAAGGCAATTAGTAAAAATTGTTAAAGCCAATTGAAATTTAACATTAGTTGAAATTACTGAAAATTTTAATACATCATTGAGTTTTTCAGTTTCTAGTAAAACAGTTCAAAGAGTTTTGCATAAAGAAAGTTATAGTGGACANAAAAAAAAGAATAAATTGTGTAAAAATAAAAAATTAAAATTTAGTTATAATTATAAATTTTAAATAAAAAATTTAATATTTGGTTGGATGACCCTTGTTTTTTATAGCATCAGCAACTCTATATTGCATACTTTTTATTAATTGAATAAGTCGACTTTCATCAATTTTATACCATTCTTCTTGTAATGCTGCAAAAAATTCATTTTTATTTTTTGGAATGGGTTTATGTCTTCTAATTCTTTTTTCAAGTTCATCCCATAAATTTTCAATTGGATTAAGATCAGGACTTTGAGCTGGCCAAGGAAGTCTTTCAATTGAATTATCTTCTTTCCATTTTTTAGTCCGAGCTGAAGCATGACAAAGTGCATTCATCTTGAAAAATATGATTTTCTATACCTAAATTATTTAAAAATGGAATCAAATGTTCTTTAAGTAATTCTATATATTTATCAGAATTAAGTGTACCATCAACTAAAACTAATGGACCTAATTTATTATTACAAAAACATTCCCAAACCATAATTCCAATTGAATTTTTAACTGTAGGTTTCAAACATTTGATTTTATATCTTTCATCTTTTTTATGCCATACCTAATTTCTAGAATCATTATTAAATAATTCAAATCTTGATTCATCACTCCATATAATATTTTCCCATTCATGAATCCAATTTTTTCTCATATTACACCAACCAAATCATTTTTTTCTATTTTGTTCAGAAATAAATGGTTTTTTCTTTGCAGCATGTCCACTATAACTTTCTTTATGCAAAACTCTTTGAACTGTTTTNAGAAAAACTTATGGAAGGTTGAGAAGATCTTATGGAAGGTCGCGAAGAACTTGCGGAAGGTTACGAAGTTTTTTTGTAAGTACCTGAAATAAGAGTACTGAAACTCATTGAGAAAATATGTCTTTCAAATTGAAAAAATATGTAAAGAAAATATGTAAAGAAAATATGTATTTCTTATAGTTCAAATTGACCAAATACTGAAATAAAAACTATCATATTTACAGAGGAATATAAACATGTTAAAAATATTATACACTTTCGCAATTTTACGTCCATTTTAGTTCTAGCTAAAGTATGTGAGACTTAGGAGTATAAAAATATAGACAAAAGAAATTGACTATGAGACTTAGGAGTATAAAAATATAGACGAAAAAAATTAACTATACACTTTCGCAATTTTACATCCATTTTAGTTCTGGCTAAAGTATGTGAAACTTAAGAGTATAAAAATATAGATGACTGAACATAAGGGTCTAAAATAAACAAACATTCGTGATACAGTACACGTGACATAATTAAAGAATCTACATTTATACATATTATAACTTATTGGATAATTTGATAATACTTATCAAAATTGGAATATATTCGAAAGTATAAATATATATTTATTTTACAGATATAGCATTTTTAATAATCCTGTGATATAAAAAGAATATAAAATTTTATAATAATTGTAAAACAAAAATGAAAACTTTTAAATTCTTTTATATTGTGACGAAGTAAATTGGTAATCAGGTGGAATGTCATGGGGGATAACATTTTGTGACACTAGATGAACTTTCAGGTGATTGTCATCCTTGTACGAGGATGAAGGATGAAAAATGCTGTACAAGGATGAAGGATATTGTACGAGGATAAAGGATATCATGTGAGGATGAAGGATGACGCACAAAGGATGAAATATGAAGTATAAAGATGAAGTATAAACAAAAGAGAAAGTATAAATACAACTGTTGTCGGAAGTAAGTTTCAGTAGTTCACAGTTAGTTAATAAAATTACAAGTTAGAATATAAATAATTAGAAGTAATTCAGAATAATTCGAAACTCTTTAATAAATATTATATAGAAAAGTAAACTTCATTCAGAAACAGGAAAGATACGTCACACTGTAATATTTCTGTTGTTAAATGATACTTTGCTTTTAAAACTTTATATTTTATATTTTAATAAACTTATATTTTGTGTTGTAATATTGCAAAATATTATTAAATATTGTTTGATACTTTGTTACTACTTTTACTCCACCTTACTCACTGTGCCTTCATGATTAATTTTATTATTATTTGATTATTATTATTATTTATTATATATTTATTATCTGTTTCGAGATAGGCAAGTTTAGATCGATTGATTGCTTGACCTACTGGCAGATAGAGCGTATTATTATTTGTTTATGTGATGCAAACTGAGAGACTGATTTGAGAAATTGTTTGAAATACTCTGCACTCCTGTGACAATATCACAAAATTATATAAAATTGCAAAACAAAATGAATATATTAGAAAGTATAAATATATATTTATTTTACAGATATAGTATTTATTATAAAATCTTATATCACAAAATTATCGTGTATATCAAAAATTGCAAAACAAAATTTTACAGATAGTATAAATTAGAACACTTTCTTATACAGAAATTTTGTTTTAAATAAAATTAATCAAAAATGTCAAATCAAATTATTAATAGTAATGTCTCTCAATTTTGATAAATATCTATTGTAGATACAAACTATTTTATACGAATTTGTAGCTAATAACAAGAGCTACATCTTTTATTATTACCACTTTAAACATTTTCTAATAACAATTTAATGTTTATTTAGTCACAAATAAAAATATTTATTTGTTTATAAAAAAAATAATTTAAATAACAAATATTTTGATAAACTAATCTTTTTAAATAAAATTTATATAATATAAAACAAAAAAAACTTATAAGTGCATACAAATATTTTTAAAAAAAAAGTAAATTAAAAAAAAAAGAATAAATTGTGTAAAAATAAAAAATTAAAATTTAGTTATAATTATAAATTTTAAATAAAAAATTTAATATTTGGTTGGATGACCCTTGTTTTTTATAGCATCAGCAACTCTATATTGCATACTTTTTATTAATTGAATAAGTCGACTTTCATCAATTTTATACCATTCTTCTTGTAATGCTGCAAAAAATTCATTTTTATTTTTTGGAATGGGTTTATGTCTTCTAATTCTTTTTTCAAGTTCATCCCATAAATTTTCAATTGGATTAAGATCAGGACTTTGAGCNCATCTTTTTTATGCCATACCTAATTTCTAGAATCATTATTAAATAATTCAAATCTTGATTCATCACTCCATATAATATTTTCCCATTCATGAATCCAATTTTTTCTCATATTACACCAACCAAATCATTTTTTTCTATTTTGTTCAGAAATAAATGGTTTTTTCTTTGCAGCATGTCCACTATAACTTTCTTTATGCAAAACTCTTTGAACTGTTTTACTAGAAACTGAAAAACTCAATGATGTATTAAAATTTTCAGTAATTTCAACTAATGTTAAATTTCAATTGGCTTTAACAATTTTTACTAATTGCCTTTTGTCTCGATCAGTTAATATTTTTGGTCTACCTGATCGTGGAATAGTAGAATTCAACCCTTGCTCATTATATTTTTGTACAATATCTCCTATTGTTGACCTGGGATGACCTAACAAACCATTAATTTTAGTATATGAAAAACCTCCTTTGTATAAACTAACAATTTCTCCATGCTCAAAATCAGTAAGTTCTTTTCTTTTAGGCATAATTTTAAAATTTTTATAATAAATAAATAACAAAAATATGTTTTAAAATTTATTTTATTAAATTAAAGACTGTATTTTTTATATTGAAATTGTATATTGTATTTATTATAGTTGTATAATAAACCACTATACAAATAAAAACTAACAATATGCAGTTTTAAATTTAAGAATAATTATATTTGTGCCTAAGTAAAGTTTTAATTTTTATTAGAAACTGAAAGTGATAATAATAAAAGTTGTAGCCCTTATTATTAGCTACAAATTCGTATAAGATAGTTTGTATCTACGATAAATATTTATCAAAATCAAGAGACATTACTATTAATAATTTGATTTGAAATTTTTGATTAATTTTATTTAAAACAAAATTTCTGTATAAAAAGTGTCCTAATTTTAACAAAGTATCACATAATAGCCCTTGATCATGGGATTCATTTAAAAAAAAGTTTATGTAATTAAGATTATTCATTGAGCTACAATTAGCATTTGAAATTAAATGGAATTTTAGTAAAAGATTGTCAACGGTTTTGGAAACAAATTATTGTCGATCATTTTACTGTTTAAAGAAAATTACCAATCGTTTTTACATATAAAACTTTATTATATACTAATGAAATCCTAAAATCGATATTAAGTAATCTTGAAGAAAATATTACTTTGCATCTACTATAAAAGTTTCAAGCTTATATATCTAGAATTTAAGAAAAAATTAGCAATTATTTTCTAAAGTTAATCAATAACTATTTACTCTATTTCCATGATAAAGATCTGAAATATTCACTACAGATTCACAATAACATTATCTTCAAGTTTACTTAGTGTCACTTTTAAGATTTTATTTGCAAAAAATAATGTTTTCTATGCGATAACAATTGATAATTTTCTTTAAATGATAAAATGATCAACAATAATTTCATCCGATTTTAGTCGTGTCTAAGTAAAGTTCCGATTTTCACTAGAAAACAGCAAATATAGTATTAATANTACTAATGAAATCCTAAAATCGATATTAAGTAATCTTGAAGAAAATATTACTTTGCATCTACTATAAAAGTTTCAAGCTTATATATCTAGAATTTAAGAAAAAATTAGCAATTATTTTCTAAAGTTAATCAATAACTATTTACTCTATTTCCATGATAAAGATCTGAAATATTCACTACAGATTCACAATAACATTATCTTCAAGTTTACTTAGTGTCACTTTTAAGATTTTATTTGCAAAAAATAATGTTTTCTATGCGATAACAATTGATAATTTTCTTTAAATGATAAAATGATCAACAATAATTTCATCCGATTTTAGTCGTGTCTAAGTAATGTTCCGATTTTCACTAGAAAACAGCAAAGATAGTATTAATAAAAATTATAGCCCTACTCAAGGGCTACAAGTTCTTATAAGATAGTTTATACTTCTGATGGATAGTTATTGAAATCGAGAGACATTACGATTAACAATTTAATTTGACATTTCTGGTTAACTTTATTTAAGACACGATTTTCGAACAAGCAAGCATTCAACTTTAATAAAAAGGATATCATATAATAACCCTTGATCAGGAAATTCTTTTAAAAAAAAGTTTGTGCAATTTAAATCATTCTTTGTGCCACAATTTACCTTTAAAATTTATTAATAAATTTGAAAAAAAACAGCTGTCCGGCAGGTTGGTGTATTTTTTAAAAAAAGAGTTAAAAGCTAATGAAAATGATTATATTACCAATTATTTATTTTTTTTATTTACTCAACTATTATTTCTTTTTTTACTATCCATATTAATTTATTAATGATTTTTAATATACTAATAAATTTTATGTACTAATTTCCATTTATAACTAATTGTTTCTTTTTACTAGCGATTACTTCTAAAATCCTACTAAACTAATCTAGATTTTATTTAACAAATGATTGATTCTTTATTAACTAACACTAATTTCTACTATACAATTACTAATTATTTTACTAAATCAAATATTACATTGAAATGGTTTCTAGCGGTTACATTATTATGTTTTCCTATTATTCAATATATTTCGGATAACCATAATAATTGTTTTATGTAATAATTTATAATTTTTAGGATTTCTCTAGAAGAAACTGCCAAAGTGAATCCGAAGAGTTTAATCAGAGAAATCTAAAAGAAATTCAGGTAAAGAAGTATTTAATTTTATTTGAGTGATTAATGATTTCAAGAAATTATAGATTATTGTTAATTAATGCATTTTATGTTTACAATTATAGGATAGAAAAAGTTATAAAAGTTGTTGTTATATTGGAATTATTTATTAGATCGATCAGAAATATAACAAAGATCATAAAGAGGATTGCTGAAGCGTTATATTTATGTGAAGCGGCTAAAAATCTTACGGATAATCAGATTTAGACGTAGAACTTGGCACGAAACGAAGTGATTGTTCATATGCATGTATTTACATCTTCTCAGTAGAAATTAGAAGAAGGTAAGTTAGAATGAGCAAGTTCAAATATGAATCTTTCAGTATTTATTATGAGCCAATAATAAACTTTTACTTTATTCTTATCTTATTAAACAAGAGAAATAATTACATAAAGGTAAAGGTTTCTTGGAAAGAAAATATAATTACTATGCAAAAGGAATTATAATTGAATCTTTAAATTTAAGTTAATTTCGTTAATATAAACATTTATTAATTGTTCAAAGATACAATGGATAGAACTGGAAGAATCTATAATTAACATGGTTTGTATGATATAATATTTTAATTCATTTGCACTTTAATATTTAAACTAAAATTATTTATTGCTTAATTAAATAAGAATGGGATCGAGATGATTGTGGAATTATTAAAATAATAAATATTACTGAGGCTGCTGGATTAGTCATATATTCTTGAATTCTCCGTTGACATGGCAAATAATAATAATTTAATTTCAAAAGGATTGAAAAATTAACGGTGACAGTTTTTAATAAGAAAATCAAACTTAATGGATAATTAGGAACGTAATTCTTAATCGTTTATATATAATATGTAATATTTAAATTTTATTTATTTCCTTAATATTGATGTTTATATAATATAGAAATACATAAGAAAATGGAAAATTCTCGTATTTTTGGACGTCAGAAGATAAAATATTTAATATTTTAAATGATTTAATTTCTTGATTTCCTAACCCGAACAAAAATATATAACGAGCGAATTCCCGTATAATTTAATAGATTCATCCACTAATTTGTTATTTTTATTGAATTTCTTTCTATTTGCCACTGCGTATTATTATATAAGTTATATGTGTTGATTTGGGCAAAGATTAATAAAAGATTAATTTCTTTCAAATCAGCAAACAAGATAAAAATAAAAAGACAGAAATTCGGATCTAAAGAAAATTCATAAATAATATTAGCATTTTTAATAAAAATTATAATACTTATATTAATTATTTATTTTTATAATCATTAAATAATATAAATGAAAAGCAATAGCTAATATGAAAAAAGACTTTCTTCAAAAGAAAGAGATTCTTCATAATAATTTGTCAGATTAACCATATTAATATTTTTCATTAACTTCTTTTTTTATTTTCCACAATAATAATATGTAGATTACATTAAATATATTAAATATATTGTGTTAAAGTAAATATTATTTTGAGCTTCACTAATTGAAATTCCGCTTTTATACTTTACGTGGTGTGATCTTTAGGATTATCAAATAATGTGATAATAAAGAATTGAAAAAAAAGCTTACAAATCTTAAATAAGGGTCGCAGCACAACAAAATTTAATTACATCATCAGATCAATAAATACCCCGGAAAAATTTTTTTTTCATTTTCTTTTTTTTCCTTCACAAACCATTTTTTAATAATAAAAATTTCAATTATACGGAAGAAAAAAGTTGGTTTTTACCATAATTACAAAAGGCTATCTTATTAAAGTTACTTATTAAAGTCATCTCTATTAAAAAAAATTCATCTTATATTATCAGGATGGCAATTAAAAATAACACAAACAACAACAATAACGAAAAAAGAAAGCCTGGACGACCCAAGAAAGTAAAACGTGGTCGCCCTAGCAAACAAGAGTTGTTTGTGCGACAGCAACAACAAGAACAACAACAACTACTACAACTACAAGAACAAAAGAAACAACTACGAGAGCAATTAAGACAACTGCGAGAACAACGACAACAACAAGAACAACAACGACTACAAGAACTGAAACAGCGACTTGAACAGCTTCATCAACAACAACAACAAGAAACAATGGATAATCCATTATTTTTATTATCATCAGTCGCTGTTTCAGTTCAAGAGAAAGAAAATCGCAGCTGTAAGAGGAATTTAGATGAGGATCCAGGTATATATCAATGTTTATTTATAATTTTCCATTTCTTAACTTTTTTTTTAAAATAATAATAATAATGAATATTAAAATTTAGATAATGAAGCTGGACCAAGCGCAAAGAAAAATAAGATGTCACTCGATTTTTTTATGAATTGAGTGACTGAGGTTGGTGGTTAACTTAAGACCGATGATTTTTATTTGTATATAATTAGATCGCGGGTTAATTTTCAATTTATTTTTTTTTCTTATTAGTATATTATATTATTTTTTACATTTTTTAATAAAATTCTATTTTCTATATATATGAAATGATTTAAATTGTGTTAATTAAATGTTGTTACATTGTATTGTTTTCTTGTTGACCGATATTTTTATTATATTTCGAACGAAAATAATACCAAGATAAAGCAAGTAATTATTTTTATAATCGCTTTGTTTAACGAAGATCAAGGAAAGCAGCGTCAAAGCAAATGTTTAATTTTATTTGGGTAATTAATAATTTCGTGAATTATTGATACTGTTCTTGTTAATGATCGAATTTTTTATTTACGATTTATAATAGAAAAGGTTAGAAAAGTTGTTGCTACATTAAAATATTATATTTCATTAAATTATTTTATTAGATCAATTGGAAATATTAGACGTGCATGGAGATATGAACAGTTTTGTGAACAACATTTTAACAAAGATCATGATTTCTGAAGCGTGACAATTAAATGAAGTTGCTTGATTTCTTACAGATCAGGATTTAGATACTTCAATGAGCTTAGAAATCGGTAGAAACTTGGCACAGGAAGAAGTTGGAAGATGGAGAAATAAAAGGTGATTAAATCTTTTGCTTTATAATTCTCTTGTATATAGTCATTATATATGATTGTTATTTTTGATATTTCTGAAATATATTCGCATGTACTCCTCTTTACATTCTTTCATAAATTCTAATCGTTAAAAAATTTTAACATAAATTCAATATATTTAATTATATTTTTCTCAATTTTGAAGCTCCATCACTTCACTGAAATTTGTTATCTACTATAAGATTTTGGCATTTAAATATAATTACGCTTTGTAAATTGGCAAAAAAAGTGAGTTCTATTGTAACATATATATTGATAGTAATTGGACCAAAGGCCGATATCGATAGTAATTTTGCATTGAGATTTTATATTGGCAAAATAATTTATAAATAATTCAAATTTGATAAATTTAATCTTAAATACAAACTAATTGCTAAAGAAAATGAAATAAGAAAATTAAAATTGAAAAAATAACTGAAATAAAAGAAATGGAGTATAATTTCAAAGAAAAGGTAATTAAAATATTTCTCTCTCAAGTATTTGAGATTATTCTTTAAATGTTTCTATTAATTTATAATCAATGATAAAATGTAATTAGTAGTTACGAAGAAATTATTATTACCATATTTATTATATACATTTTAAAGCTCTTGATAACGAAATGAACAATGGTAAATCAAAGTATTTGAATTTTTTTTTTTATTAGATTTTATGATTATTTTAAATTCACAAAAAATAACAATAAAACAATGGATAAATATTTTAAATGGAATGTGCATTTTGTAAATTGAAGAATTATTTATTGGAAATAAAAATTGAATTCTGTTAAAAAAAAAAAGTTAAGTTGTCAACTTAAAATGTTTGATCTATTTTTATAAAATGATTTGAAACAATATAATACTTGTTCTTCTCCCACTTCAAAGTAGTTTCACTCTTAAGAGTTCCTAATCTGGAAATTATTTATTTGTACCTAAGAAAAAACGAGGACAATGTATAAATCACATATTGCTTATTTTGACACGCTCTAAAAATATAAAAATGTTCACTTTGGTATGGAAAAGTTATTATCATAAGAGATTACTCAATATTATTTCCTGAATATTTGACGTTAACCTAAACAATTAAAAAAAAAGAATAAGCATAACTTACACTTGTATTATTCATTACATTGAACACTCTAATTCTATTAACTTCGTACTCAATTCCTTCCAACCAATTAATCCTAAAATCTAATGAAATATTTATTCTTCNTCTTGATAACGAAATGAACAATGGTAAATCAAAGTATTTGAATTTTTTTTTTTATTAGATTTTATGATTATTTTAAATTCACAAAAAATAACAATAAAACAATGGATAAATATTTTAAATGGAATGTGCATTTTGTAAATTGAAGAATTATTTATTGGAAATAAAAATTGAATTCTGTTAAAAAAAAAAAGTTAAGTTGTCAACTTAAAATGTTTGATCTATTTTTATAAAATGATTTGAAACAATATAATACTTGTTCTTCTCCCACTTCAAAGTAGTTTCACTCTTAAGAGTTCCTAATCTGGAAATTATTTATTTGTACCTAAGAAAAAACGAGGACAATGTATAAATCACATATTGCTTATTTTGACACGCTCTAAAAATATAAAAATGTTCACTTTGGTATGGAAAAGTTATTATCATAAGAGATTACTCAATATTATTTCCTGAATATTTGACGTTAACCTAAACAATTAAAAAAAAAGAATAAGCATAACTTACACTTGTATTATTCATTACATTGAACACTCTAATTCTATTAACTTCGTACTCAATTCCTTCCAACCAATTAATCCTAAAATCTAATGAAATATTTATTCTTCCGAGTGAAATCCGGAAAAAAACACACGAAATAACACTGTATCAAAATTTTAGCACAAAAAAATTATAATCAAGCACAGGAAATCCCAACAATTCTTCATCATTTCAATGCTAACCTTACCAATAAGTTTCAATACAAATAAGTCATTACGTTAGATCATGGTATTGAAAATGTCTCTTTGAATATATTTATCGATTATGAATTCTTTTTATGTTTGCTCCCAATTTTGCAATAGATGAAAATTATTAGTAGAAAATCATATAAAGATATGCTTTAAAAGAAAAATAAAAAAATGATCATTATTTCTTGTGGTGTCTCGGATTAAAAGACTTTTCCCATGATTATATATTTTGCATTAATTTATATAATATTCTGTTTTATCGGAAATCAAAATAATGTATAATATAAAATAAATAATTTTACTATATAATTATAACTAACAATTAATTTTTGTTTATCTGCGAAAAATTTGTGTTCACAAATGACCAATAGTTTTTGGTTATTCCTTAAAAAAATTTTTTAGTACAACATCATCAGTTATAAATAAAGCTTTGTTAATATACCCTTCTTTTTTTGCTTTTTTTTCAACCCTCCTAATTTTTTCTTTTTCAAAAACTTTTTTTTGATAAACTGGATTATGTTGCTTACTTTAACAACTTATCTTTTTGCAAATATTTCAAATACAAGGATTTTTTGTAAGTTTATCTGGTTGTCCGATTTGCCTTTGTTTGTTGCTTTGTCTACGGCTTGAGTCTTATTTTGGCAGGTATTTTATTTTGCAAGTGTAATACTAATTGTTTGTCTAACTTGTCGACGAAGCTTGCACAGGTATTAAAGTGAACTACTATTACTTATTTCTTTTATTTTGTGCACTTAATTTTTTGTATAAGCGAACTACTAACTGCTTGTTTCTTTGAGTGATGTTTATTTTCTATGCAAGTGCAATCATTTTTTTTGTTTAGGTTGTCAGTGAAGCTTGATCGGCATTCTTTCGTGTCATGTAAGCAAGCTACCAACTGCTGTTATTTTTTTTTTGTTTTCGCGAAGCTTGTGTAAGTATTCCACTCTTGTTTTTTTAATCATTATATTATTATCACCTTTTTTCGTAGCTCGTAGGTTGATTAACATTTCTTTTGTTTTCAAAAAATATTTATTTTTTTATCTAGTAGTTTTTTTGAAAACTTTAATATTAATCAGTTCCAGGATTCATCTATCTATCCCAGATCGAATTCTTTGTTATTTTGGCGATGAAATTGCATTGATAGAGTTGAAAGAATTCATGAATTGAAGAAGTTGATGAAATCAATGTACATGTGCATTTGATTGATAAATGAAGGATACTAATTATGTTATTGTATAAAATTTTTATTTTGTAGTTAGATTTCTTTAGATTAGATTTATTAGAACAGATTTTATTAGGATAGAGGACGTTAGTTTAGATTTTTAGGTGAGAAATTATTTATTTTTACCTTTGATTCTTTTGTCCGCTATTCATCAATGAAATATTAACTTACATGATCATTTTTTCATTTCGTAGATTGTTTTTTTTTTTAGTTTAGATTTAAGGTATAAAAATTTTTTATTACTTCTCTGTTTGTTTGGATTCCATCTCAGAATACTAATTGTTATTATTTCTTTTTATAGATAGTTTTTTTAGTAGTTAGATTTCTTGAATTTGTATTTCTTTATTTTTAGGTAAGAATTTTTCATTTTGTTTAATTTTCTTTTTGCACATGTACATTGATTTGATCAATATAAGAAAAATTGTAGAAAGAATCATTTAGAAAGTCTAGGATAGAAAGTGCGTTTCCTTTTTATCTTAATTTTTTCTCAACGAAAGTATTAATAGAAATATATGTCGAGTTCATTTTATTATAAATTTATTTGTTGTATTTGTTTTCAAAAAATAATACATGAATAAAATATTTAATTATTGTTATTTCACTTTGTTTGTTTGTTTTAAATTTTATTTCTATTGATTTCTGTTGTAAATTTATATAGAATCATTCATCAATTGTTGTGGCTTTTTTTAATTATGTCATTTTCACCTTTCAATCGCTGATGAAACAATGGTGGTAAAATAGTTACAGCTGGATGTTTTATAAATTTTATTTTTTATTATTTACTTATATAGTAATAAGAATTCTGCTTTCGATAGAAAATCAATTTAAAAACGAGAATCAAGGATAAAATTCACTTCATTATCTAAAAGTCTATCTTAACTTATGTCACATGCTCATTATAACATAATTATTTTAAAAAATTTGTATCATTAATTAACCTTTGCCGTTGCTATACACTGGGTCCGTATCTAGTATTACATAATAAGATTTATTTAAAATAACAAGAGCTCATGGTATTAGCGCAAAATAAAACAAAAATATTGGTCTTTAGTGCTATTGAGGTCACGTCATTAGTTTTTTGGGGATTTGTGATTTTGTATTTTGGGATGCTTCATGCTCAGAAAATAAAATGAATCTTCGTACTATGGTTATGGTTAAACATAAACATACATTCAAAAAAATTTTGTTATGTACTTTCGATCAAGACTTTCGCAAAAAAGTACCAAAAAACCTAAAGCTTATATATATGAGTTCAAGCATGATATCCTTACCTCCAGGTTCAAAGGCAAGAGCTTCTGACGTTGTTATACTCGATTTTCTATGAACTGTACAAAATGTTACTTATAATTTAAATATCAAGTTTCTAAACAATATAAACCAATTATAACAGGCTGAAATTGCTCGATTTTTAAGATCCATAGTAGATGTTCCTTTTCCTTCTGTCCAAACATTTATTCGAATAAGGATGAGATACAACCAATTCTAAGACTGAGATATAATGGCTACATCCTGAATCTTTTGAGAATTTGAATTTTAGTATTTCTTTTTCATATTTATAATTTGTTGTCTCAAATAAGTTTCAGTCATATCAATCTTTTTTGATGACAAAATTCTTCAAATAATATCATTACCCATGTCCTTCCATTCTTTAAGCTAAGAAAGACAACTCTTTTCAAATCCATCAAAGTAAGTTCAAGAAATCTGGCATTTAGACCGACCAAAGCATGATTACACCATCTTTAGAAGATTCGATTAAAGCTTGAGCGTAATGATTCCAAGTAGATACATAGTCATGCTTACCGATGGCATTCTTTACTTCTTGATAATAATCAATATTCATTTATTATTTATTATAGCGAAGTATTGTTATTTATTAAAGATATATTATCCCTTAAATGGCAAATCATGTGAAATTGCGGACTAGTTTCCCTGCATTTATTAACAACTTGCACTACCGTTTAAGGGATAGTCATATAAACCTGTGAAACCTGTATGCATTACATTATGTGTTATTGACGTTTCACAACTGATTCAGCCCACCCTCTATTTTTATTTATAAATAAGTTGATTTTTCTCAACTCAAAAATCTCAGAAAAAATGGATTTTTTCACTATTTTACTCGCGCTTTTCTGCCCATACTATATTGTCTACGTGATTTTCAACTACTCGTATATTTTTACTCCATTGGCCATCTTTTTCTTTTATAAATTTTTAATGAACGGCGAAAAAAAAGGTCCTTTTAAAAAGCCTACCACTTGCACTCGAAATGAAGAAAGTAGTTCAGGTGAAGATGAAAGTGGATATGAAGGTGAAGGTGAAGACGAAGATGAAGGTGAAGTTGAAGACGAAGGTGATGAAGTTGAAGATGAAAGTGATGAAGGTGAAGACGAAGATGAAGTTCTCTATTTTCGTGCCTATGTGGTTCGAAAATATGTCCGTGTAAATTATGTCAGGTATGTAATGCTTTTTTTGTTTTTTAAAAAAAAGTGGCAAACTATAATATTTTATTAACTTTTTAATTATTTATATTTAGACGCTCAACATAAAAATGTCCTCTTGGTTCAATTTGTGGTGGGTGGTGGGCTTTTAAATCTTCGTAATTTTGCTATTCTTTTATATATTTTCATATTTTTCTTATTGCATTAGTCTTATTATTTGCGCATATAAATTATAACTTTGCTATATATTAATAAACTTTTATATTTTATCCTTATAATTTGCTGTGCCTTTGTATTCTGTTGTTTCTCTATGTTTGTTCTATTTTGAAATCTATTTCTATTTAATGATCATCAAGAAACTTTACTAACGATACAGTATTAAAAACATATGATTTAATGAGATCTTTGAATTTAAATGACAATGAATTGTACTAACTGCTATTGAAGTGGATATTAAATTAAAAGGTAATTAGATTTAGATTTCTAAAATTTGATTTAAATTAATGCAAATAGTATTCTATTATGATGATATTTACCAATTAAAGTATTATGTTCTTTTAAAGAATCTTGATCATCTTACAAGTAAAATGCTCTTTTGTAAATTAATATCACATCATTACCTATACTCTTTCCTTTCTCTAATAGAAGAAAGAAAACTCTCTTTAAATCCATCAAAGAAAGTTCAGGAAATCGTGCATTACACCATAATGAGAGATCTTTTGGAGATTTGATTAAAGCCTGAGTGTAGTAATTCCAAGCGGATATATACATAATCACACCTACCAATAGCATCTTTTGATAATAATTAATATTCATTTATTATTTATTATAATGATGTGTTCTAATGATTTGTACAATGTAGTGTGATAATGAATGAATGATTAAAATCTAAGTTCTTTTATTGAATATCAAAATTCTGCAACTTTATTTATTTCTGTTTATACATTATTTTTTGAACTATGTTGGGAAACTTTCATCACGTTTCTAACAATTATTCTATATATGAATTGTGTAATCCGAGGACAAAACAAACTCAATTTGATCATACTTGAAGTACCAGATCAATCTCTTGATTCCATTATTTGAATACAATACAATTACAATATTAAAGAATTATGTGTACAATTAAAGAACTAATTTGAAAAGAAATCTTACTACAAAAGGATCGAAAAATTCTTGATCTTGACACTACAAGATACTTATCATACAATGAAATTGATTAATTTTAACTATAACACATTTGTAAACATTTTTTAAAAAAAAGAATAACTATTGTTAAAATTAAATTATTGAAATGAGAATGGTAATAAAAGGAGGTTTTTTAGGTCTGAGTAAACTTCACAAATATCGGAAAGTTTCATTATGCCCTCCATAATTTTACTAGTAGTTGCTAAGAAATAATTATGTATGTTAAGATGATTGATGTTTGGTTTTAAAAGGAAAATCTAAAAATTATACACATCCACTAGTTTCACTTTTTTAATTTCTTGGCTATCACTTTTCTCATCCGCTTTTTCTTGTTTTCTTTTTCCTGATTGAATAAAAATGTGAGATATGAAGTAACTGAAATTTCCTTGTTTGAAAGGTAAAACAATTACCAGTAGTGGGAGCTTGTACGATGATATTGATAATCTTTTTAGAGGGTGGTTGGAGAGGCGAGATTCAATGAAGCCTTCTAGATGAAATATTTCAAATACTCCAATAAATTGTTCACGGTTTTGATGTTCTTGCTTTCATCGATAATTATTAGATTCAAGATGAAGGGATCTATTCATAAAGAAGAAAAGGATACGTTTCGAGATGTTCTTTTCGTTTTGATATTATCTTCATAAATCTATTTCTTATTATAAAGTTCAAGGGACAATAATCAACAAGGAGATGTAAAAAAAGAAAATGGATCAAATTATGGAAGAGTTATATAATCAAAGGATAAGAAGAGATCGAAGTATTACATTCTCAAATGCAAAAAGTCCTATTTCTAGTCTTAATACCTTTAAAAGAGGTAATGCACCACATTAAACAAAATATCTATGTTAGTAGATTTCTTTAATGTTCCAGTGGAGGTCAAAATGAGTACGGTAAATATAGCAACATGCTCTCCCCCGATGGGAGATTATTTCAATTGGAGTAGATAGAAGTAGTATTATAGGTATGATAAGAAGATTTTGTTAATTTAGAAAAAGGAGAGATAAAAGAATAGAGGAGAAGACTAAACTAGAATCGGAAAGATCCTTATTGATAAAAATTTTTTTAGCATTAGTTAATAGAAAATAAAAACCTTTAATATAATAATGATCTTGAGAGACTTGGTTTAATACATCATCAGAAATAAAAAATTTTACCTTTACCTTGTATGCTTACAATACTTTATTTTTTCACTATTAAAAAAAAAAAGTGAAATTAGTACATCATTTATAATTACAGAAAAGTAATAATTTGCACATATTCCATTTATACATTCACTTGTCAAAGTGAGAAAAAAACATTCACTAACTTAATAGTGGCCATGATGTGCTTTCAATTTTCCCAGCAATGAGAGCAATAAGCAGGTTACATGGATATTATGACTTGATAAAGGAACAACCTACATGAACTCAGTGAATAAAATACTCACCTCTCTCTCTCTCAAAGGGCTTGTATTTAAATTCTCAAATTATTAGAATATAGATAAATCCAATTATATTTTTTAAATATCATAATAAAAATGTAAATCAATAATATTAGTAAAATCTTCTTTTGAATGTTTGAAAAAGGTTCTTAAGAGACTTGGATCACCCATGAGTTAATAAATTAGAAATTTTACCTTGGATTTCCATCAAAAAAATCTATACGTAATTTTTTCACTTTCACTAAAAAAAAAAAGAAAGTAAATGTGAGTACAATTATTGTATTTACCTAATTAAAGAAAAGCATGGGCTCTCAATAATTTGCATATATCCTATTTGCACATTTAAGAACTTCAATAAAACTGAGAGAAGAACGTTCATTATAATAATGGCCACGATGTGCTTTCAATTCTCCCAGTTATACTTATCAAAGTTCTTAATACTGAGAAAAGAACATTCACTAACTTAATAGTGGCCATGATGTGCTTTCAATNTCTCAAAGGGCTTGTATTTAAATTCTCAAATTATTAGAATATAGATAAATCCAATTATATTTTTTAAATATCATAATAAAAATGTAAATCAATAATATTAGTAAAATCTTCTTTTGAATGTTTGAAAAAGGTTCTTAAGAGACTTGGATCACCCATGAGTTAATAAATTAGAAATTTTACCTTGGATTTCCATCAAAAAAATCTATACGTAATTTTTTCACTTTCACTAAAAAAAAAAAGAAAGTAAATGTGAGTACAATTATTGTATTTACCTAATTAAAGAAAAGCATGGGCTCTCAATAATTTGCATATATCCTATTTGCACATTTAAGAACTTCAATAAAACTGAGAGAAGAACGTTCATTATAATAATGGCCACGATGTGCTTTCAATTCTCCCAGTTATACTTATCAAAGTTCTTAATACTGAGAAAAGAACATTCACTAACTTAATAGTGGCCATGATGTGCTTTCAATTTTCCCAGTGAATGAGCAGGTTATACAGATATTATGACAAGATAAAGGAACAACCTACATGAACTCAGTGAATAAAATACTCACCTCCCTCTCTCCTCAAAGGGCATGTATTTAAATTCTCAAATTATTAGAATATGGATAAAAACAATTGATATTGCATAAGTATTTTAGTGAAGTCTGGTAATTCTAACTAAGAAAAATGTTGGTAAAAATGTTAGTAGAATTAAAGATTAGGAATTACAACAAAAATAACAAACTAAAATTTGCTTATCTAATTCATTTATTTGATTCACGGCTCAATTATTTTAATTATTGGTAACTATTTTTTTTTCAAAAAAAAAATAAATTTGAATTAAGAAAACTTAATTGAAAATGTAAATGATAGAAATAAAATCTACTTACTTTATTATTTGTTTAAAACTCTTGATCTTAACTATTTATTTATAAAACACTTAAAATGTAATAACACAACTTTGTTATCTTCGATTATTTTAAGCTTCAACTATTCCAATTATCCAAATCCTTGAATATTCTCAAATCGTATTAACTATTAATTTTTCAAAGAAAAAAAAAGAATTAAAAAAAGAAATAAAAAATTTAAATGAAAAAACAGAAACAATAAAATAAATGTTGTCACAATCCATTGATTTCAATTATTCGATAATTTATCCAGATCTTATAATTTTGGCTCTTCAAATATGTCGTAGTTATTTCGTTTACATAATTTTCTATTTCTGGTTTTCAATTTAAAAAAATTATTCCTAGTAAAGTAGTTAGTATCACCACTAACAATTCTCAATCTTCTAAATGTTTAATGTAAAGAATTCTGTTTGATTATTGTATTATATTATATAAGCCATAAATACCAAAGAATGTTAGCGTTTGAAAATTAATAAATAAAAATAATGTATAAAATAATAAAAATTCTTACCTAAAAGTAAAGAAAGACAATACAACAGATCCACTATACTAATAGAATAATTGATATTCATTAGTATCATATAATTGAAAATTAAGCAAATAAACAAAATAAACAAATAATTTTCTTTTTAAAAAAAAGAGTACGCTTAAAAAAAATTAGTTGTGCATCATGTGATTCAAAAAAATAAATTTGATTAAATATTTTGTGATCCATAAAAAATTATATCTAGATTAATTATTTTTCGATGCGCACATAAATAATTCCAAATAAGAAACACTCACCAAGAACATTTTGAAATAAAAATCAACTATCCGACTTCAATCCAAAGAAAAATAAATAAAGTAAAAAATGGAAATCATTATTATTATAGAATTGGTAAAAAAGAGAATCGTTAGTGAGGTGTTAGAAGTAAATAAAAATTTCGGCATAAATTTTTTGTATAGTAGAAACTAGAATTAGAAACAATAATAAAGAATCATTAGTTAGTAAAAAAATGTAGAAATGTTAGTAATAACAATTTAGTATAAATCAAAATCGTTAATAGAAATCATTAGTACAATGGAAAAATTGTAAATTTTAATAAAATATAGATCTTTAGTAGAAATAACATTGTCATCAGTTGAAATATTAAAATATTAGCTTACCGGTGTTGAAGTCATGTTTGTCTTAGAGAACTCTAAGCATCACACTGAGAATTAGAATATTTTATTTTTTTGTTCTATGAATAAATGAAATTGAAAGAAATGATGTGATTTTTTGAAAAGTCGTATAATTCATACCACTCGATTATCTTGACAGTAACAAATCCAAAAGTAACATTGACCAGTTCTCTTGTGCAACTTTTTTGTCTCTCAAATTCCATGATCCTTTGAGTGGAACGAAAAAAGCCTTACAAAAAGAAGGATGATATTAAGTGTGAAAACTAGAAGGACGTAAGCTGGAATCTTAAAAAATAAAATAAATATAAGAGAGGATTATTTATGAAAACTAAATTATATTCTATATAGAGAGAGAGAGAGAGAGAGAGAGAGAGAGAGAGTAATAAAATTAAACCAGAAATAATTACCATGGTCATATCATTGGAAATAACCTATCCAGATAGTTGGATGCATTCACCACCATGATAATTAAGAATATCCGGAATATCTACATCTTGCTTGATCTTGTTGGCTCATAAATCTAATTATTTCGTTTGCAAATAAGTTGCTGCCCCATTTTAAATCGGAATTATATTAATTTCGATGTCAAAAAAAGTGATCATATTATTTTTATCGCACCTTGATTACTTCACAAACTTCCAATGTTGATTATAAGTTTTAATAAAGTAATCTGCAATATTCGTAGCATTATCAAATTTGATTTGATTTACTGGTATTGCAGTCATCTTATTGATCTTGATCAGCTTCTCCTCGATAAATCTTTATCAATCATTCCTCATCGGGAGTTTGAGGGCTGGCTTATTCCTCCCACCTTCATTGAATATTAAAAGAAATAAAAATAAGTTTAGTGACGAATATAAATAATATTCTTGCTATCAAAATTACTCTAATATTATAAAGAAATTCTCATAAATCTTTTTTTTAATGCCAAAGGTGCATCAGGAGTATTGGTCATGTCACGGTAAATAATGTTTTCTTGTGTAAGTTGTATTACTTCCTAAAATTAGAACAATCTTGAATATTCCTTTATCCAATCATCCTCTTTAAATGAAGGTTCGTGTGATCACATGCCCAAGGTAGTGCTCAAAATTAATTAATAGTTTTGCTAAAAAAATACAAATAAATATTATTCTAAATGATGAAAATAGTAGTTAGAAACAAATTTACAAGCAAGAAAATATGCAAAAAAGTTATAAAGTGGAAAAAAGTGGCAGTGGAATCTTTGAAATCGCGAGGTTCCCTTACATAAAAACCACTAAAATATCATCCATAATCGAAAGTTACTACTTTTATAGTAACTGATATTATTTAACGATAAAAACGAAACAATATATAAAACAAAAAACTTACTTTGAATACTCTTTAGACAAAAGTTTTAGAGAGTTCTAGGAAAAAAGCAAGTCGAAAGAAATTTGTTTTTTAAGAAAGAGTTACATCACGTTGCACATATGATCAGATCAGGCTATATCAGTCAGCTGATCTTATAAATCAATTATTATTTGATTGCATATTTAATTATTCTTTATTTAATGTGAAACCAGATCTTAGATAATCAAAGATTCTCATATATGATTACATCAGAAGTGGTCATTCATGTAATAATTATAAATCTGAAATCAAACCAAATCAATAAATCAATTTTTTTATTACTTAGTTTCCTTCTACTCCTTCTCACGAAAATAGAGAAAAAGATGTAACTATATCTTTTTGTCTTGAAATAATTACATAATTCACAATTAAGTAATATTTTTGTTTTCAACATGAAAGGAATTTGCATATATCACAGATCTGAACTGAAATACCATTCATTATTCAACGATTTTTCAATCATAGTGGAAGAAAAAACTCCATGTTAAAATAAGATGAGGATATCAAGTAATTGGTTGAGCATATTAATTGAATTACAATTTCCAAAATTAAAATATTTATTGAGATGGTAAAAATATATTTTGTGTTATATTGTTTTTCCTTTTTTTTTCTGGGTAATATTTAGAAATCAAAAATGATAGAATACAAAAATTTTCTACTCTGACTTGTTTTTTTTAAAAAAAAAACCAAATAGGTCTATATATAAAACATTCGGAAGATTGAGAATTTGAAAAATGATAGTAAGATTGTTTTCATAATAAATAAATTCATGGTGTTGTTAAGTAATGCAATAAAAATTTAGATAATACTAACAACTTTTACCAAGAACCTTTTTTTAAGTTTGATGAATCTAAACAGAAATAATAAAAAATTTGAAGAGCTAAGATTTGGATAAATAAATAGTTAAAACTATGAGAATAATCAAAGACTTAGATAATCGAAACATTTGAGGCAGAAAAACAATAAATAGTTAAAATCAAGAGAATAAATAAAGATTTGGACAATCAAATGAAGTAAGTAGATTTTATTCTATTATTTGCATTTTACAATTAAATTTCTCATTTCTTTCTTTAAAAATAAATAGTTAATAATTGAAAAAGAATTTGGATAATCAAAATAATTGAGCTGCGAAACAATTCAATGGATTTAGAGAAAAAATTTTATTTTGTTATTTTTGTTGCTGCTCAAAATTTTTATTGTTAATAACAATTTTTTCTCTAGTAATCTCTTCTATCAATGCCAGCAATTTAAATTCTGCTATTTATTTCTAAATTTCCTACCAACATTTTATTCTATTACTAACGATTTTATTTCTTTTTGTTAATAGAGCTATCAATAATTTCTTATACTTTAATGCAATACACATGTAATCTTATTCTCTAATCGAAAAAAAATCGAAAAACGGAACGTTTAGATAATAAATATTTTCTATTGGACAAAGAAAAAAGTTTCATTAAACTGGAAAATTTTAAAGTTTCAAAACAATTGTTTATCCATTTCCGGATGTTTGTAAGCATGTTGTCATGCTGATTTTTCTTTAATAAAATTTTACAATCACATGATTATCTTTAATTTTAACAATATAAATTTTTTAAAAATGACAACGACGTTAAACTTTATTATGAAAGGCATAAAAATTAATGTGAGACTCAATTAAAGTTTTATGAATATATTTATTCATTTGATAATCCATATATTGAATTTGTATTTATTCTTTTCGCTTATTGAATTCAAATTCGAAATTCATCTCAACATATAAAATTTCTATTTTATTTAAAAAACAAAGTTTTGATTATACCTTAAATTAATAAAATAGCAATAGCTAACCACTGTACCAGAAATTATTTTATTTGGGTCAAAAAAACAACAAATAAAGTAATTTTCAATTTTATTTACAAAATTTTTCTTGAATAAAATATTTGACGTGATAAAGTTATTAAATATGTAAACAACTTTTATCTAACTTTTTATAGCTCGGGAGAATAATTAATAACTACAAATATTATTATAATTATTGATATATTTCCAAACCAATAGCATTTTCTTTCAATGTTAATAAGATAAAAGTATCATTTAAATAATAACCATTGATCGAATTACGAACCTAGAAAGTAATAATAATCATCATTCTTTTGAATATTTCGAAATGTTTATATAAATATTTAATATCGGATTTTTACTAACCCATTGTATTGATATTTTGAATTATTATTTACTAAATTTTTTAATTATTAATAATTTAAAAGATTAGACCATCCAAGTGAATCTTTTATGAATTTATATTATTTATATTAACAACGTCCTGCCTACATTAAAGATATTAATATTTGGACAGCAATATTATAACTGAATGTCAATTGCGACAATTATTTTTTTTTGAATGAGAGGTTAAGCCTAAAACACAAAAAAACTTAGTTATCAAGTAAATTTTTCAATAAAAAATTTCCGTTTCACTCCATCTGAAAGAGTTTATTCTTAATAGGGAAGTGTGCACCAAAATTTTCACTAGAAAATTTTTATGTCGTGAAAAAATATATAAAATTTAAAATCGAAAACATAAATTCAAAATTGTAAGCAATATGTGGCTAATAAAAATATATTTCATAATTGACAGATTGTAATATTTATTTCATCAACGAAATACTTAGTGCATCAAGCGTAAAGCATTGGCATGGGGACTTGAAACATTTGTTAAAATCAGATTATCATCATTAGGGATGACTCTGGATGATTTTGTGTTAATGTTGTTTATTTTTTATCTTATAATTTCAACACATTCATTGGTAAAATAAGTTTATCTCTGAAGAAATATCTGATTTTCCAAAATATTTTTCTTATTTCACCTTTTTCCCATTGAATCAACAATGCAGTTTGAAAATAAGATGTTTGAGAATATAGTGTTACAGGAGTGCAGAGTATTTTGAACAATTTCTCAAATCAGTCTCACAGTTTGCATCACACAAACAAATAATAATACGCTCTATCTGCCAGTAGGTCAAGCAATCAGTCGATCTAAACTTGCCTATCTCAAAACAGATAATAAATATATAATAAATAATAATAATAATCAAATTAAATTAATCATGAAGGCACAATGAGTAAGGTGGAGTAAAAGTAGTAACGCAGTATCAAACAATATTTAATAATATTTCGCAATATTACGACACAAAATATAAGTTTATTAAAATATAAAATATAAAGTTTTAAAAGTAAAGTATCATTCAACAACAGAAATATTACAGGATAACATATCTTTCCTGTTCCTGAAGGAAGTTTACTTTTCTATTTAATATTTATTAAAGTATTTTGAATTATTCTGAATTATTTCTAATTATTAATTAATTAATGGTTAACTGTTCTAACTGTACTAATTAACTTGTTACTAACTATTGAAACTTACTCTCGATAACAGTTGTATTTATACTTTCTCTTTTGTTTACACTTCATCCTTCATCCTCGTACAAAGATGACAATCACCTGAAAGTTCATTTAGTGTCACAAAAATATCATCCCCCGTGACATTTCACCTGATTACCAATTTACTTTGCCACAATAGGATAAGTGAATGTGAACAAAATATCTTGATCTCTTATCCATTACCAACAGTAATACAGTATCTTTATCCTAAAGTAATGATACATAATTGTGGA
This sequence comes from Diversispora epigaea, assembly GCA_003547095.1. Lineage (NCBI taxonomy): Eukaryota > Fungi > Glomeromycota > Glomeromycetes > Diversisporales > Diversisporaceae > Diversispora > Diversispora epigaea. The sequence goes on from PQFF01000123.1 coordinate 454,504, forward strand.
ATATGTTTTTCTATAATTTTCTTCCATCTTTTATTTTTTTAAAAAAAAATTATAATATCAGCTAAACTCAGGAAAAGGAAACAAAAAAAAGCACTGGTCTTAAAATGAATTCATTTTTATGTCATACAAGCATGATGACGAATCTAATTTTTCTTATTAATTCATTTGCAATTACTATTCCTTAAAATAACTATTAATATTTTAAAGTTAATTAACTAAATTAACTTTAACGTGAAATTAGTTTTGAAATAAAAATCTGGACAAATATTTTTTAATTTTGTATTGGCCGTTTGAGAATTTTTATAATAAATTCTTGAGGATACTTTTAGCTGCATATATCGAATGACAATAATGAAAACTGCTAGATTGAGCAAATGATGAAGCTAAGTGTAAAGAATCAGAATCATATAATCTATACCTCAAAGCAAAGTTCTTGAATTGAAGTAAAATATATTAATTTAAAACAAAGACTCTTTAATATTTCTTTTTGATTGCTGACAGTCTAAAACAATGAATAACAAGTAATATCAATTGATAATTTTTCTAACATTAATAAGTTTTGCTAATAATTTTGCCTGAGAATATGAGTTCAAGGACAAATTCATATTTAAAATATTGTCACAGGTTAATTTTGATGATTTATATAATGGAAAAATCAGTTTATTATTTTCCTCATCGAAGCAAAACTTTCTAATTTCTTAAATATCATTTTTCCAAAAACCTGTAGTTCCCGTCCATTTAAAACAATCCAAGACTGTGCAATGATTTATTATTTTTTTACAGATCTAACGAAAAAATATTCTCGATTCGGCAGTGATGATGATTTCGTTCTTATTATTTTTATGGCTATTATCTTGATCTGGACCAATAAATATATGAAATTAAAGTTTGCTATGAGTGATAATGGATAATCAAAAGTTACTTGAGGTGGTGGAGATGGTAAATCAAATCTATTTAATAGTTAAGTTCTAGCTATTCTTATAAATATAAGTTCGAATATATAATTTTTCCTTCCTCAACTTTACATAACTTATCCAATAATATTCTCGACACAAAGGTAATTCCCAAAGTATAGGTATAGTAACTTTCGGTAACCAATGATGATAATATAAATCTTGAGTTGAACATTATTAATAATTATGTAGGAATTTTAGTTGTTATTTTTTTTATCTAAGAAATAGAAATAAAAGAGTAAAAAATTATCGTACCACATTTTAACAAAAGAAATGATTGATTTTCGTTGAATAAATAGCTTATCGGCACAAATTTTCATTTTCTATCTGCGTAATAAAATATGTAATGGAAGTATCTAAATAATAATTTTGAGACGTGAATGTTTCACGATTTTCTTTTCGTAACTCTAAAAAACATTACAAGTTGATATAAGCTTGAAGTTGAATTACATTAATTGATGCCGTTACTTAATTCTATATAGGAGGTTTATATTTTGGTCATAAATCGAAATGTAAATTTACTATAAATTTATTTATTAATAACTCCTACCTACCTACATATATAATAGAAAGAACCCAAAAATATAAAAATTATATTTAAGAAAGTATTTGCAAACGAATTTTAATTCAACAACAGATATGAGAAATTTCATGTTGCATTAAGTAGCGAAGTAAAAAAAAATATAAAAAATTCCTTTTGTATAAAAGAAACTGCATCGTAGCGAAACTAGAGGCATAGCTGATTATCAGGTAAGGCTCTTCATCGCCCTAATAATTGCTAGCCCAATCATCGTAAGCGCTGGTCGTGCTACTTACTCGAGTTTTTCACACTCTGACGATGCTGATACTAGTAATATTCTACTTATCTATTTATATCATATATTATACGTTTCCAAAATTTTTATGGGATTGTGGATCACCCCATATATGTATATGATATGCACATATCATGAGCAGAATTTGTATTTTTATCATCATTTTCATTAAGATTCTTAGACAGTAACAACGTCATAATTGTATTTGTATTTATTGTTATCACGCTTATTTAATCATTTTCTTTTTCACGACTAAACTAATGTTTAATACATTCTGAACATAAAATTGAACTATTAATCAATTTTTACGTTTTTCAAATAAATGTGATTGCATCATTTCGCTTATTTAATTTTAATTTTAATGAAGCAAGAAATAGAAATTATTTAGCTGTTAGTAATAGATCGCATCGCTTTCCAAAAGACAAACTAGATTCTAGGATTATCAGTTTTTTTTCAAAAAAAAAAAAAACTATTATAATATATATGCATATTATATTTATACCAAATTTATTGTAATATTAAGTAAAAATATTATAATATATCACTGATCTTATATTTTCACAAAAAAATTAAAGTAAATCTCTCAATTTCAAAATGAAAGAGGTATAAAATTTTACAATTTGAATCTAAAAGATATCAAAATTCATAACATAAGTTTAATATATTGAATTTCTTTCATTTTAAACATTACTAATACATGAAATATCATTAAAGGATTAAAAAAGTTAGAAGTCTTTATATAATACATAATTTTATTAAGACAATTTAAGAGAAGAATAAGATGCCGTACATCTTCATGACCAACTGGACGAATAAATAATCATTAAGATACCCAACAACAAACAAAATATTAAAAAAAAATACATAAGTTATATTTTTTTTAAAAAAAATTTATATTAGTCTTACTCTTTCCCACACCTAAAAAAAATTAAAATTTAATTAAAAAATAAATAAACAAAGAAAGTAACGCGTGAAAACTTACTTTATTTAACATATTATTCTTTTCACGTAGGCTCATATATTGAATTGAATCTAATTCCAATCTAAAAAGTAAGTCTTTAGATCTGGTTGCCATTTTTAATTTTTGCAAAAGTGATATTTGGTGGTTTTTAGTTTAGAGTTAAAATAATCTGATAAATAATTCGTTTAAGTATATCTTAGATCAACATTCACATCAGCCAATTAAATTATAAAAAAATTTATATGCAGAGTTATTTGTTCAAATTATTTATATAATCACGTGAAAATGGAACTTATGAATAATATATTTCAGATAAAAATATTGACCAAAATATTTAAGAAATATTGAATAATAGTCAGAACAAGTTGATATATTATGAATTTCAAACCAATTTTCTACATTTAGGTTAAAATTTTTTTCTAATTGTGTTTATTTTCTGATGATTTTTTTTTAACAAATATAATTTAAATTTAAAATTTAATTTAGAATAACTTTTAAACTATCAAAATGTAAAATAACTTGTTTTGGTTTTAATCAAGTAAAAAGAATGTGACCTGGATGGATAATTTAATTCAATTCAACAAAAAATATCTCATTTATCAATACTCCGAATTTCAGAATATTAAATTGATTATTACCAATATTTCTAAAGCCATTTTTAAATTTCTCATTTATTAAATTATCCGATGTAAATTTATCTAAGACCACAGTTTTTTTGAATTGATTATTTAAAAATTTAGGGATTCTTTAATCGATTTAATTAATGTATTTTTTCTATCTAATTATTTAGAATTTTAGAAAAAAAATAATGATTTCGTTGATTTATATTATAATCAATTAATTAATCAATTTCTTTTGATGTATTAAATGAGTTTAGTATATCAATCTGGTTATTTGGCACTAATCAGTATCTATAATAATATATTTATTTATTATTCATTAAATCAATGAAACGAATCAATTCATAGGACTTGAAAATGAATTTAGTTATATTTATTCGTTAAGATATGTTTCATTTATTAATTCATTACCCGAATCTAATAAAATGAATCTTCATTATTTTGCACATTACATGTTGTTAGTATTATACTCATTATTGCATTGTATTTTATTGTGTATGCTATGCTTCAATTTTATCAATGATGAATATAGTATCAAGTTATTATCAATTATTATTCATCAAATTATTAATTTGATAATAACATTATTGATTAAATGTCACGATCATTAAAATTCATAATTAATCAATTAAGTATAAAATTTTTATTATTATTTCATTCACTTCGATGAATAATGAAATACAATTAATACACCAAACTAATATTAGACGAAACTTTGTTATATTAATTTAATATTATCGTATAATTAAGCATAATTTAGCATAACAATTATTTTAATGAAATCATGAAATAAGTAAACATAACGTTTAAACTTAATCCATATTTTATAAATCTTTTATATATTTATTTATAATTGTAAAGATTAAAATATCCGAAAAAAAAGATAAAGAGAAATAAATCTACATCATTTTCATCATAAACACCAATATAAATCCACACCATTTTATTCACCAACACCAATACCAACACCAATATAAATCCACTTCACCGGCACCAATATAAATCCACATCATTTTCATCACCAACACCAATATAAATCCACACCATTTTATTCACCAACACCAATACCAACACCAATATAAATCCACTTCACCGGCACCAATATAAATCCACATCATTTTCATCACCAACACCAATATAAATCCACACCATTTTC
>PQFF01000123.1:464261-523891 GCA_003547095.1 Diversispora epigaea
ATTCCTACATGGGTCCCTGTAAGAGTCAATATTTATTATTATTATTGGTCATTGTTTCAGTCAAGAACAAGAAAACAACAGATCTAAGAGGAAGTTAGATGTAAATATTGGATTTATTAAGATAAGTTGATTTTTTAATTGTTAAATTTGTTTTTTTTGTTTAATAAATAATAATAAAAAAATAATAATCATATATATCAAAATTTTTCTTCATTTTTAGGCTAGTGAATGTGTTTTGAGAGGAAGTTAGATGTAAATATTGGATTTATTAAGATAAGTTGATTTTTAATTGTTAAATTTGTTTTTTTCATTTAATAAATAATAATATTCAAATAATAATCATATATGTCAAAATTTTTCTTCATTTTTAGGCTAGTGAATGTGTTTTGAGAGGAAGTTAGATGTAAATATTGGATTTATTAAGATAAGTTGATTTTCAATTATTAAATTTGTTTTTTTTTTATTTAATAAGAAAATAATATTCAAATAATAATCATATATATCAAAATTTTTCTTCATTTTTTGGCTAGTGAATGTGTTTTGAGAGGAAGTTAGATGTAAATATTGGATTTATTAAGATAAGTTGATTTTTATTAAATTTGTTTTTTTCGTTTAATAAATAATAATAATAAAATAATAATCATATATATCAAAATTTTTCTTCATTTTTAGGCTAGTGAATGTGTTTTGAGAGGAATTTAGATGTAAATATTGGATTTATTAAGATAAGTTGATTTTTAATTGTTAAATTTGTTTTTTTTTCGTTTAATGAGAAAATAATAATCATATATATCAAAATTTTTCTTCATTCTCCGAAAAAGTAAATTTTTGTTTTAAATTCATAAAATATAATATTTCAGAACGAATATCCTGGTGGTGAATTATATCTATATCTAATTCAAGTACTGCAACGAATCTTGTTATTTAATAAAATCTCTCATTCATGAAAAAATAATCACTGTGGGAATTTTAAAGAAATAAAATAATTAAACAGATATCCATAAATAAAAAATTAAAGAAATATAAATCTAAAATTTTAATAACATATCTGGTGTTCACTTTAATAATATGAGTGAAGAATTCTTATTAAGATATTAAATACGTAATAATCTACGCATTAAGATCAAACTTTTAAGAATGGGAAATGCTTATATTGCATATAATCAAGGTATAATAGTAACAACAATTATTATTATTTTGTTCACATATTTCTTTTTATAAAATTTCTGATAACAAATGACAATGCTTTTTCATGGAACGTCCAGTTTTCACCCTGAACAAATATTGTTTGATAAAAATTTCATCTATGACATTGTAAGTGATTATGAAATTGGAGGATTAATCAAAATGGGCGTGCAAAATAACGATTATACTATGGATTTCATGGTATCAATAATTTAAACATGTATTGATCACTTCATTTTATAATTTATTAATATTCTTTTCAGGCGGCTGCAAAATGGAATTTAGTGTCCATCTTATGTAACTTTGTGAATAAAAAAGTGTTTCAACTGGATCACCCATGATATCTAGATTATAATATTTTGAACTTCTATTGATAATGACTATTGAACAATACATTTATATTTTCTTTATGTTTGTCCCAAAGTTCTTTTGTTTATTAGTTGTAGTCTAATTTTCTGTACTGTCCATTTTTCAAAATGTATACAAATATGAGTTCTGATTTGAATTTAATTGAAAATCAATAATAACAATATTATCGTTTCAGGTAAACCAATTTGGTGGTTACATGTTATTTTCTTTTTAATAATGAAAGTAAATTAGAATATTAAATATAGAACATCATATATTTATAAATCCTTATGAACACTTTTACACAATCAAAGTGAATGACAAATAGTAGTATTGTCCTCGCCCAGTGTTGTCCAGACTTGTCTGGCATTGCCTAGCATTGTCCAGCGTTGTCCAGTCTTGTTTGCTATTGCCTAGCATCATCCAGCATCGTCCAGTATTTTCCGGCGCTGTTCAGATTGTCCAGTGTTACCCATTGTTGCCAGAATTGACCAGTTCTAACTTAGAAAAAATGTAATGAATCATTATTAGATATGTATATTAAAACATAAAAAATAAAATTTTTCAATAAATTTGCCTTTGAACCCTTTCTTTCATTTTTTTTCTTGGATCTAGTGAAATTATTACATGGTGAGCTTTAATCTTATTTACTTATGTTGACTCCAATTTAAAATATTCTTTCAAAGTTTAGCTGAGATAAATCATCAAAAATTTCGTTGCATCAATGCTAGTTATATAAAGTTATTATTATTATTAAAATAAATAAATAATTTAAGAATTAATAATCTTTACCTCTCACTAATAAAATATTGCCACGTTTTTCTGAGAGCATAAATGTTGGTTCATCGGATTCTATTTAAGTGTAATTATTATATTTTACTCAATATTTTAATACTCCTGGTGATCTCGCAAATTTTAGAAACTGATGCTATAAGAAAGTATCGCGAGATCATAAATTCTTATGGTGATGTCATTAATTGGATATCGCAAAATATAAATCGTACAATTAACATGATAAATAACATACATATTCATTTTCAAAATATTCTTTATTAAAAAAAGTCTATAAGTAAAAAAAATTGGTAAATCGAGAAAAAAAAAGATTGAAAATAAAAAAATAACAAAAAGATTGAAAAATTGAAAAAGAAATTGAGAATTAAAAAATTAACAAAAAGAGAAATATGTGGAATTTATATTATTTATAATGCTTTTTGTTTCCCTTTTGTACCGCCAATACTCAAAGAGGCACCATTATTACCGTCATTCCTTAAATCTTCTTTTACTGAATTATTTTTTTCTTTTAATTCTCGGAGAATATTTGCTTTGTTGATGAGCTTTTTTATAACTGATGATGTTGTGCAAAAAATTTTTTTAAGGAATAACAAAAACTATTGGTTACTTTATCAAAATTTTCGCAGAAACTATCAATTATAAAATTCATATATTATATACATTATATACTCTAAAATATGTAAAATACTATATTTGTCTAGTAACTATTATAATAAATAGTTTTTTTTGCGTTAGAAATCTTTTTGTAAAAATTTTCTGCATTTAACAATAAATTTTTGAATTTACAGTAAATGTCTAGTTGCTCAAGTCTTAAATTTATTTAAAAATTTATTTAATTTAGTCTAAGAGATTAAATTAAAGAAACAACAGATTTCTTTAACAAAAATATTTAATTAGTCATTGAAACAATAAGTAATATTAGAACTTTCATTTCGAAGCAAGAATAAAAATTGTTTGATAACAGATCAGAGTCTACATTTTCCTAAAATAATAAACAAATTTCTGCTTTACTAATAGTTTTAATATTTTTTTAACTAGTGTTATTTATTTATTAATTTAAAGAATAAAGTCAATACATTATTATACATTAGTTCATATGCTAAGATTCACAACAAATTATTGGTTCAGATCAACAAATAATAATATCAAGAAAAAGAAAATAACGAAACGTTCAGAATAAAATTCGTGAGCTATGTAAATTAGTAATAAATCGTTGTACATTTTTGGATTATCTTTAGGAGCTCCCAAATTTNAAATCTTTTTGTAAAAATTTTCTGCATTTAACAATAAATTTTTGAATTTACAGTAAATGTCTAGTTGCTCAAGTCTTAAATTTATTTAAAAATTTATTTAATTTAGTCTAAGAGATTAAATTAAAGAAACAACAGATTTCTTTAACAAAAATATTTAATTAGTCATTGAAACAATAAGTAATATTAGAACTTTCATTTCGAAGCAAGAATAAAAATTGTTTGATAACAGATCAGAGTCTACATTTTCCTAAAATAATAAACAAATTTCTGCTTTACTAATAGTTTTAATATTTTTTTAACTAGTGTTATTTATTTATTAATTTAAAGAATAAAGTCAATACATTATTATACATTAGTTCATATGCTAAGATTCACAACAAATTATTGGTTCAGATCAACAAATAATAATATCAAGAAAAAGAAAATAACGAAACGTTCAGAATAAAATTCGTGAGCTATGTAAATTAGTAATAAATCGTTGTACATTTTTGGATTATCTTTAGGAGCTCCCAAATTTTTTTTTTAGAATCATTCTTAACTTCATTGGTTCAATTCTCAAGTAACCTGGTGCTCGGAAAGTATTTAAGAAATTAGAAAGTTTTACTTCAATTATTAGAAATCATGAAATTTGTCCATTATATGAATCATTAAAATTGACTTTTGATAATACTTTAAAATAGGTTTGAATTAATCTAGATTTCAATTTATTATTATGGGTTATCATTAGTCAAAAAGAAACATTCATTAAAGAGTCTTCATTTATATGCAGTAAATTTTTTTAATTTCAAGGGAAAATAATCAATTTATTTCACTTCAAGAACTTCATTTTGAATATTGTATTGTATTGTTATAGATTTAAATCGGAAAATATATTTAGTTAAGTTGAATTAAAAAATAATAAATGATATTAAGTAATATTGTTTGATAAACTTTGATATAGTTTTAAATTTATTAAAAATCAACATTAAGTCAACTAATTAATCAAAGTTAATTAAAAATCAACATTAAGTCCTAATTGACTAATCAAAAATAGGTCGGTTTACAACTACAAAAGATCTAAATCTTTCAAAGTCTATCTCATCAAGCTAGAATTTATTTTTATTTGATATTTTGACAATATATATATTTTTTGTATTTATTTTTTAATGACTATCAGGGTCTCTATATATTTTATGACGGGAATTAAAAAAATTCATTTTTATTTATATATTAATATATAGCTTATATATGTATGTATATTTTTTAAAAAAAAACTCCTTCGTCCAAAATAATTTTTAGACCTCTTACTTCCAAGACAATCAAAAATTCAGAATTTTATTATTTTTGCGTATAATTTTATTTTTTGTCAGTAAGAAATTATATGTCTAGGATTAGTGCTGATTTTGCTGATAAGAATTCTTGTCACGACATGTGATTCTTGTACTTTCGGTGACATCTTTTAATCCAGTAATGCAACGCCACTTACTTTAATCCAGATAATCAAAAATAAAAAAACAAAATAGATATCATCTGCTCCAGGCTCACAATAGTTCCGTTTCCTAGTCAATACTAAAAATAATCTGAACATTTAAAGAATAGCGTCCATTCCGAAGAATCCTTTAAATCTACGAATAAATACTACTATTTCTTAAATTAGAGAATACAGAATAGTTGTGAGTCCAGTAATAGACAAAGTTCATCGAACCTTATCTTAAAGATCAGATTTCCCTTATTAATCAAGATATGAATCATCATTTCGTGAATATTCTTCTTAAGATTTTACCAACAACCTCAATAATAACAATAATTAACAAGTTAGAACTTTAGGAGTAATGGAAATGTTAGTAATAAAGATTTCGGCTGCTTTTTTTTGCTATTAAAAATGGTTATAATGATCTCAATAATCGAGGTAATTGTAATTAAAAAAATTACAATAATTAAAATTGTGGTTTTTAGGTTGATTATTATAATTTTTTATATTTTCATATTTTTATAGAACTCAATCAACAATTCAAACTCCATCATCAACAAGTCAAACATCATCAATAAATCAGCTACTGAGTTGATCGAATTCCAATAAATCTAATCAAACCAATTCTTTACAAAAAAAAAAAATTCAAAACCAATATATGATGATAGATATACGATCACTACTAATGTTGTGAACAATAATTAAATCTTTAACTCGATCTGATTCAGATAAATTAACTTCATCTCGATCAAAGTTACAGATCACTAACAACAACATCAACAATTAATCATTCTAATTAGTAATATTTGCAAATATTTTAAATTACACAATGAAGTTTCTTTCTTAGAAAATTCATAAATTCTCAGTTGGCTGTAAAATTGTCTGATATAGAAATAACTTTGATGAAAATGAAATTTTTTGATTCTACTATCGAAATTGGTAGTGTTATGGAAAGTAATGAAGAACTTATTGTTAATTATTTCTTTCATGCCTATCATTATCATCACCTTCATTTTTGTTATTTAATTAAATAAAAATAAAAATATAATTTATAACCCTTGACATCAAGTTTTCTCTTCTTTCCTAGTTTTTGTAATACAAANCTTCTTAAGATTTTACCAACAACCTCAATAATAACAATAATTAACAAGTTAGAACTTTAGGAGTAATGGAAATGTTAGTAATAAAGATTTCGGCTGCTTTTTTTTGCTATTAAAAATGGTTATAATGATCTCAATAATCGAGGTAATTGTAATTAAAAAAATTACAATAATTAAAATTGTGGTTTTTAGGTTGATTATTATAATTTTTTATATTTTCATATTTTTATAGAACTCAATCAACAATTCAAACTCCATCATCAACAAGTCAAACATCATCAATAAATCAGCTACTGAGTTGATCGAATTCCAATAAATCTAATCAAACCAATTCTTTACAAAAAAAAAAAATTCAAAACCAATATATGATGATAGATATACGATCACTACTAATGTTGTGAACAATAATTAAATCTTTAACTCGATCTGATTCAGATAAATTAACTTCATCTCGATCAAAGTTACAGATCACTAACAACAACATCAACAATTAATCATTCTAATTAGTAATATTTGCAAATATTTTAAATTACACAATGAAGTTTCTTTCTTAGAAAATTCATAAATTCTCAGTTGGCTGTAAAATTGTCTGATATAGAAATAACTTTGATGAAAATGAAATTTTTTGATTCTACTATCGAAATTGGTAGTGTTATGGAAAGTAATGAAGAACTTATTGTTAATTATTTCTTTCATGCCTATCATTATCATCACCTTCATTTTTGTTATTTAATTAAATAAAAATAAAAATATAATTTATAACCCTTGACATCAAGTTTTCTCTTCTTTCCTAGTTTTTGTAATACAAATGGAAGTTCTTGTTATTGTTATTGGTGTTGATATTGCCTATGCGAACTTAAAGATATCGATTCCAGAAAAATAGTTTAAAAATCAGGAATTTTAATTTAAAATAAATTATCTATAAAATCATGTTCAAATTTAAAGTTAAATTATTATACTCCTCGATCATTAATTATAGGTCCACCATCGCCATCACCATGTCAACAAATGACTCCACGAACACCACAACAATGTTTCAACCACAATCTATATATAGCCAGAAGTAATATGATACAATCTACTAACGTAATGCTAATACTTATCCAAATCCATCACAAAACAATGTGAATATGAAACGTTCACAGAGCAGACAAAATGCTTTACCTCCATCACAACCACAAAATGATTCAATGCTCAACAATTATTTTTATGCACTTATACAATCATATAGTTCAACAACATTCCCAACATTCCTAGAAGAGTGATCACTACATTAAGGTATTAGTATTGATACAAATATTATTATTAAAACATTATGGAAATAATTTTCTAATTTTTTTCTACAAACACAATTTACACTTAAATTAAATTGTAGGTTGATCGCGTTCGCTCATTTACAAAGAGTTAAATTTCAAATATCATGTAAGGAATTCTATTCAACATATGCATCATGGTATATTTACATGATATTTGCGTAAATGATTATTTCGTTTGTCAGTATATTATATTCGTCTTTGTAATAAGAAATTCTATTCAACATATGAATACGCATAATGGTATATATATATAATATTTGCATAAATGATTATTTCGTTTGTCAGTATAAATTATATATACACAATTGTAATTTTTTTTTAAAAATTGTATTGTCCACTGTTATTTCCTCCTTCAGCTGATTTCAAGTACAATTTAAATGCTTTCTCTTCATATTTCGTCATTCCAATTCCACTTTCATAACAATGTTAAGATTATCCTGCCCAATAAGGGTTCCCCTCTGGCTGATTCTTGTTACAATTGAAATGCTTTCTCGTCATCTTTTGTTGTTCCAATTCCATTTAAATAACAATATACAAGGTAACTCTGTCCAATATGATTTCCCCCTTTGGCTGATTTAGGGTACCATTGAAATTCTTTTTCTTCATCCAATTCCATTTTTATAACAAACTCCAAGGTTTTATTGTCCATTACTATTTCCTCCTTCGGTCAATTTCAGGCACCATTGAAATGCTTTCTTATCATATTTTAACAATTTCCAAGATTATATTGTTTCACATAGTTCCCCTTTTCAGCTAATTTCAAGGACTAATGAAATTTTTTTTCTAGTTTTGGAATATTTACTTTCCATTTATGTGAAGATTTATTCAGTAGACTAAAAGTTATAATAAAAATTATTGAATTTTAAAGTTCTATTTATTAAAGGTCTGAAATGGAATAAAATATAGATTTTAAATGTGATGAATTGCTCCTTCAGATCTTTTGCTGCCTTGATATAAAGTATAAAACTGAAATTATTATAATTTTTTTTATGTATTTCCTGTATTTTCCAAGTATATCCTAAATAAAACATTTGCGTGATTTACTCTAAAATTTGAGTCATTTCATTTTATTCGATAAATATAATAGACGATTCCACCTACCCCAATAAATATGTCTACTCTGCACATTTCAGCGACACAATTTTATTCTAGAAGAAATATAATAAAATGAATGATTCAAATTTAAAGAATATATTTACACACAATTGTTATGTAAACATTTTTATGAAAAACTTCTATTTTGATCTAACCAAGATTTAATAATACAAATATGTTGTTCATTTGAATTTTTAAGTTTTTTTTGATAAATGTTTAATTTCAGTTTGTTAAATTTTAATTTTCTTTGAATTCTTTTTTAAATTTGATAAAATGTAAATATAAAATACATCATTAAATAATCAATAATAAATTATTTTTTGATACGATTATCTGATAAAGATTGTTAATCTATTTATATGTTTATTCTCTATGTTATTCTATATTACTATATTAAACATAATTAACGGAATGATTTTATTTGATTGTGATGAACTTAGAAATGAACATAAACAACAACATAAACGACAACATAAACAAACAATACAAACAACAATATAAACAGTATAAAAGAATATTTTAAAAATTGTAATAATTAGTAAATAAAAAGCAACCATCTCTATTTTAGCATAAATTCATGTATATTTATTATAATATCATATATATACATATGAGAAAAAAGATTAACATTCTTGATTATAAATTTGAGGTAAGGTTGATTTACTAATTTGTTAAAAGCATATAAGAAATCAATATTATATGTTATTATTAGTTATTAATTGACAAGAAATTAATAATTTTAAAGATAAAAACTTACTTGGTCATTTCATTTATCATCACATTCTTCTTCCGACCAAATTTCCGAACTAGAGCGCGGAGAAGCATTGTATTGCATGCCAAAGACATCTGAGAAATAGAATAAAATTAAAAAAATTATAAGATTTATAATTTTTTTTTACCTAATATATATATTTAAAATAATTTAAATATTAATTGCAAATATAATATACCTTGAAATATCCCGGGAAGATCTAAGGGGGGAACTTTTCCAAAAATTGTTTCAGGATCTATATTTTGTTGGGCAACAAGCATGTCATGTAACCTATCGGGGTTGCACCAATCAAAGTCACCGTCAGAAATTTCGTCTTCAGCAAATGGTATACTTACACTTCCTGATCCCAAATAGTCTTCCAATATGTCTTTAGACTTATTTAAATTTTCAGGTACCAAATAAGATGCCAAGGCATCTTCAGAAAATTTATTTTCAGGAACCAAGTGACTCTCCAAGATATTGTCACAGGAGTGCAGAGTATTTCGAACAATTTCTCAAATCAGTCTCTCAGTTTGCATTACACAAACAAATAATAATACGCTCTATCTGCCAGTAGGTCATCAGGAAAATATTTTATTCATAGTATTCATGTAAACCGCATGTAAACTGCATGTAAACCACATATAATATATTACACGCGATATATATGCATATTATATGTGGTTTACATGCAGGGTAGTGTAAACCACATGTAAACTACATGTACCTATATGTGGTTTACATGCAGTTTACATGCGGTTTACACCACCCTGCATGTAAACTATACATGTCGTCAAAACTATTGAATTGAGTCAGACGCAATTAAAATTGAGAAAAATTGGAGTTGAGTCAAGGTAAATTTTGATTTTTACTAGTAACTGACGCAATTAGTTGAGTCAGACGCAATTAAAAATTGAAATTTTAAGAGTTGAGTCAATGCCAAATTAGTTTTGACGACATGTATAATGTAAACCACGTATAATATGCATATATATCGCGTGTAATATATTATATGTGGTTTACATGCAGTTTACATGCGGTTTACATGAATACTATGAATAAAATAATTTCCTGATGGTCAAGCAATCAGTCGATCTAAACTTGCCTATCTCGAAACAGATAATAAATATATAATAAATAATAATAATAACCAAATAATAATCAATTAATCATGAAGGCACAGTGAGTAAGGTGGAGTAAAAGTAGTAACACAGTATCAAACAATATTTAATAATATTTTGCAATATTACGACACAAAATATAAGTTTATTAAAATATAAAATATAAAGTTTTCACCAGTCGAATAAACAAAAATCAGAATCCTATTGATGGCGGAAATATGCATAAATCGGACATCCTATTTGTGAAAATTCATAAATCAGAAATTCCTATTTATAAATCAGAAAAAATCGACTGCCTATACTTAATAAATCTTAGCAAATTTAGCCATCAATCGGAATCCTATTCATGATAAAACCGTCCTATTTTTTTTTATTTGACCAGTGTTTAAAAGCAAAGTATCATTTAACAACAGAAATATTACAGCGTGACGTATCTTTCCTGTTCCTGAATGAAGTTTACTTTTCTATTTAATATTTAATAAAGTGTTTCGAATTATTCTGAATTATTTCTAATTATTAATTAATTATATTCTAAATAACATTTACTGACTTCACTAACTAACTAACTGACTAACTGCTGAAACTTACTTCCGACAACAGTTGTATTTATACTTTCTCTTTTATTTACACTTTATCTTTGTACTTCATACTTCATCCTTTGTGCATCATCCTTCATCCTCACACGATATCCTTCATCCTCATACAGCATTATTCATCCTTCATCCTCATACAAGGATGACAATCACCTGAAAGTTCATCTAGTGTCACAAAATGTTATCTCCCGTGACATTTCACCTGATTACCAATTTACTTCGCCACAATATCTTCGGATTTACAATTATTTTCAGGTTCCAAATATGATGTTAAAATGTCTTTAGATATTTCATTTTTCTGACCTAAATAATTACCTAAGATATCTTGAGAGCCACATTTATTTTCAGAAGATGCCAAGGCATCTAAAGAATCCTTCTGAGTGTTATGAGTATCAGTTAAGGAATCATTGCACTTATTTATAACATTATCTTCCAATAGTATTTTAAGAATTCCAATACTTATAACTAATGCCGAAATCGCTATCATATTTTTTACTAACATTAGTTAAAAGGATAATTAGATATTGTAAGATTGTAATAATAGTTAACAAGTAAAGAGTATTTTGAGACATTTTTTTAAGTTTTTAAAATTTTGATAATTTACAAAAAAAAAAAATTCAAGAAAAAAAAATCCCTCACCTTTTTATAGATAAATTTTATAATCATTTGTCATGAAAAAAAATAATAGTTTGATCAGATATCTGCACTGCCTGACAATTGATAATTACAAAATAATCTATTGAATCAATTAGATTTTTTACATAATAAATTATTTATGTTATATTTTCGAAAAATTACTGGAAGCTATATTTTTCAAATTGTTAAAAATCTTTCTGAAATCAATGTCTCTGATGCAAGCATTGAATTTGAAAGCCTCCATCAATAACCTTATAATATCATAGATGCTAAATTTGAAAATTTAAATATGTAATAGCATTTTTTTTAATGCTTTTCCTATATTTAAATCTTCTAAACATTTATTTCTTTATTAAGGCAAAATACAGAACCTGAAATTAAATCTGATATTCCTTTTGTTGATGTCAGTCATGAATGAAGTTAAAGGTTTCATTAATGTTCTGCTTGGAATTTTCATTGATATACGCAAAAAACAGATCCAAAATATGCAAAAAAATAGTAATAATAAAGAACATGGAAAGAATTCAACTGAAATTCTTAAGAAATGATTCACCATCCATCTTATTATTTGTTTACTAGCTTAGCTTAATAGGATTTTTTTACCAGTACGGTATTTGGACTGATGTTGATTATCAAATGGCTTTTAAATTATTTAATTTTGTTGTTAATTGATGCCTTCTCTTTTAATTCCTCATCTTTAAGAAAATCAGCGAAGAATTTAGTACCATCTCTTTTGTGGATATGTATTCAGACAGTCTAGATTTTGGAAAGGATACAAAAAAAGCTTTTTGGATTGATAATAAACTTTTTGATAATGGATCTCTTATTACTTTGAATACCATAGCACGATAGGTTTGGTATTGAAAAAAATGAAGAAAACGCTTTTGAATTGTATTTAAAATCTGTCGAAAAAAGGCATTCTTGTAGCACAATCAAATATTGGCAGGTGTTATGAATATGGAAAAGAAATAACAAAAGTTGAAGCTAAAAGATTTCAATACCATATAAAATCTGCTTGTGCTGGAAATAAGGATGGATTGATTATAAATTCCTTGATAAAATCTTTATTATTTTTTATTTTTTTAATACTTAGGATTTTGTAATGAGATCTTTATTTTTATTGATTTTACTTATCTGATTTCTTTCTTGGGATTGACAAATGGAATCCTGAAAATAATTAAGTAAATCTTGATCTTTTTTCTTAATTTGAAAATTTATTCTAATGAAATATGATTTGCGAAGGTACAATCATATTTCTTTAATTATATTGTGGTGGTCTGCCCAGAACAAAGAGTAAAGTTATGTCAATCAGTCTATACATGTCGTCAAAACTATTGAATTGAGTTAGACGCAATTAAAATTGAGAAAAATTGGAGTTGAGTCAAGACAAATTTTGATTTTTATTAGTGATTGACACAATTAAAAATTGAAATTTTAAGAGTTGAGTCAAGGTCAAATTAGTTTTGACGACATGTATAAATCAGTCCCACTAAATCGAACTCTTATCACATCCTTTTTCATCTGTTCCTGTTAGGTTTCTCTACCTAATTTCGCAAGTTTGTACTATCCCAGTTAAGCTACAACCTGATTACACCAGTCAAGTACTACAGATATTCTTTAAACAACTATACACTCTGGCGTGATCTGAAGGTACATGAGTAAGTGGAGTAAAAGTATTTTTTTACAGCTCACTATGCAAACTTTCGAATCTTAGCTTCAGACTTTATTCAGTAACTTTATTCGAGAAATTACAAAATTCACTGGTCAAATGAACAAAAATCGGAATCCTATTAATGGTGCAAATATGCATAAATCGGACATTTTATTTGTGAAAATTCATGAATCAGAAATTCCTATTCATAAATTAAAAAAAATTGACTGCCTATACTTAATAAATCTTAGTAAATTTAGCCATTAATCAGAATCCTATTCATGATAAAACTGTCCTATTTTTTTCTATTTGACCAGTGATTAGTAATAGAGGTATTATGGGCTGTTAACCATTTCTCACCAATATTACCATTATCACGAAATAAAATATTTATAAATGTATCAAATTATTACGAAGTATGTCGAAACTATTAAACTTATTGCAAAGATGTAACAACAAAAATATATCACTGCTTTGACGTGTCTTATCTCTGCTGCTAAATCGAAAAAATATGTTTCTATCTTTATTATTTATTTTTATTATAAAATATGTACCAAAAGATTATTTATTATTTTATTATGGTCTGGTGCAAAAAGATTTGCTCCTCGCCGGAAAAAGATACAATTTACACTAAGTAAAAAATTTTGTGCAACAAGCATGACAGTTTGAAATTCACATGATTTGTATAACATAACTAAGGATATTCGCTGCCAAAATTTTTTTGCTTAACTATGCTTCCTTCTCCTTTAAAATGAAGTGGTGCACCACTTACAGAGAATGAAAAACTAATGATAATTAATATTTGCAGCTACTTTTTGAGGCTAATTCCATAGAAAATGATCATCAAACACTTACATTACGCAAGCGAGTTGCTAAAGTGTTGAGTGTTGCTGAGAGAACAGTTGAAAGTGTAGTAACAGACTAGAACAAGAATAATGACAGTACATTTACATCCCCCAAAAATTCTTGGACGACCTAAATTTCAACCTGATGAAAATGTTGCAGAACTTTTGCACACAAAAATTTTGAAGTGAATTAAGAAGACTGGAACTTTTTGAACTGGTTCAAATGAACAAAGAAAAGATGCCATTTTCTTGTGTTGAAATGTCAAAACAATACAATTATCAAGTTTTTTTTGTTCCCCCTTATCACTGTAAACTTTAAACAATTGAAGGTATTTGGGCAGTTGTAAAGGGTAAAGTTGCACATTCGGATCCACATACAAATCTTTTATCTATTCGAAATACACTTTTAAATGCATTTAAAAATAAAATTAACTCACAAGTTATAGTTGGATTTTGGAGAAAAGCACTTAAAAATGCCAAGGAACATTTTGATTCCAATGAGAATATACAATTAATCAATAAAGAAATTGATAACTATGTAATTCTGATAATAATGCATAATTTTCATTTAAAATTTATATATCGTACTTCCGAACATGTATTGATATCATTTAAATAAAAAAAAAGAAGTTTACTTAATAAAAAAATTTTTTTATTAATATTTTTTTGAGGAGCAAATCTTTTTGCACCGGACCATACAAATTAGGTAAAAGATTTTTGTATTTATTTGAAATGTACCAAAAGAAAATTAAAAATTATAAAAATTGTAAAAATGAGCTGATCTTTTTCACATCCTAAATTACCAGTCTATTTTATACACTTTCGAACTTGTTTTCCTTCATCCTTCATTGTCACGCCTAAACGCGTTATTTTCTATTTTTAAAGATGACACACAAGAATGAAGGATAACACACAAGGATGAAATACTTTGTACAAAGATGAATAATCTGTCATCTAGATGGTAACACACTCATCTGGTTACACTGTCATCTTAATGTCATCTCCTGTGACCTTCGCAACATTTTGAAATCCCGTGCACATCCCATGTGGAATTTGTGCACCCTCAATCAGTGTTGTACATTTTGACTGTCCGCCAGTTTTTTTGTTGTCCCGGACAATGTCCGACGATTGTCCGCACCTTGTATAGTATCACTATTGAAATGAAAACTATAAAAATATATGTAAAATTGACCATTGAACATTTTTACTTAGAAGATCAAAGCTGGTTGTTTTAATAAATTTCGAGATATTGATGTTTATATTTTGTGCAACATGTCCGCTTTGTGTCCGGGGCTGTCCGAGTGACAACACTGCCCTCAATATTATTAAAAATTCATTTTTTATATTTAAAAGTCAAATAAATTGTTTTCTACCAATTTATTTTTGTATTTTTAAAATTCTTCTTTATTCAATATTATAATTTAATTCATTTAAAAATAAAAATATAATTTCCTTCAATTTTACACTTTCTTTTTTATTTTCATTAATTATTTCTTCAATACTAATTATTTAGATTTAGATGAAATTAGCAAGATCTATAATTTGACCTGATTAATTATTNTTTTTAAAGATGACACACAAGAATGAAGGATAACACACAAGGATGAAATACTTTGTACAAAGATGAATAATCTGTCATCTAGATGGTAACACACTCATCTGGTTACACTGTCATCTTAATGTCATCTCCTGTGACCTTCGCAACATTTTGAAATCCCGTGCACATCCCATGTGGAATTTGTGCACCCTCAATCAGTGTTGTACATTTTGACTGTCCGCCAGTTTTTTTGTTGTCCCGGACAATGTCCGACGATTGTCCGCACCTTGTATAGTATCACTATTGAAATGAAAACTATAAAAATATATGTAAAATTGACCATTGAACATTTTTACTTAGAAGATCAAAGCTGGTTGTTTTAATAAATTTCGAGATATTGATGTTTATATTTTGTGCAACATGTCCGCTTTGTGTCCGGGGCTGTCCGAGTGACAACACTGCCCTCAATATTATTAAAAATTCATTTTTTATATTTAAAAGTCAAATAAATTGTTTTCTACCAATTTATTTTTGTATTTTTAAAATTCTTCTTTATTCAATATTATAATTTAATTCATTTAAAAATAAAAATATAATTTCCTTCAATTTTACACTTTCTTTTTTATTTTCATTAATTATTTCTTCAATACTAATTATTTAGATTTAGATGAAATTAGCAAGATCTATAATTTGACCTGATTAATTATTCTTTTAATTTCAGCTAATATTATAACTCATGTTATAATTTCTTAATAATAAAAGAATATTCAAGTTGCTAAAGAACTAAATAAAAAAACTATTCACTGCATGCTTAGCTAAGGGATTGCCAAACACGACGAAAGTAATAAAATCAAAATAAAGTGAGGCTTTTATATTAATTGTTTTTAATTGATTATTATGTATTGATAAAATATTTTTGAATGATATGAAATATTAAATAAATAGTATGAATAATTTTATACATGATATATCTTTAGCAAAATGATTGAACGAAAATATGGATACCAATTCTATGTTTAAATTGATAAGTTGAAATCATTCTAACTGAGAAGTTAATTCTTATATTTTATAAATAAATAAAATTATATAATTGACAATCTATTATATAATATACAGTTTTTATCTTCGTTGTGTGGCTAATGTTCTTATAACTTTTTAAAATTGTTAACTACAATTCTAAATTCTAAACGTATCATTCTTTGAAATAAATTTCTTGTTTTCGTTAATATTTACTTCTAAGTCCACTTTGGTTCAGTATGAATTGTTTTCTTTGCAATACATTAATTACGAAAAATAAATTCTTAAATTACATCTCTAATAAAACAAATATAAGCAAGGAAACTCTATTTTTATTATTGAATAAGAATTTAGATGAAATCAACAATCCTCTATTACAAATTAATTGGAAATGATTTACCGAAAGAATAAAATAAATCAATTACTAAAATAATATAATAATTAATTCTCAATTCTCAATTTTTATAAAATCTCTTTAGCTTTAGGTTGATCATTGAGGGCAGCCTAATTCTTTATCCTTTCCTATTCCATGTTTACCATGCGAATACACTTCTCCCAAGTTAAATTGTACAATGGGATTGTTATTATGTGTTGATTTTGTTAAATATTCAAGAAAGATCTTGCGATCAAATTTTACTAGAGGATTACTAACTAATGAAAATGAATAATAAAATTGAGCATCTCCGATACCATCATCAGCTGCTTCTTTGAACAATCCAAGAGCTTTCTTGCGATCTTTCTCAACAACAAATTCTTCCCATAAGTAACGTCCTTTCCAATATTTTGCAGTTGTATTGCCTAACGCAGCATGTGCTACAAAACAATCCCAAGCCTTTTGATATTCATTTCTTCTATGTGCTGCTATACCTTTTTCAAGAAAAATTATTTGTTGTATTTCATCATCTTCCAAATCTATTGTCTTTTCAGGTAAAAGAGCAGGAGCAATTTCTTTTTCGGTTGAGTATTTTTCAACTAGTTCAATCAGATTCAAAAAAATATTTTGAAGAGATGCTCGAATTTCTGGGTCATCTTGTCAAGCTTTCATATAATGATATAAATTAAATAAGTTAAATTTTTTTCCAAAAACAAAAAAAAACAATAGTAACAAATAGCTTACCAGACACAATGGTTTTTGAAAGCGCTTTTGAAGTTTTTCAACATCTGGTGCAGACTTTCCCATGTGATTTTTTCTCTTTTACCAGCCAATACATGTTCTTTAATCTTCATTATATCCCACTTTTCGTATGGAATTTTTTTGAAAACAAGTTCCCAGAGTAACATATCAAAACTAAATATAAAATATAAGAAACAATGAAATAATCCAATTACCAAATAAATCAAGAGATTAGAATAACTGTAATTATTACCTGAAAATCTCACATTTGAAAGTATAAGGATTTATTTTAGAACCTGTAGAATTACGCATTTGTTCGAAAGACATCCAAGGCATAGAATCTGTTGCAAACTTCATTTCAATGGAACCAGTTGCCATATGAGAATGATTAAATTTTGCAATTTTTGGTGCCAGGCCCGTAATCATCTAATATAAATAGAAAAAAAATGGAACTTATTAGGATCTCTATATAATAATTTATTGGTTAAATTATTAAATCATACCATAATATGTTCACATTGAATATCGCAATCGAGAATGTCACAAGAATGTAAAAATGTATAATAAATACCAAGAGCTATTTGTATTTTTACATGCCATGCAATGTCATATTACAATACAATTCTATGAGAGAGCCATAATCTGCCCATTCAAATATCATGACCACTGAGTTTTCCATAAATGAAAGACCATAGAATCTGATAATGTTGAGTGATTCATGCAATTTTCCTAATATAGCTAGATGTCCTTGAATTTTGAAGCTTCTTTAGAGTATATTGGTTTGTAGGTGACCACAACATTTTTATAAATTTTTTTGACAATCTGAGAACTTTTCCCTCAGCGATCCGTTTGTTTTGATGTCAAAGGATCACTCAATTCTGTTGATTTTATTTCTTTTGATTTTATTTTTTTGGGTCAACATTTTTCATTAATGACACTTCTTGAAAAACAGAATTGATTTTTTGATTTTGGTCAATTATTCCACCACCTATTATTTCCAAAAACCAATAATAATGAAAGAGAATATTAGAAAAATAGAAAAAAAGTTCATAATATTTTAAAATTGAATGGGAATGTAAATTACTTTATCCATATCTGCAATATCAGATTTGAGAGAAAATTGATCCATCCACCTTTGTTTATCATTAGAAATGGCCATTATAAAATGCAATTTAGTCATTACTGCATCAAAGTCATTAACAAGTGAGCCAAATATATCTTTAATTGAACTTGAATGTTCGAATTTTTGGTAAACTTGTAAACTCGATACTTTAACCATAAATTTTTTAATTTGTTTCATAATATCAAGAAGACAAAAAATGATTTGTAATATTCTTGTTTACGGAAATTTTTTTCATTTTCGGTTTGACTTCCTAATAAAGTTTTCATGGTTGCCTCAGAAGCATTTATACGATTCATAAGTGAATTGCAAATCTTCTTATTATACTGGACAGTTTCATAGACGGCAATAATTTCTGAAATCTCGAGAGTTACAGCAGAAATCAATGGCACAAAAGGTTCTATAATTCTTATGTATTTAGCAATATTTTGTAAATTAATATGGTTGAGATCTTGAATAACTTTCCTAATATTTGGACGTTGATCTGGATTTTGATTCCAGCAATCTATTAAATAAGTGTTTGTAAATAATAGTCAATTATTTTGAGATATTATTAATAAATAAAATCAAACCTTGATAGATATTTATATAATTTTGTGGTGTTCCAATGATTGGATCTTCTCTGTTTTCCCATAAAACATAAATTATCAAATCTAATTCATCTCGAAATTTAGATTTATATGGCATTTTTTTACTTGATATTTCCCAAAGTAAAATTCCAATACTATATATGTCAGAAGTTTTAGTTCTGCATAATTTGTTTGGCCTTTTTAGAAGTATTGGATCAGTATATTCTATCATTTTTTTTTAATTGATCAAAAGCTCAGTATTGAGCTTGGAAATATCAAAATCAATAATCTTAATAGTATTATCATGGAGAAGAATGTTCTTTGAATGCTGTAAAACAAAATAGTATTTAAATAAAGGATCAATTGTTTGTTATAATATTTTCAAAAATTAATTACACAATTACCAGATCTCAGTAAACGATATCATTTGAATGCAAATGTTCAATTCATATCGGCTGATTATAAAAATTGACTGATTTTCTGTTACACAAAAATTTTTTTTATTTACCTCTTAATAAAGTTAATAAAACTTATTGATAACAGATTTTGACTACTAAATAAAGTTGTTCTTTTGGAGTAAAGTAAACAAAATAAAAGAAAAAATAAGATAAAATAACGTTATTAAACCTTTTAAGAAAGAAATAAAACAAATTTCCACAGGGTAAGGGGTTGGGTTGATGGGTTAGGGTCGGGTTTGATGGGTTGACAAGTACTTATTAACAGGTCTACTTATATTTAAACTCTTATTTACTTAATAAAATATTTTTAAAAATTACAAATATATGTAAAATTTTGTGTCAAATATTTTTATTTAGGAGTTGAGAAGTAGTTTCCTTAATAAAATATTGAGATTTTTTTGATTTTTAAATTTCTTCGAAAAAATAAATAAAATTATAATTGGCTGAGAGAATATCACCTGATCTAAAATTTTAAGACTTTCGCAATCAGCCCATATGTGCTTTAACGATTTGTTGAGCAAGATTTAACTTATTACTCCATTCAAGTTTTTCAAAATTATATTTTAGATGGTCATATAAGGTTCCACCATTAGCATATTCTAATACAAGTAAATATTTATTGCTNAAGATAAAATAACGTTATTAAACCTTTTAAGAAAGAAATAAAACAAATTTCCACAGGGTAAGGGGTTGGGTTGATGGGTTAGGGTCGGGTTTGATGGGTTGACAAGTACTTATTAACAGGTCTACTTATATTTAAACTCTTATTTACTTAATAAAATATTTTTAAAAATTACAAATATATGTAAAATTTTGTGTCAAATATTTTTATTTAGGAGTTGAGAAGTAGTTTCCTTAATAAAATATTGAGATTTTTTTGATTTTTAAATTTCTTCGAAAAAATAAATAAAATTATAATTGGCTGAGAGAATATCACCTGATCTAAAATTTTAAGACTTTCGCAATCAGCCCATATGTGCTTTAACGATTTGTTGAGCAAGATTTAACTTATTACTCCATTCAAGTTTTTCAAAATTATATTTTAGATGGTCATATAAGGTTCCACCATTAGCATATTCTAATACAAGTAAATATTTATTGCTTTTCAAATCTACATTAAGTGTATATAAAATAAAATATAAATATTTCATAAAATAGCTATTAATTAACTTAAAGATTCAATTTAATATTTACCTTTTTGTAAAATCCCATAGAACCCAATCATATTATCATGCAAACAGGCACGTGAATATTGTTCAAGCTAAAAATTCATTAAAATAAATATTCAGCAAATTGGAAGTTTTTTAGTATAAGATAGTTATTAAATAGTATTTACCTCGTTAACTAATAATTCCGTAGTAGAACAACCATAAATTTTAAAGCCATTTTTCTCTTTCCATTCATTAATGTCACACTGTAAATCCCTTTTCTGATATTTTCAAGATTTTTAAAATCATTATAATTATATTTTATAATCTGATTGCCTTTTGTCATATTATCATAGTCATTAGAATTGAGCGCAGTGGATATGGATAGGGAAGTTGACAGGGAAATGGATAGGAAAATAGATAAGGAAGTGGATAGGGAAGTGGGTAGAGTAAAAAATTCTTGGAGGTTTTTCATTGTAAATCAAATATAAATCATGAAAAGTGTCAATCATAAAGATTTTTGCGAAAATTTTTACGGACATTTTTCTTATAAGTAATAAATATCATTATGAAAAAATAACTGTAACTTCCCTCCAATTTGATGTAGTAAATGAAGAAATAGATATGGTATCTCTTCTGAATACACCCATTGTAGCTTGAGATTGATTATTATAATAATTTTCTAACTGAATATCTTGATTGTCATTAGAATAGTTATATGGTGTGAAAAGTCTAAAAGCATCCAATTTTTTAAACTATTAAAACTTTGTATCCAAATATAAAATCAAAAAAAAAATACATTATTTAATAGCTCTAGATTAGCTCTTCAATTTAATGTATTTTTTTTACCATAATTAATAAAAATTTATTGAGTAGTTAATCTGTAAAGTATAACAATTGTAATAGTAATGGTAAAATTTTCAGCAGTAAATAATCTTCACTAATTGGCCCAAATTTTACATAATACATGTGATCCGAATTTAGAGCGTGATGATTGGTTATATTTTAAATGAAATCATGAGTTTTCACCATTGTTATTGTATAAACGTTCGTACAAAACAAAAAAATTAAATTGATGAAATTTTTTTTTTATTTAAAGAATGACAAAAAGAGAAAACATTATTTTTTATTTAATAAAAAAAAATCCAAAAAAAAAATCCCGTTTTAGAACATTATTTTTTATTTAATAAAAAAAAATCCAAAAAAAATCCCATTTTTAGATAAATTTTTATTTTTTTTTATTATTTTATATGACCAAACTCTTTCAAACGCTCTCGGGAACATGACGGTGTGACTTGTATTTTTTCACTACAAAGACAGCAGCTTTTCCCAAAAGACCTTGTTCATATGCACTCATATATCGGTTAGATTGACGTGCAAATCAGCGAATTTTGATTAAGGAAACAAAATTTAATGCCTGCGAAACAATTTCTTTAAGACTACTAAAAGTATAATCGCAACACGAATGTGCGTACCGCTTTGTATCCTCCAAAATGACTCTATAAAATTGAGCTCACAATGATAAAAAATGCAACTGCTTCAATAATTTCTTGCAAATGATTTTTTTGAAATGCAAAATTGAATTGTTAACTAAGGATATAGGTTGCACAACATTGTAAATTCGTTAGATTAGTTTCATGTGACTTACATAAATCACATTGTTTTTTCAATTCTGGTATTCATAAGCCACGCTCTTCAAGAATTCGCCAAATTCCTTTTGGTTTTATTATTCCATCCACATCTACAAATGTCATAATATGAGGAGATCTATCAGGCATTCGACCATCGCGAAGAAGTGGTTGTTTGCCCCCATCTTTTAAATTCATCCTTGAAATTATCAAAGCATCATCGGCATATGCATTATAATTGCTACTATTGTCGAACATAAAAAGTGTGACTTTTCCGGGATGTGTTTTTTCTAAAATCGGAATGGCTCGTTCGACCACTTGTTTTATTAGATCTTGATTTGTCCACCAGCCATCCCAATTAGAACCTGGATACATGATTACACAAGCTTCAGGATATTTAAGTTGATGATTATCAGGAAGCAAATCATTTGCGACTTGGTCCTCTTCTGAAAGACGAAGACGCCTAATTGATTCGCAGATAAAGTCACTGACATGGACACTAAGCCCTTGTGACCAGGGTTGGGAATTGTACTGTACTAGTACTAAAGGTATTTTTAAAATTAGTACATTAATACAGCAAAAATCATGTGATATTTCTGGATTCTGATTGGATAAAACTTTTTAACAAGTACACAGGACTTTGTACTGTACTGTACTATACTAAATTATTAAAAAATTTTAGCACAATGATATGAAAACGTGACATTTGATATCAATTTTATACTTTATACATTATTTATTGCTATTTTTATTAATTGTTATTAATT
This sequence comes from Diversispora epigaea, assembly GCA_003547095.1. Classification (NCBI taxonomy): domain Eukaryota; kingdom Fungi; phylum Glomeromycota; class Glomeromycetes; order Diversisporales; family Diversisporaceae; genus Diversispora; species Diversispora epigaea. Next base: position 487,756 of record PQFF01000123.1, read on the forward strand.
AATTATTATTATTATTAATTGTTATTATTATTTATTATTATTATTATTATTAGTTATTATCTGCTATTATTATTTTATTGCTAATTGTTATTATTTATTATTATTAATTTTAATTGTAATTATTGTTTATTATAACAATAAACTTCAGCAAAATTTGAACAACTTTTAAAATGTGATATAATTCTATCTGTTTTATCTACAATGGCTTTTAATTCTGGATGATTTTCACCATATTTATTATAACATACTTTGCAGTAACATAATTTATTAGTTGAACCGCTTTTTTATTTGTTAAAATAATGTACTCTTTTAAACTTTGCACAATGTTTAAAAGAAAAAACAAGTAAAACAGATTATCATGATTGGATAATTTTTTATTCTATACTTGTACTGTACGTAGTACATAGTACTAATTGTACTAAATTTTATTAGTACACATGTACTTCCCATCAAACTGTATTTGTACAAGTTGTACTAAGTACATTAGTACTTAGTACAAATACTGTACTATACTAATATTTTCGCTAGTACAGTGTACTACCGCATCCCTGCTTGTGACTTACGCCAAAGTTGGTTTTCTTCTGTTGGACCCCATGTTTTAACAATGTCATCATTGGCATAAAAAATTAATTCATCATGGGTAATAGGGACAAGCTCATGAATATTAGGTGGAAGTACTGGCGGAATAATTTTTTCCATATTTTCTCCTTCGTACATTGCAAATCAGGATCGCAAATTAGCCATTTGTTCAAGAAATTTATTTCAATAAGTCACCACATCATTACGTTGTGACCATCGAAATAAATATTTTTTGAATGGTCTTTGTAATCCCATCCAAGATTATATAACCAAGTTCTTGCAGTTACCTCGGAGATTTTTTTTTTGTCTCAATTCCCAAAGCAGGTATAATCTCCTCCTTAACAAACTTTATAAATTGGTGAACGATCAAAGTAAATTTATTTGCACGCAAATATTTGAGAATGCACAACTTGAAATCTTCGTGATGCAAAAGTGACTTGATTTTTGTGTGATAACTATACATGTTCCCAAAATTGATTTTGGATTTTTAAGGTATTTCGTCTTTTTGAGATTTATGCAAAATCTATTCTATATATGGAAGTAAAAAAAGTACCTAGTTATATGTATCTTTAATCAAGGAATTTATCTAGGTGGTCAAAAAATTTTGGGTTTTAAGTAAAATAATTTTGTCTTCTATAAAAAACTATTTCAACTTTTTTCTCCAAAATTGCAATTTTGGGACCTCAAAATAATTTAGCGTGCAAGTATAATGATAACCACGGCGTGATGTATAAATTTTACCATTACTGAGCCATTGATTAACCCACGAACGAATAATCTGTGCATGCCATGGACCTCTATTTACACTACAAGCCAAAAGCTCGCTAGCTGAAAGTTTAAAAAATCCTTTATCTTGAACAAGATGAAGAAATTGACTTACTGTGTGAAGTCGCATATCAGAATTTTTTTTTAACAAGACATCAAGAGATACCAAAGTAAATTCATCATCATCATCACTAGAATCTATTATTTCATCAAACAGAAATTCACAATTATCTTTCATTTCATCATAACTTGAATTGGTTACATCATTAATGAAGGTTTCTTTAAGAAACCAAGTGATAATCTTGTTCAAACCTGAGGCTGCCTTTCTCCAGGCTGCTTTTTTATTACGTAGTGTTGATTCAGTACAGCTGGTATAAAATCGTTTTTATCCTTTTGTTTTCCATGTGTCCAGTTGTCATGCATTATTAATAATTTCATCAAATATGTTCAGTTCTACTCTACTTAATTTTTCTACAAATTGATCGTCATCCACAAGCTCATCTTCGTCTTCATCTCTTTGTCAAGCAGTATTAAAACTAAATTCGTCATACTGTGGCGGTCTGCCCAGAACAAAGAGTAAAGTTACGTCAATCAGTCCCACTAAATCGAACTCTCGTCACACCCCTTTTCGTACTAACTCAACGTACTCTTGTACGCAATATTTCGTAACGCCCACTATCCGCCAGTAGGATCAAGCAGTCACTTGCCTACTCGCAACGAATAGATATATAAAATAAACTCTTAACACAGTACACACAGGTGCGATCTGAAGGTACGTGAGTAAGTGGAGTAAAAGTATCTTTTTACAGCTCACTACGCAAACTTTCGAATCTTAGCTTCAGACTTTATTCAGTAACTTTATTCAAGAAATTACAAAATTAGTAATAGAGGTATTACGGGCTGTTAACCGTTTCTCACCAATATTACCGTTATCACGAACTAAAAATATTAAAAATGTATCAAATTATTACGGTGTATATTGAAACTTTTAAACTTATTGCAAAGATGTAACAACAAAGATATATCACTGCTTTGGCGTGTCTTATCTCTGCTGCTAAATCAAAACAATATGTTTCTATCTTTATTATTTAATTTTATTATAAAATGCGTACCAAAAGATTATTTATTATTTTATTACAAATTAGGTGAAAGATTTTCGTAATTATTCAAAATGTACCAAAAGAAATTAAAATCATAAAATTGTAAAAATGAGCCGANTCCATGTGTCCAGTTGTCATGCATTATTAATAATTTCATCAAATATGTTCAGTTCTACTCTACTTAATTTTTCTACAAATTGATCGTCATCCACAAGCTCATCTTCGTCTTCATCTCTTTGTCAAGCAGTATTAAAACTAAATTCGTCATACTGTGGCGGTCTGCCCAGAACAAAGAGTAAAGTTACGTCAATCAGTCCCACTAAATCGAACTCTCGTCACACCCCTTTTCGTACTAACTCAACGTACTCTTGTACGCAATATTTCGTAACGCCCACTATCCGCCAGTAGGATCAAGCAGTCACTTGCCTACTCGCAACGAATAGATATATAAAATAAACTCTTAACACAGTACACACAGGTGCGATCTGAAGGTACGTGAGTAAGTGGAGTAAAAGTATCTTTTTACAGCTCACTACGCAAACTTTCGAATCTTAGCTTCAGACTTTATTCAGTAACTTTATTCAAGAAATTACAAAATTAGTAATAGAGGTATTACGGGCTGTTAACCGTTTCTCACCAATATTACCGTTATCACGAACTAAAAATATTAAAAATGTATCAAATTATTACGGTGTATATTGAAACTTTTAAACTTATTGCAAAGATGTAACAACAAAGATATATCACTGCTTTGGCGTGTCTTATCTCTGCTGCTAAATCAAAACAATATGTTTCTATCTTTATTATTTAATTTTATTATAAAATGCGTACCAAAAGATTATTTATTATTTTATTACAAATTAGGTGAAAGATTTTCGTAATTATTCAAAATGTACCAAAAGAAATTAAAATCATAAAATTGTAAAAATGAGCCGATCCTTTTCACATCCTAAATTACCAGTCTATTTTATACACTTTCAAACTTATTTTCCTTCATCCTGTGTTGTCGCGTCTAAACACGTTCTTTTCTATTTTTAAAGATGACACACAAGGATGAAATACTTCGTACAAAGATGAATAATCTGTCATCTAGATGGTAACACACTCATCCGGTTACACTGTCATCTCAATGTCATCTCCCGTGACCTTCGCAACATTTCGAAATCCCGTGCACATCCCATGTGGAATTCGTGCACCCTCAATACTCAGTATCTGAAACTTCTGTGTCAAGTTGGTTTCACCGCTTTTTTATAGCTGTTAAGTAGTGTATGGTACGTTTGTTGTGTCTTGGCATAGTTAAAAAAAAAATAATTAATTTGCATAATAAATTAAGATAAATCATCCCTTAAATAAATAATCCCTNAAATGTACCAAAAGAAATTAAAATCATAAAATTGTAAAAATGAGCCGATCCTTTTCACATCCTAAATTACCAGTCTATTTTATACACTTTCAAACTTATTTTCCTTCATCCTGTGTTGTCGCGTCTAAACACGTTCTTTTCTATTTTTAAAGATGACACACAAGGATGAAATACTTCGTACAAAGATGAATAATCTGTCATCTAGATGGTAACACACTCATCCGGTTACACTGTCATCTCAATGTCATCTCCCGTGACCTTCGCAACATTTCGAAATCCCGTGCACATCCCATGTGGAATTCGTGCACCCTCAATACTCAGTATCTGAAACTTCTGTGTCAAGTTGGTTTCACCGCTTTTTTATAGCTGTTAAGTAGTGTATGGTACGTTTGTTGTGTCTTGGCATAGTTAAAAAAAAAATAATTAATTTGCATAATAAATTAAGATAAATCATCCCTTAAATAAATAATCCCTTAAATTCCTTAAATAATAATAAAAATAACTTAAATAAATAATATAAAAATATTTTAAATAAATAATAAAAAATACCTTTAATGGTAAAATTAAGACAAACTCAAGTACCGGAAAGATTATGTTACCTTCTGATCTGTTCTAAGCAGATCAGAGCATCTTCAAAGTCTTTAAAATACATACATAATGTCTAGTCAGAAAAAAAATAAATTTTTTATGGTTCTCTTTTTTTTTTTATTGGATTTCGTGTGAAATTTTTTTGTGCCTCCAGCAAGCCACTTATATGAAAATCATATGACTTATTAACCACTAAATTTCAGCGGTAGCTTAGCATTTGATATCTTTAGACTTTTGGCATCATATATATTTTTGAGAGAATCAAAAATATTTTTAATAGTTGACCTTTGATTTGGATCATTTTGCCATGCACTTGAATATATATTTGTGTAATCTTTTGGTGTTTCATTGATAAGTTTTTCTCTTAAGCCGGAAGTAACCAACTGACACTTTCCTAAAAGTGAAAAATCATCAAATGGAGATCTTCCACTTAATAACTTCCCAAAAAAGTACCTCCAAACTATATATGTCTGAAGGTTTATTTTTTTTATATTTTTTTGGATTTCGTAAATATTCAGGATCAGTGTATACAACCATTCCACCAGACATGAAATTCGAATTAGTATCTAATGGTTGAGATAATTCTAAATCTATTATCAATAGCCTTCCTTCATGAACTAAAATATTCTTTAAATGCTATTAAAGTAAATGGATTCAGATTAATAATTATAATCAATATAATTATTTTATGTATAGCACATACTTACTAAATCTTTATGAATTATTCCTTTTTCGTGAATATAATGTAAACCACTTGTAATTATACATGTTTCCAAAATTGATTTTGGATTTTTGAGATATTTCGTCTTTTTGAGATTTATGCAGAATCTGTTCTAAATATAGAAGTAAAAAAAGTACCCAGTTATATGTATCTTTGATCAAGAAATTTATCTGAGTGGTCAAAAAATTTTGGGTTTTAAGTAAAATAATTTTGTCTTCTATGAAAAACTATTTCGACTTTTTTCTTCAAAATTGCAATTTCGGGATCCCAAAATAATTTAGCATACAAGTATACTTGTAATATCTTTAGTCATGCGAATTTTAATTTCCCAGTCAAGACTTTTGAAATTATTTCATAAATGTGTCCTCAAGTCACCATCTTTAACGTATTAAAACACTAGGTAGTACGTTTTTGTTTGAGGATCTAAATAATATTTTTTATAAAATATATTTGAGGATAATATTTATTTTATTTAATAAGAACTTAAAATAATATATAAATAATATCTATACTGATTCCATAAAAGTTAATAACATTATCATGATTATTTACAGCCATGAGATTCGTTAACTGTGGTTCCAAAAATTGTAGTTAGTTAAATTTTAATTTATTTAGCAAATGTATGAAAACAAAGTATTTGTTTTTTACCTCTTTCACAAATTTTTCATAAAATAATTTGCCATTTTCATGCAAACTTTTTAATATAACATGTTTTCCTAAACTTGTTGAATTAGCAAGATAAACTGTACCATTTTCTCCACCTCCAATTCTTATAAAATTCTCAAATGTGTTATAATTTAATTTTGGAATTATTCAATTTTTTTAAACCACTTTTAAACAAATCTTTTTTAGACATTTTTTGAAATGAAAAATTGGAGATTTTTTTTAATAATTATTATTACACAAACTAGCCATTTATTTTTTTTTGAGTATAAATAAGATTGGAATTAAAAATTAAATTTTTTTTTTAATAGGAAATTGCTTATATTTATTTTTAAGCAATAAAAAAAAAATTTATTTTTAGCAATTATCTTGGATAATCACTATAAAAATAAAAATAGTAAGCGATAGCAATAGTAAAAAAATAATTTTTTTTTACTAATTTATTTTTATAATGATTATTAAAAATCATTTTCGGTAATCACTATAAATAAATAAAATAATTTTTTTTATTTACTATTTTTCATAAGCGATAGTAAAAAAATAATTTTTTTTTATTATTTTTAATAAATTTATTTTTATAGTGATTATCGAAAATGATTTTTGGTAATCACTAAAAATAAATAAAATAATTTTTTTATAAAATAAATTTATTAAATAGTAAAAAAAATTATTTTTTTATTATCGCTTATAGAAAATAGTAAAATAATTAATTTTCTATTAGTGATAGTAAAAAAAAATAATTTTTTTTTACTATTTTTAAAAGTTTCAGAAATTATATAAACACCCGCTATTCTTTGGGTAAGTGGGTGGTGTTGACCGTGATTTACCTTCCAAATAAATAACGGAAACAGACAACTATTAGCAGGGATTAATTTGTATAAGACACACAGCACTATACTTAATTTACTAAAGCTGGAGGATTTATACTATTATTAAAGTATAATTGGGAAGGAATTAAGGTATTGCAGAATTAAGGCGAAAGAGGCAGGGGTGAGGTTTTATAAGAGTAAACACTAAGTTTAACAATAATTCACTAAGAATTCAAGCCCAGAACACTAAGCAAGGCTAAATTTATACAAGACAACGAGTTCACACAGCAAGTTATCTAATTTAAATGCAAATACCGAGATCACTAAGCAGGGTATTTAAAAGAATTTCACTAAGAAACTATAAACTAATTATTAAGATCACAAAGCAGAATAATAGTTTATAACAAGAGAATAATACTAAGATCACACAGCAAAGTATTAATAAAGGGTATTTTTCACAAAGAATTAAATAATAAGAAATGTATTATTTAATAATAAATCACAAAGTATTTTTATTACTGAGTTATTCAAGTTTTTCAGAATTGATTGATTAACTGACTAACTGAGGATTNAAAAATAATTTTTTTTTACTATTTTTAAAAGTTTCAGAAATTATATAAACACCCGCTATTCTTTGGGTAAGTGGGTGGTGTTGACCGTGATTTACCTTCCAAATAAATAACGGAAACAGACAACTATTAGCAGGGATTAATTTGTATAAGACACACAGCACTATACTTAATTTACTAAAGCTGGAGGATTTATACTATTATTAAAGTATAATTGGGAAGGAATTAAGGTATTGCAGAATTAAGGCGAAAGAGGCAGGGGTGAGGTTTTATAAGAGTAAACACTAAGTTTAACAATAATTCACTAAGAATTCAAGCCCAGAACACTAAGCAAGGCTAAATTTATACAAGACAACGAGTTCACACAGCAAGTTATCTAATTTAAATGCAAATACCGAGATCACTAAGCAGGGTATTTAAAAGAATTTCACTAAGAAACTATAAACTAATTATTAAGATCACAAAGCAGAATAATAGTTTATAACAAGAGAATAATACTAAGATCACACAGCAAAGTATTAATAAAGGGTATTTTTCACAAAGAATTAAATAATAAGAAATGTATTATTTAATAATAAATCACAAAGTATTTTTATTACTGAGTTATTCAAGTTTTTCAGAATTGATTGATTAACTGACTAACTGAGGATTGAGAAAAGAGGAATTCAATCCTTTATATATACATAATAGATTACGCTATTGATTACGCTGTACTCTACGCTATTCACTACGCTGTGCTATACACTATTGATTATGCTAATGTATACGCTATTAATTACGCTATCTATTACGCTGTCTATTACGCTGTACTATACGCTATTGATCTACAGTCGTAATACATATTTTGTTGTACTAATTTCTAAGTGATTTACATTAATATTTATAAATATAGAAATAATATACTAATAGTTAATAATAAATAATAATAAGTAATAAATAATAAATATAGATTAAATAAATATAATAATATAAAATAAAATAATAAACTACTACAACTAACAGTGGAGATTATTCTTCTAAATAGTCATTATCATGTACCATGTATATAAATTCTTGACCTTTTTTTTTCCATTTCGGGTCACAAAAATCTTTCCAAAAAAAAGTATTGTTGGCAAGTGATTGAACTTAAGAACTTACCAATACTCATCAATTGGATGAACGTATTTTGTGCTGTGACTTCACCGAAAAAGGAATAACAATAAGGTAAAATCTATACTATGATAATTTATTTGTTAAACACTAATGCGAATTCGGTGACATCAATAAATTTATTGTTTATTTTTGTGTAATACAGATCCTAATAGTCGATCTTTGCAAAAAAAATAAAACAAATTTTTTGAAAAAAACAAATTGTATTTTCATATAAGATAATAATGAAGGGTTGTGCAACAAAAATCTGTTGATTTTTTTTATTTATGATTTTTATTTTTAATAATGTAGATTTTGTTCAAATTAAGAAAGTGGTGCTATATAAACAATTTCCTTTTCAAAAAAAAATTACCTAATATAGTATTCCCACACTTGCCATTTTTTCTAATATTTTAATTCTAATTCTAATATTAATAAATTATAATTAAACTAGCCATTTATTTTTTTTTGAGTATCTATCACATGAATAAGATTGGAATTAAAAATTAAATTTTTTTTTTAATAAAAAATCGCTCATATTTATTTTTAAGCATTAAAAAAAAATTAATTTTATTTTTAGCAATTATCTTTAATAATCATTATAAAAATAAAAAAAAGTAAGTAATAGTAAAAAAATAATTTTTTTTTACTAATTTATTTTTATAATAATTATCAAAATTAGATAGTAGTGCGACCTGTGGTCATGCTAAAATCAGGAACGGAGTGCTTTGAGGTTCATTTAGTTGATTAATGCTCTGAGATTTTTCACTAAGTTGAGAAAAAATTTCCTTCAATCTAGATTATTCAGGCAAGTTCTTGTGCTTGACAAAATAACTTGAAAGTTACTTTAGTAAGCGACGACATAATAGATTGAAGGAATTGCAAGAAAAAGAAATTAGTACAATGTAAAAATTTGATTTCTTTCTTGGTTCAGTAAGGGAAAATATACTCGAAGGATCTGTTAGTGGAAATTTTTTACAATACGGAGGAATCCTTTCTCAACTTAGTAAAAGAAATTACAGAAATTAAGAACCATCAGCAGGAATTTTTTACAATACGAACGTTAGTAGAGCTGAATTTGTTCATTCCAAAAAAGTTAGTGCAATTTGAAAGTTGGTTCTTGTAAATATTACACCACAAACGAACTGTACGTTACACCAATTTCTGTCTTTTGTAAATTTCTTGATCTAGAAAAATTTCATTATACCAAGAACTACTTTTCACTTGTCAAAGTTATTTTTAGGTTACTTCATCAAGAAGTTGCATAAAAGTTTCATCAAGATGTTAATGCTATACCTGCCGCCCAAATTCAAAATCCAAATGCCGAAATCCCAAATACCGAAATCCCAAATCCCAAATCCCAAATTATAATTAGTATTTTTTGCCGAAATCCCAAATCCCAAATACTAATAATTTGTGCATTTTGGCATCCCAAATCCCAAATTATTTGGGATTTGGGCAACACGTATAGTTAATGCTGATGTTAAAGAACCATTTTGTTACATTACGCCAAATTCTGTTTTTCATTTTTCATATTTATACGTGAAGGAATGCATGTGTGAAAAATATGCAGGACATGACAAATACAATCATGCCAACCAATCACATTCAAGATTTTGTGGACAAACAACATTTCTCCCTTCTATAGTCCATACACTTTGTGATTTCATCACTCCGTTCCTGGTAATCATTTTCAGTAATCACTATAAATAAATAAAATAATTTTTTTTACTTACAATTTTCCATAAGTGATAGTAAAAAAATAATTTTTTTTTTACTATTTTTAATAAATTTATTTTTATAGTGATTATTGAAAATGATTTTNTGAAAGTTGGTTCTTGTAAATATTACACCACAAACGAACTGTACGTTACACCAATTTCTGTCTTTTGTAAATTTCTTGATCTAGAAAAATTTCATTATACCAAGAACTACTTTTCACTTGTCAAAGTTATTTTTAGGTTACTTCATCAAGAAGTTGCATAAAAGTTTCATCAAGATGTTAATGCTATACCTGCCGCCCAAATTCAAAATCCAAATGCCGAAATCCCAAATACCGAAATCCCAAATCCCAAATCCCAAATTATAATTAGTATTTTTTGCCGAAATCCCAAATCCCAAATACTAATAATTTGTGCATTTTGGCATCCCAAATCCCAAATTATTTGGGATTTGGGCAACACGTATAGTTAATGCTGATGTTAAAGAACCATTTTGTTACATTACGCCAAATTCTGTTTTTCATTTTTCATATTTATACGTGAAGGAATGCATGTGTGAAAAATATGCAGGACATGACAAATACAATCATGCCAACCAATCACATTCAAGATTTTGTGGACAAACAACATTTCTCCCTTCTATAGTCCATACACTTTGTGATTTCATCACTCCGTTCCTGGTAATCATTTTCAGTAATCACTATAAATAAATAAAATAATTTTTTTTACTTACAATTTTCCATAAGTGATAGTAAAAAAATAATTTTTTTTTTACTATTTTTAATAAATTTATTTTTATAGTGATTATTGAAAATGATTTTTGATAATCACTAAAAATAAATAAAATAATTTTTTTATAAAAATAAATTTATTAAATAGTAAAAAAAATTATTTTTTTACTATCGCTTATAGAAAATAGTAAAATAATTAATTTTCTATTAGCGATAGTAAAAAAATAATTTTTTTTTACTATTTTTAATAAATTTATTTTTATAGTGATTATTGAAAATGATTTTTGATAATCACTAAAAATAAATAAAATAATTTTTTTATAAAAATAAATTTATTAAATAGTAAAAAAAATAATTTTTTTTTACTATTTTTAAAAATTTCAGAAATTATATAAACACCCGCTATTCTTTGGGTGGGTGGGTGGAGGTTATTCTTCTAAATGGTCATTATCATGTACCATGTACCATGTATATAAATTCTTGATCTTTTTTTTCCATTTCAGGTCACGAAAATCTTCCCAAAAAAGAGTATTGTTGGCAAGTGATGGAACTTAAGAACTTACCAATACTCATCAATTGGGTGAAGGTATTTTGTGCTGTGACTTCACTGAAAAAGGAATAACAATAGGGTAAAATCTATACTATAATAAATACAAATATTCTACTATTTTTTTTGTTAGTGTTTGAATTTTAAGTATACATATATATTAATGAGAAATATTGTCAAATTTAAATACTTGTATGGAAAAAATTAAATTGAATAATGACGAATGTGCAGGATATATCTATGTTTTTTTACCTTTTTGTGGTACAGTACATTATGAAATATTATATTTAATATATTTAATGACTAATCAATATTATGTTATTACTATTATTTTATTTTGCAGATTTAATTTTTTTTTAAAAAAAGATGGTGTTTGTTTTTATTTTATACAATGGAAATTGAATTGAAATTTTTTGGATTATTCTTTTGTTAAAAAAACAAATGAATAATTGAAAGATTAGGCTATTCTCTTTTTTTATTTTATTTCTTGATGTTTTTATTATATTAGGAATAATTATTGAAAAAAAATGTCAGATACGATATTTTCAAAGATTTAAAATATAAATAAAAATTTGACATCAATTTTTATTATTTTTTTGAAATTTTTTTGTATGTTACAATAATTAATTTTATATTTAACATTAAAAAACGTGATTCAACAATGGTACATCGTTGAAATATTACATTTTAACACTTTTAGTATAGCTGAATTAATTGAATTTGTAAAAATGGGATGAAGAATTTATACGATATGCTTAATGTTCAGATTTTATAATGTCAAAAAAACTAATATGCTTAATATTAAATTAAATAAATTAAATCAATCAAATAAATAAATCAAAATTACCTAAACAACATAGAAATAAATAAATTTATTATTATAAAACAAGGTCTCAAGAAAGAATGGTTCAAACCAATGATGCATACAAATATATAAGAACAATTAACTGATAGAGATGGTATAATTATTTATAATTTCGGTTACGTTCAAAAATTGTGCTCACTTTACAGGATGATTTAATGCTAGATATGTTTAATAAGTTGAAAAAGATTTTCCAGACTTCGATCACTTGTTTTTAACAAATTTATTTCAGGCAAAACATAATTACCAATATTAATGAAAATTAATGTATATTGAGTTTGCCTATAAAATTTATATATCCAGAATTAATGTGATAAACTATCTAATATTCTTTATCTTATTTTAATAATAATTCTTTATTTTGACTTATACACAAAATAATTCGTTTTTGAAAAGAGAGAAACATAAAAGAATAAATGTGGTTCTTAGCGATTTCATTGTGGATAATTATTTAATAAATAAAATAAACTAAAAATCATTTGAATTTGTAATATCCGTTTTTTTTTTGTTTTTATTTATTTAATTTTTTTTTCGCTATCTACTAATGATTATAATTTAATAAAATATAAATATATAAAAGAAATCCTGCAAGCAGGGTACTGCATTTTTTACTGAGAGAGGCACCTCAGATATTTTTTTTGGGCAGAGTGATACAACTCTGATTCTCTATTATTTGGGCAGAGTGAGATAACACTGATTCTCTCTATTAATGGAGGGAGATGCTCCAACAGTATATGTAAGAGTATTCCTTAAATAAGATAGGTTATAGAGGTTATAGAGATTTGTATAATATTATGGGATTGATGATCATCAAGCCAATCACCTCGTCCATATATTGTCAAGTGCCTTGTCTACTATCCATCATTCATGTGATTTGCACATCAACATCATGAGAAGGAACACGTTCAAATCTAAATAAAATTCATAGAACATTTGGCATTTTTAGTTAAAATTAATGAATAAATTGATATATATTAAATGTTTATTTTTATAATTATTAAATAATTTAAACTGAAATGTATAAGAAGAAACTTCATTAATAATTTTCATCAAATGAAAGGATTTCTATGAAAATTTTAAAAGTAAATATTTAATCTATAATACAAATTCTATACTTTGAAAAATTTTATATTAAATTTTATAAGTATTTGTTTGATTTGTAGTTTTATATATTTATTCTTTAGCATGGGTATGCATATTTATACTATTATTTACAAATATCTTTGTATTATTACACATGTATTCATACACAAAATGATTCTACGGATATGTAATAAATTTTAATAATATAATATGAAATAAACGTATATCAATTTTTTTCTTTTTTTTATTCTTCATCTCCAACATTAATATGGACACCACCACTACTATTAAATTACATTGAATATTACACAAAAAAAAGATTGTAAGAATTGAGTTTAATTTATAAAAATTCAAAGTTTTATCTTTAAAGAATTCTAAATTAGTTCAAGTCAGAATAATTAACTAATAGATTCAAAGGTAAAGATATTAACTGATAGATTCAAAGTAAGGACATTAGAANCTTCATTAATAATTTTCATCAAATGAAAGGATTTCTATGAAAATTTTAAAAGTAAATATTTAATCTATAATACAAATTCTATACTTTGAAAAATTTTATATTAAATTTTATAAGTATTTGTTTGATTTGTAGTTTTATATATTTATTCTTTAGCATGGGTATGCATATTTATACTATTATTTACAAATATCTTTGTATTATTACACATGTATTCATACACAAAATGATTCTACGGATATGTAATAAATTTTAATAATATAATATGAAATAAACGTATATCAATTTTTTTCTTTTTTTTATTCTTCATCTCCAACATTAATATGGACACCACCACTACTATTAAATTACATTGAATATTACACAAAAAAAAGATTGTAAGAATTGAGTTTAATTTATAAAAATTCAAAGTTTTATCTTTAAAGAATTCTAAATTAGTTCAAGTCAGAATAATTAACTAATAGATTCAAAGGTAAAGATATTAACTGATAGATTCAAAGTAAGGACATTAGAATAAAAAATAGTGGTGGTATAATTATTTGTAATCTCTTAATAATTTTCAGAATAGATAAGCAGTATATTTCGGTTAGAAAGTAACCTGACTGGTGTATACGATGATTGAGCTAGCAATTAACCTGATAATCAGCTGCGCCTCTAGTTACACAACGATGATTTTTATACAAAAAGGAATGTTTTTATTGATCGCGAATTTCATCTACTTCAATAAATTGAGATTTCTTTTACTTCGCCACAAATCTGAAGTTAGTGACTAATGAAAATCGTTTACAAAACATTTTTTCAATATCAATTACCTTTTTTATTATTTTAGGTACCTTCATTCTCATTCGCAAACAAAAGTAGAGTACCTAGACGTTGAGTAAAAGTTTTTTTTACTTTTATTCTAATTTAATAAGACAAAGTCTTCGGAAAGAAATGAATTATTTTTAGATCCAAGGTTATATCCAAATCTAAAGGCAAGAACATGGAAATTACTTGATTTCGTGTGATAAACTATATTAGAATTAGTTATATAGTTTTATTGAATGATGTTTTAATTGAAAGGGATGGAAACAATAACAATAATATAAGTAGTAGTATTAATGATAGGAAATATTGGAAAAATTGAGAATATAAGAAATATTGGAAATATCACAATTTATGAATGCTTTAATTTAATAATCAACTACTGATATTATACAACCACATTATACAATATATCGTAATTTATGTCTTATGGTTTGTACGAAACTAAATTATTAAATTATGGTGGGGATCAAAAAACAATCAATAATGGCAGAAGATGAAGATGAAGATGGTATGATTGAAAAGTTTTCAGATTGAAGTATGGGAGAAGGACGAGGAGGATGAATTATTAATTCTAAAGATATTCCCAGAATATCAGATTTGAGATATAGTTTACTTCATTCACTTATTCATAGAAGATACCCTCATCATTAAATTTTTGAATCTCCTATTTACCCATGATCATAATAAATGGAGTTAAAGAATTATTGAATTTTTACCTAATATCAATTCATGTTTAATGATGTGCCAACTAAATTTCATTCAAAATTTGGTAGACTATTATTTCTTTTGGATTTATTGAACATCTCAACAATATGTTCAATTCTAATTAGAAACTTCTTCAGGTTTTTTCTTCATGGTGAATAATTATTGTTGAATATGATAAAGTGAGTATTTTTATTTGTCCATTTTATTTCATTTATTTATTTATACTTATCATTTTAATTATTATTATTATTATTATTATTATTATACTTCCACCTTACACCAGTAATTCAATAATCCCGTCACAAGATTATTTACCAGGAAATTTAGCTAGTTAATATAGACATGCAGAAACTCTATTTGAATTGTCAACGACATTTTTATTTAAGGATGAACATGTAATTTTCATTTTTAATATTTGTATTTAATATAATATTTTTATTAGAAGCATCTATATTGTGCATCCTACTAAAATTAATACTATACATTTAAATTAAAGTCCTGAAGGTTATAATCCCGGACCTACACTGTAAGTATATAGTTAATGAGAATTTGTAATAATAATGATGATGATGGTGATAATAATAATGAGAATTATTTTAATATTTAGACAGCAAGCAAATCTTCCTCTGTTCATAAAAGAATTATGTGAATGAAAACAAAGTATAAAACTTCAACAATATTCATTTTTCGATCTTCGAAAGAATATGGAAGAAATACTTGAATTTCATATTCCATCCGAACCACTTGATTATTCGATGATCAGTTATTCGTATAATATCTCACAAATAATTTAGAGATGGTATATTTAATTTGATTGTTTTATTATTCATTATTATATTTTATTTATCCGTTATTATTTATTATTCATTTTGATTTATTTATTATTATTATTCTTTATTTATTTATGTAGCCGCACTAATTATATAACTATATTGCCAAGAAAATATAAAAGAGAAGTTTGCAATTGATAATTTTCAAAAAGCCATAACTGATTTATCGTCTAGTTATCTTTCAGCTATTGATGCGCTAGTACAAGTAATTCTACCTTCACTTGCTTGGTTTCATTTTGCACCTCTTTCACGTAATGATGATGAGACAAAGCAGATATCAAAGCTAATCATGAGTGAACTAAATTGAACGAAAGTCAGTAATAAATTAAAGAGATTTATACAAAACAAATTCCAAAGCTCATCATGAGGAAGTTAAATTGAGGAAAGGTTTACAATCAATTAAAGAGATTGAAGGCAAAGTATAGATGCTATTTTGAAATTGTTAGGCAAGCAGACGCTAAATCTCATTACGAAGAAGATAAATTGAATGATTTGCAATTAAAGAGATTGAAGGAGAAGTATAGATGATGATTCAATGTTTGTACAAAGTTCATCATGAGGAAGCTAAATTGAATAATGGTTTACGACCAATTAGAGAGATCAAAAATAAAGTTAGATGCTGATTCAAAGTTGTTAGGCAAAGCAGATGTTAAAGCTCATCATGAGGAAGCTAAATTGAGTGAAGGTTTTTTTAAGGCAAAATTATATATACATACATATATTTCTCTCTCTATATTTTTATTTAATTTTCCATTCCCAATACTTCATAAGAGTAAGAGAATATCTGGCTATGTGCATTTGGATAAATCGAGATTTTAAATAAAAGTATTTCATTTCGAAACAAACAACAGCCTTGAAATTGGTTGGCTACTTGTAAGTATAAAAATATATATACCTTGGAAAAGTGTTAATCTAAAAAATGAAAAGATTCGATGACTGTCGTGAAACTATTTAAACTTTATGTATCAAGTAATTAAGCTAGAAATAGAGGAATAAGTAATTGATAGTAATTGCCAATGATATTATTATTGTTATTATAATTGTGTGGAAAATTCATTTATATATATATATTATATCTATTTACCATTTAATAAAGTATAAATAATGAGTTTTTCTTTTTCATTTGCTCAAAATAAAAAGTAAATATTTATAAAATTTTATTGATGATAGTAATATAAAAATATAAAAATATAAGAAATATAAAAAAATAAAATAAAAAAATCTAACACCACTCCCTCCTTTACAATCTCAAATATACATCATGCCAAAACCTCTTAAACTTCCTCCACCACTTCTCTCTTCTACTCTCCTTTGATTTAAATATTCGAACCTCGTTTTCTCCCCATGTCACAACTTTCTTTCGCTTCGCCAACACATCATTCTCGGTCAATGGGATCCAGAACTCTTGATCCCCTACTTTAAACAAGACCTCCTATAATATTAGGTAATTATAATTAGGATAATTATATTATTATTATTACTACTACATATTGATTATAAAAAATATATTTAACTTACATTATTTTTAAGTTTTTCTAAAAAGAAGCTTCAATCTTCAATAGACGGGAGCTTCATAATTTCGTTGTAGTCTCGGTAGTTGAAGAACTCCTCTTCTTCAGGTTCTTCAACTACCACTTTCTTTAATCTCCTTTCCCCTGCCAACCTCTCTTTTTCTCCTTTGCTTTCTTTTCTTTCTCTCACAATGCGGACTGAAGTTTTAAAAATTGAAAAGTTAGTAATCAATTCAAAAGTTTTTTATAAAGCATTACTATTAAATAAATTATATTTTACCAGGGGAAACTTCTAAAGTGATAGAATTCATTTTGTTCTTGTTTAATTTTAAATTTCAAAAAATTTCGAAATCTAATAACAATATTTAATATTTATTAATAATCATCTATCAAATCTGATATAATAATATTTTAATTAATAATCAATGATTTAATTATTACATCAGATTTGATGATCCAAAGTCATATTGACAGTACCCCATAGATTTTTCACCCATGTAGGGTTCTTTGCTCATAATTCAAGTGATCAGAACGACCATATCACATGATAGGAATGATAGGCTAATGTGAATTAAATATCAAGCGACAAATCCATATTTATTTATTCTATTATTAGAATTTGAAGTTACATTAATTTTTTTATATTTTTAAATTTTAATTGCAATAGATTAAAAGACATTGAAAATTGGAAATTCATGGTAGTAGTAGTATTTTTAAATTCACGAATCAAGGTAAAAATATTTAAATATTATGCACTTATTTATTTTATGTTATTTTATTTTTATAAACAATACATAATTATTTGCTCAAATTTACTCTTTTCTATTATGAATTATTAAATATTAAAATTGTTAGAAAATTTTAAAGAATGATAATAAATATTGTATATAGATTTTATTATTATTGTATATAGATTCATGCAGTATAAATGTAATGTTTTAATACAATTACTAAATCAAGTAATAATATTATTCAATTCAAAGATAATTTATGACTAAAAGATGACGACATTATTATAATGAATTCGTCCTTAATTTTTGAAATACCATAAGAACATATCCCATTATCAACGCATTATTATATTACTAAAATTAATTTCATTTATAAAATCTTATTTACTTTTTTTCATGTATTATGTCTTTCTTTTTTTCTCCCTGAAAATCTTTTTTTTCGAACACTTATATGTACTTTTTACATGTTTGTTTAATCTTTGAATTGTATAGTTTAAGACAGTAATAATATGATTAAGAACTAACTTTACATTTGTTTCTTATTTAATTTTTAAACATAACAAATTTAAAAATTTAGAAACATTTGTAATATCATTTTTTATTATTGTGACCGTTCAATTGATTTAATGCATTTGCACAACACACAATACAACACACACACCCCCAAAAAGGTATCGATATAGCACAGTAAATATTTCGAATCAGTAGAATTTACTTTTCTTCATGAATCCGTTTTATTATCAATTTTAGAATACGATGACCTACAGATGCAAGAATTGGTATTTAGGATTATGTAATTAAGTGGAAACCACGCAGAAGTTCACTTTGCCCGAGAAATAAGAAGAATTGTCTGATAAAAACTTTATACAACAATTCTTACCACTTGTTCGTTACTTTCACGTTCAAATTCAGATGTTGACGATAAAATTAAACCATATAAGAAATTTCTCAATAAACAGTTATAGAATAACATCTTATACTGCCAGATTGACCAATAAATTCCACCAAGGTTGCTTTTATAATCAACGTTAGCAATGATTTCACCATGGATTGATGAACAAACAATAAGTCATTCTCAAGAGATAATCCTTATGAATTTCAATTAATTCTTCGAGAAAGCAAAGACGGATTTGCTCCAAGAACTTTTTGGAATATTTGCCATGGGAATACTAGCACAATTGTGATCACTTAAGTTAAAGGAATTAACGAAATTAATGACGGGTATCCTTTAGCTTGGGACAAAGCAAAAGATGATTGGATAAAAACAAATAAGAGTTTTATATTTTCATTTAAAAATGTTAATATCCAAAATTCAATTCTTAGTAGAGTTCGAGGTGAAAATTGTGCTTTGAGGTACTCTCATCAGAAAGATAAGGATGGTCCGATTTTTGGATATCATGAATTCACGATGAGTTCAGATGTATCGAATTTTACTCATGATGAACGAAGTTGGTGTGGTAGTAATCACAATTATGAAAAACCTATTAGAACAACTGTTGCTTATTTCTCTATTATAGATTATGAAGTATTTAAAGTTGTTAAAAAATCTATCTAAAGTTTTTTATACTTGTTTTATAATTATTTTATTTAATAAAGAATTAGACTATATTTAAATTATTTATTTTAATATAAAATACAGTCAACTTTATCTATCTATATTTCTGAAATATTAATTGTAAATTAATTCAATTAGCCTTTAATATTATAAAGTTATGACTAAAATGAAATTAGTATAGGACCTTGGGAATAATTGTTTGAAAATATATATAATTATACAGTATATATGTCATCGAAAGTAAAAAGCCTTTAAATAAATAATAAATCTCATTCCGACTTAAAATAGGGCGGCAACATATAAGAAAACTTAATAAAAAGCGGACAGCTGATATGATTATATTTATTTGTCATTTTCGACCAACAAGATCAGGCAACAACGAAAGCAGGAAATTTTTTTAAATTCAAATATAATTTTATTTAAAATCATCAAAAATATTTCTAGATACCACTTCTCAACTCAATAAATTTCACGCTCTCCTAACTTCGCAATTACTTTCTTTATACACCTCCACAACTTCTCTCTTCTTGTTCTTCGTTCCTTGAATTCATGTACCACATTCTCTCCCCATGTCACAACTTTTTTTCTCCCCAACAACACATCCACATCCTTCCCTGTAACTGACAACCACATCTCCGGCAAATTTGGATCCCCAAAAACCACATCATCGATTCTTACTTCCTATAAATTTATAAAAGCATAAACATAAGTATTCTATATTACTATTATAAACAATTACAAAAAATTAAATTATTTCATATTACTTACATTATTCAATAATCTATCAAGATAGAAAATTCTATCTTCAATAAAGGGCAATTTCATGATTTCATCAAAATTTCGATAATTGAAATCATGTTCTAAATAGTATTTGTAATCTTCCACCCAACACCTCCAACGCCACTCTTCGTCTACTTCCTTCGCCTTCAATTTTCTCTCCTCTTCTAATTTAAACTTTCTTTCCGCTCTCTCCTTTCTTTTATTAGCAACATGAACTGGAGTTATAAAATTAGTTAAAAAAAGGTAGTTAATACGACAAGTTTTATAAATGGTGATAGTAATATGGAACTGCAATAATAAATATAGTCATACTTGGTGAAAGATTTTTTACAAATTTTTTAATTGAAGACATTTTTGATTATTATTTCTTTTTTATTTGAGAGAGATTTTAAAATTTGAAAAAAAAAATTTTTTGAAAAATCAAAAAATGGGGATTTTTTTCAGTTGATCGATTCTAGATAATAAATGACATAATTATTACAACGATTTTTTAAAAACTATTAAATCTGATGTAATAATTATGCAGAAAAAAATGACATAGTAAAAAGGTGAATATATGGTATGAAATATGATATTCTGATGTCATGATATGATACTCTCTGTTTTTCTTAAAAAAAAGATCAGAGGTAATCAATTGTATTAATTAATTTTCATGGGTACTAATTGAATACTGGCATACCGATTACCTGGATTACAAATAATTTATCAAGAAGAATAAGAAGAATAGAAAATTTCTGTTTTGCAGTATTAAATTTTCATTTATTTTTTAATTTTGAAAATATGTAGATATCATTATTAGAATTAATAATAAGATTAGATTAAAGACAATTATAATAATATAATGATTATAATTAGTTGATTTTGACTTATTTTGAATAAATGAAAATTATCGCAAAAAAAGATATTTATTATATTTTCTAAATTGATTCATTTATTATTATTACAATTGTTATTATTTTGTATATTCGAAGATTTAACTAATGTTAACTGGTAACACCAAAACATCACACAGTCCATGGCTTATACAGATTAAAATAATTCTCCGGTAAAAGCAGTCATTTGATTTTTTTTTTAAATAATAAATTAAATAATAAATTAAATAATAATTAAATATAATGACAACATTATTACATAATTATAATTAAGCCCTCTATTATGTGTATTTACTTAATTTAGGTAATTTAATTTTAAGTTAACTAATTTTCAAAAATTTAAAATCTAAAATATTTGCCATTTTAAATAACACGATTTCGTACAAAATAAAGCAAGTAAAATTTATTGAAGCAAACCAAATTAACAATTAATTTAATTAAATATAATATTGTATTGTTATTATGGATCATTTCTAACATAAACATATAAACAGGCATTTCTGTTGGTTAAATAAAAAAGCATTTCTATTGGTTATTATGTGATATGAATTTTATACATGATAGAAACAGATGACAAAAATGAATCGAGATGATAATTATTGTTAAAGAAACTTAAACTAGACCGGGGGATCTAGAACTTCATTCTAATTCATGAGTCATGATTAAGGTTTGTCAGGGATAGTGTATTTATGTGTCACACCTTTCTATCATCGATTTTTATTAAATATCTTAGAGACAGAGAATTTTTTTACATGCGGAAACCATGTTTATCAACCAACACTTGTCACCTACCATTTGTCACATGAAACCTGCACATGAAATTATTCTGTTCACCTGAAAGACCATGGACCAATGAAATACAGAGGTTTCAGGATAAAGATCCTCATTATAGATCATGTGATCATTATTACACCACGTGTTTAAGCACAGTATGCTTGCAAATCTCAAATACTAGAATCTGACGTGCGCACAAATAAATCATTTTTTTTATTAAAAAAATCTATATCGAATTTTATATTGCTTAATAAATTATGATTTTTTTAGACCAAATGTAATTATTTACAATTTAAATAAGCTCCATAAGTTATTAAAAGTATACTCCCACATAAAATAAATAAAATAAAATCAAAATAAAATTTAGATTAGATTATACCAAATAATCAAATTTTAAGAACCCAAAAATAACAAACTTTTAAAGGTTACGTCATTGCATAGGGTTAACTAAAGAAAGAATTCGTTATTGTTGTAAAGTAATGGATATTTTCAATTAATATTATTGATGATGACAAATTGTTAAATAAAAAAGAAAATCAAAATGACAATTATTGTCTACACAAATAGAAATCAAACAGATTAACAAGAAAAAGATCATGGATGTTATATTTTGGTCAAAATCATTCCGCAGTTTTAACTAAAGGAGGAGATTTATCAACAAAGATTTTATTTGTATTATTTTGTAATTTTATTTTTTGAGACTTTATTTTAATTTTATTTTATTCTATTACATTTTTAGTAAATAATAATTTAGAGTCTATAGTTTATTTTTTTTATTATATTAAAAAAGCAAAGTTTTAATTTTTGATGAAATCAAACGAGAAACAAAGATTTTTATTTCGGTATTCAATATATATATATATTATATTTAGGGTAGTTTATTATACCTATTAGATAAATTAGATAAGATACAGTTTTTACATGAAGTTGGCTAGATAAAAACTCATTTTTACTGGCTAGATAACCAAGTTTTCCCAAGGATGTAAATCGATACGCGCTTACTTTACACATGATTATATTTCATGTGACTGAAACGTTTATTTGTAGATTAACTAATTTAATTAATCAAAGTAATTAAATATATTTTGCATTATCGTATCTTACTATAACTTTAAATGCATCATATTCCAAACCTAGAAAAATTGCTCAATAGTCAAACAGCAAAAAAATTTTTGAGCTTTCAATCAGAAAACAACATAAAAATTAAACTACTAAACTCATAAAAAGTCAACTTTAAAAATGAAAAATATATATTAGAATAAATAATTTTTAAATATCCTCGATAAAAATATTCGTTATCCTCGTTATTATTATCATCTTAAGCTATGATCGAATTGCATTATTTATCATTTATTGATTTGTTTATTATTTGTAATTTTTTTAAAAAATAAAACATTAAACAAACCTGCTAATTCTTCAATTCTACGTTTTTTTATGCTCCAAAAATTTTGAAAGTTGGTGATTTACCACATTTTGAAGTAGTCAAAACTGTAGTTGTGAAATTTGTAGAATTTTTCCAGGTTGCGGATGTAGTTATTGTTGCGGTTGTCGCTGTTGGATATTATTATTATTATTATAATTTTTATTATTATCTTCATCTACTATTAATAATAAAATTGTATTATTGTTTAAATCCGACTCCTCACTTCTTTCGCTATAACTGTTAGCATTCAACAGTTAACTTTTCTTAATGTAATATTCAATATGCACATGTATATGTAACCTATTTAAAAGATTTACATTCCGGAGACAATCTTATTTATAATGAAAATGAACGAAAGAAATCAAAAATCTATCTTAATATTTGAAATGAAGAAACTGAACTACCAAAATATAAATCCATTGAATTACACAACACGATTAACTGAAATATAAATCTATTCGATCCACCAAACAATTACAGTGAACGCGGCTGCAAGAAAACCCAACAGCTGTCTATAAAGTCACTAAAGTAAGAAATCGATAAGAAATCAGTTTTGGAATATTGACTTATTTTTTAATAAATATTACTCACAAGAAATTTATTTCATTCGTGCCCACTGAAGCTATTATCTTTATCCTCATCATTCCCATTATTATCTTCATTATAATTATTTAAAACGTTAAAAATAAAATACAAATTATAATCTTCAACGTCATCAAGTTTTCTCTTCTTTCCCCATTTTTGTGATCCGGTTAAAGAATCTTCGTGATTTATTCCAATGCTTCCTTCAATTCACTACCGAAATCAATTTGTGGCCAAAGATGAAAGCATATCAAGAGCTGAATTAAATTCCTCAAGATTCATATTATCAAAGTGTTGTTGTAATTCTTGTTAATAAAATAAGAAAATATTAGTTAAAATAAATTGTTAAAAATATAAACCATTAATAAAATAGAATTGTTAATAGAAAAAGAAATTATTGGTAGAAATAAAATTTACTAGTAAAAAATCGAGAGTATTAAATGGGAGACTATTAGTAAAATTAAAAATTTAGAAAATAGAAAAGGTAGTATTTGTAAAAGAAAATTAGTAGTAAAATAATTAATAAATAAGAAATGATATAAATTGAAGTGTTAAAAAGAATATCGTTGACAATAATAGTATAAAGAAATCATAAGGTTAAAAATGTAGAAATATTAAAAAGAAGTTACAATGATGAAAAAAAAGGAAAATTGTCAGTAAAATAAAATTTGTTAATATATTAAAATTAAAGATAGAAATTATAGAAATTGTTAGTAAAATAGTGAAAGAATCTCCAATAAAATTGCCATTAGTTGAAAATATTTAATGTCAAAAGTAGAAAATATAGTTATTAACAAAATCGTTAATAAAAAAAAATAGATCGATTCATAATTGTGTTTAGATGCATGTTATTGAGAACTCGACATCTCCCGAGAGTTAGAATGCACGAAATATTCTATTTTTTTTGTTAATAAAATTAAAAGAAATGATATGATTTTTTAAAAAAATGTTATATTACTTGTGCAATTCTCAAAAATTTCTGTAATCCATTATCTTGATAGATAATTATATAAGTTCATGAATAAATAATTAATCGACCGGATCCAAAAGCAACATTGACAAGTTTCTTGGTTTCTCAAATTCCATGATCCCTCATTTGAGGATGCACGCTGAAACTTAAAAATAATAATATATATGTATATAAGAGAGAATCAAGAAAATTTCAGCATAGTCTAAATGTAAATGATATTCGTTGTATTTTAATGATAATACTTTACAATAAATTTCTTTGCTATAATTATATTTATAATAACAAGTAAGAGTTATAATTACTAATAAGCTTCGCTCAAAACTTTTGATAGAAAATGATAGTATATTGATGAAAATAAATTTTTTTTTAAGACTCTTATTTATAAAGATTTTGAAGACGAAATGATTACGTCAATAAATATTCTATGATAATATAAATAAATATACTAGGAAATGGCAAACCATTACAAGTCCGGAGCGTATAATATTGTGACATGTGATCGTTACGGTTTCATATTTTGCCAATTGCTGCATCAAAAATGTAACTTTGGTATCAACTTACTCATCCATTAAATGTTCTACGCCACGCTCCGGACAATAAATAAATATCTACAGACTAACTATTTATAATAAATAATAAATAATATACATTAAACCAACTAATATGAAAAATTTTTTGGAAAAATTTATTTATTGGTTTGATAATATCAATTTCAAAATAATTGTTGTAGAGTTATTTTAAAGTTTCCTCGATAAAATAATTGTATATATTATTATTATTGATCTGATTGGTCATGTGGGTGGACAGACGAACAAAAGGCCACTAGTATGCCTGACTACGAAATGCAAGTCCGGAGCGTATAATATTGTGACATGTGATCGGTATCCAATAATTGTTATCTAAAATTGGTATTGTCGCACCAAAAAAATTATCAATATTAACTGTCCTACGCTACGCTCCGGACAAAAATGTAAGTCCTCTGCTATGCTCCGGACAAAAAAATAATGATTACATACTGCCACAAACAATTGAAATAACTTTTAATTTTTTATCATTTAAATTAAATAATGAATAATTGTTTTGAAGTCTCAAAAATATGTCCCAAATGCAATTGAGAAAAGATTATCTGGGATTGGTAGCCATGTTCTCGCTATAACCAAGACTTTGAGCAACAAACAATTATTTTTTTATATAACATAATGAAANTTTTAAAGTTTCCTCGATAAAATAATTGTATATATTATTATTATTGATCTGATTGGTCATGTGGGTGGACAGACGAACAAAAGGCCACTAGTATGCCTGACTACGAAATGCAAGTCCGGAGCGTATAATATTGTGACATGTGATCGGTATCCAATAATTGTTATCTAAAATTGGTATTGTCGCACCAAAAAAATTATCAATATTAACTGTCCTACGCTACGCTCCGGACAAAAATGTAAGTCCTCTGCTATGCTCCGGACAAAAAAATAATGATTACATACTGCCACAAACAATTGAAATAACTTTTAATTTTTTATCATTTAAATTAAATAATGAATAATTGTTTTGAAGTCTCAAAAATATGTCCCAAATGCAATTGAGAAAAGATTATCTGGGATTGGTAGCCATGTTCTCGCTATAACCAAGACTTTGAGCAACAAACAATTATTTTTTTATATAACATAATGAAATTTACACATTTTCAAAATTAAAAAATAAATGCCGAAAAGGCTTTTTGTGGCACTCTTTTAGATATGCTGCAAAACAGAAAATTTCTATTATTCTTATTATTCTTCTTGATAAGTGATTTGTAATCCAGGTAATCTGATGCCAGTATTCAATTAGTACCCATGACAAATTAATTAATACAATTGATTACATGACATCAGAATATCATATTATATATTCACCCTTTTACTATTTTAATTTCTTTGCATCAATGTTATTTTTTTTCTGTGCAATTATTACATCAGACTTAATAGCTTTCAAAAAATCATTGTAATAATTATGTCATTTATTATCTAGAATCGATCAACAGAAAAAAATTTTTTTCATTTCAAAAACCCAATCCCCTTTTTTTCAATTTTTCAAAAAAAATTTTTTTCAAATTTCAAAATCTCTCGAAATCTCTCAAATAAAAAGAAATAACAATTAAAAATGTCTTCAAGTAAAAAATTTGTAAAAAATCATTTATCGGGTAATCATATATTTATTAATGTAGTCCCATATTATAATCACCTTTTATAAAACTTTTCGTGTTAACTACTTTTTTTTTAAACCTATTTTATAACTCCAGTTCACGAAGAAAATAAAAGAAAGGAAAGGGATGAAAGAAGGTTAAGATTGAAAGAGGCGAGAAGATTGAAAGCGAAAGAAGTTAATGAAGAGTGGCGTCAGAGGTGTTGGATGGAAGACTATGAACATTATTTAGAGAATGATTTCAATTATAGAGATTTTGACGAAATAATGAAGTTGCCCTTTCTTGAAGATAGAATTTTCTATCTTGATAAGTTGCTAAACAATGTAAGTAATATGAAATAATATATAATTATTTATAATAGTAATGTATAATACTTATATTTATGTTTATAATATTATAGGAAATAAGACTTAAAGACTTAATTATCGAGGATGAAATGACAGAAGGGGATGTGTCAAAAAGAAAAAAAGTTGTGACATGGGGTGAGAATACCATATATGAATATAAAGAAAAAAGAACAAGAAGAGAGAAGTTGTGGGGATTTGTAAAGAAAGTATTTGCGAAGTTGGGAGAACGAAGAGTCTATTGAGAAGTTGAGAAGTCAAGAAGTTGGGAAGTTGAGAAGTTGGGAAGCTGAGGAGTTATATTTTATAAATATTTTTAATGATTTTAAATAAAATTATATTTGAATTTAAAAAATTTTCATGCTTTCGTTTATATTGATTATTATCGTTGTTATAATTATTGAATTTCAAATTATTAAAGTTAATTATTATTAAACAATCATTTTTTCAAAAATTTACTTCTATAATTTTCATTTCTCATTTTCAAGTTCTTTGTGAAATAAATGGCAAAGTGGGCAGGTGTTGACATATCATACAATCATTGACATCAAAAAAGGAAATAACATCAACTTTACCAACAAGTAACAACTCTTCACTATCGATCTTATGATAGCAAATAAATGGCATAGCGATAAAAGATATGCAAACAAGAACTGGTCGGAAATATCCTATATCTCTCAAGTTGACACTGACATGTTTGAGATTTCAAGATGCACATTACTGGAATGAAATATTCATTTTGACTTGATTGCATAAAAAATTATCATCTTGCTGAATATCTGTTTGCCAAAAGAATTAGAAAGATGGCTGCCTTTCTACCATCTCAGCTGAAACTGGATCTTAATTACGAACAAAAAATAGAAGCAAAAGTCATTGAACCTCCAATTGGATTTGAACACAATATTATTGTTTCTCCCTATGCGAAAGAATATAAATTGTTCTAGTGGATTTTAAGATTTTATATTTTTGATTGATCATTGTTATTATAATATATATATAATGGTTGCATTAAATAAGTATCGGGTTATTAAGATGGTGAAGCAATAATAAAAGATCATAATATGAATAATTAGTTGAAAGTTATATAATTAAATTTTATAATTTTTTCATATCAGGAATGCACAATTTATATTTCCTTTAAAAAATTTTATATTTTATTTTATTGCCAAGTTTTTTTTATATCGTATCATATTTCGTTTGACAATTATCATTTTATTCCTTTCCTGTAGCACAATAGATTATCAAACGAGATTAATTTAATATTTATTATAATTAGGTGTGTGTGAAATATTACATAAGTGTATGGCATATGGAAAGGTGGATGTGTGGGTGTGTGTAGGATAATAATATTTTATTGATAGATATTAATTATAAATAAATGCTTATTATTTATCATAAAAATTATATATGTATTTTTGAAAATGTAAGTATGAATGTATTATAAATAAATAATCTAATAGTTTTTATATTATGTATTTAATTAATTTCGCAATAATAAAAAAAATAATATGAATTTTACTTTAATTTGAAGAATTCTTGGTAATAGTGTCACAGGCTGCAGAGTATTTTGAACAATTTCTCAAATCAGTCTCTCAGTTTGCATCACACAAACAAATAATAATACGCTCTATCTGCCAGTAGGTCAAGCAATCAATCAATCTAAACTTGCCTATCTCAAAACAGATAATAAATATATAATAAATAATAATAATAATCAAATAATAATCAAATTAATCATGAAGGCACAGTGAGTAAGGTGGAGTAAAAGTAGTAACGCAGTATCAAACAATATTTAATAATATTTCACAATATTACGACACAAAGTATAAGTTTATTAAATATAAAATATAAAGTTTTAAAAGCAAAGTATCATTTAACAACAGAAATATTACAGCGTGACGTATCTTTCCTGTTCCTGAATGAAGTTTACTTTTCTATTTAATATTTATTAAAGTATTTTGAATTATTCTGAATTATTTCTAATTAATTAATTGTTATATTCTAACTGTAATTTTATTAACTGGCTTGTAACTGACTATTGAAACTTACTCCCGACAACAGTCGTATTTATACTTTCTCTTTTGTTTACACTTCATCCTTGTACTTCATACTTCATCCTTTGTGCGTCATCCTTCATCCTCGCACGATATTCTTCATCCTTGTATAGCGTTCTTCANGAACAATTTCTCAAATCAGTCTCTCAGTTTGCATCACACAAACAAATAATAATACGCTCTATCTGCCAGTAGGTCAAGCAATCAATCAATCTAAACTTGCCTATCTCAAAACAGATAATAAATATATAATAAATAATAATAATAATCAAATAATAATCAAATTAATCATGAAGG
The DNA here is from genome assembly GCA_003547095.1 of Diversispora epigaea. Classification (NCBI taxonomy): domain Eukaryota; kingdom Fungi; phylum Glomeromycota; class Glomeromycetes; order Diversisporales; family Diversisporaceae; genus Diversispora; species Diversispora epigaea. The sequence continues at coordinate 517,862 of PQFF01000123.1, forward strand.
CACAGTGAGTAAGGTGGAGTAAAAGTAGTAACGCAGTATCAAACAATATTTAATAATATTTCACAATATTACGACACAAAGTATAAGTTTATTAAATATAAAATATAAAGTTTTAAAAGCAAAGTATCATTTAACAACAGAAATATTACAGCGTGACGTATCTTTCCTGTTCCTGAATGAAGTTTACTTTTCTATTTAATATTTATTAAAGTATTTTGAATTATTCTGAATTATTTCTAATTAATTAATTGTTATATTCTAACTGTAATTTTATTAACTGGCTTGTAACTGACTATTGAAACTTACTCCCGACAACAGTCGTATTTATACTTTCTCTTTTGTTTACACTTCATCCTTGTACTTCATACTTCATCCTTTGTGCGTCATCCTTCATCCTCGCACGATATTCTTCATCCTTGTATAGCGTTCTTCATCTTTCATTCTCATACAAGGATAATAATCACCTGAAAGTTCATCTAGTGTCACAGAATATCATCCCCCGTGACATTTCACCTGATTACCAATTTACTTCACCACAATAGAAATAACTGTAGTTAATTGATGTTCGAAAAATTAATTGAATTGAATTAAACAATTTAAAATTTATTTCGACAAAATTTGTATTTATTTTAATTTATTATGCAATAATCAAATAAATTGAATAAATTTCATCATCATTTCATTTTGAATTTTTAATTATCAATATAAATTTATTTATATAAATAGAAATATATATACAAAAAGCAAAAAAAAATTAAAAAAAAATATTTGTATATAAAAAAAAAACAAAAGTTTTTACAATAACTTAAAACCTATCACATTCATTGTTGACATCATCACTATTATTATTATTGATGTTATTATTATTGATATTATTATTATTATTGTTCAAAATATGCATTAATAATATTAATAGTAATATTATTATTATTATTATTAATGTTATTATTATTATTATTTTGTTGCTGTTGTTGTTGTTGTTGTCGATGTTGTATCAACAACATAGTATAATTCCTTTGTAAGGTATTATACTGTAATTGTATCATTTGATGATGTCGACAATGATTATCCCTCTCTCTTTGTAGATTACGATATTGTTATTGTTCTTGATCTTGTTCATTTTCTAGTTGTTGTTGTAGTTGTTGTCGGATTTGTTGTAGTTGTTGTTATTGTTGTTGTTGTTGTTGTTGTTGTTGTTGTTGTTGTTGTTGTTGTTGTTGTTATTGTTGTTGTTCTTGTTGTTCTTATTGTTGTTGTTGTTGTTATTGTTGTTCTTGCTGTTCTTGTTGTTCTTGTTGCCCTTCTTTCAGTTATCAAAATTCAAAATAATAATTAGTAAAAATTAATTTAAATTGATTTGAAATTAAAAAATAATTTTATTGCTTATTATTTACCTTGTACAACATTATTATTTTTAGGCCGCCCACGTCCTCTTTTGAGTGGGCGACCTGGAATGGTTGGTGATGGTTGAGGTGCCACTATTATTTATAAAAAAAGAATAATAAAATTTTTTTATTGATAATATTATTAATAATGCACAATAATGTTTGTAAAAAATAAAAAAGAAATATTTAGTTTTTTAATAATTAATATTTTTTTTTAGATAAAGAGCAGAGAAATAATAATAATATTATTGTTATCTCTAATGGCAATTCTTTTGGATCTTCAGAGGGTTGTATTTTCATTAATTTTTCTTTTTGGCATGTTTTTGAAGGGATGAATTTTTGAAAATGAGAAAATTTGGAGATCTTTTATACATTTTTTTTTTCAATTTTTTATATTTATTACTTTATTTTTTTTTTACTGTAAATTATGTTATATTTAAATTTTTATTAATTAACAGTAATTTATACAATCATCCTGCGCAATAATAATTACATCCGGTCAGTCAAAAAAAAACAAAAAAAGGAAAGCATGCATTGTTAAAAAAGGTTATGTAAATCATGATCCATTAAATAAGATTTATAAAAAAATGATTAAATTTCTCAATATTTTTATTTAATGTGAATATTATAAATGTGAAACATTCCAAAATTGTATTTTTATTGTAAATNTAATGCACAATAATGTTTGTAAAAAATAAAAAAGAAATATTTAGTTTTTTAATAATTAATATTTTTTTTTTAGATAAAGAGCAGAGAAATAATAATAATATTATTGTTATCTCTAATGGCAATTCTTTTGGATCTTCAGAGGGTTGTATTTTCATTAATTTTTCTTTTTGGCATGTTTTTGAAGGGATGAATTTTTGAAAATGAGAAAATTTGGAGATCTTTTATACATTTTTTTTTTCAATTTTTTATATTTATTACTTTATTTTTTTTTTACTGTAAATTATGTTATATTTAAATTTTTATTAATTAACAGTAATTTATACAATCATCCTGCGCAATAATAATTACATCCGGTCAGTCAAAAAAAAACAAAAAAAGGAAAGCATGCATTGTTAAAAAAGGTTATGTAAATCATGATCCATTAAATAAGATTTATAAAAAAATGATTAAATTTCTCAATATTTTTATTTAATGTGAATATTATAAATGTGAAACATTCCAAAATTGTATTTTTATTGTAAATATATAAAATAATAAATTGTATTGTTTATTAATTATATTTATTTATTATTCTAGAAAAATAAGCTTTTTTCATTTAATTAATTGATCTGATGTAATTTATTTGACACAAGTTTGTAAATCCATAAGCTTTTTTTCAATAATGAACAAATGACATCAGATTGTCAATGACCTCTTTTTTTTCTTAAAAACATTTTTATCATTTTTTTTAATAAGTGCAAAAGAAAAAAAAATTGATTTTTTACCCTAATTACAATATTAAACAAAAACTATCTTATTAAAATTGTTTATTAAAAATATTTGTTATTAAGATGACCCCCAAAATAATAATAATAATAATAATAATAATAATAATAATAATAACAACAACAACAACAACAACAACAACAATAATAATAATAATAATAATAATAATAAACAATAATCCATTACATTTACTACTATTATCAGTCCAAATGTTTATTTATGATTTTCCTTTCTTTTTTTTTGAAAAAAAATATTAAAAATAAATAATATAAAATTTAGATAACGAAGTAACAAAAAAATAAAATATTACTCAATTTTCTTATCGATTAAATGACTGTCTGTTGGGATTATTTCTGCTGCTTAATTGATTGTTGAATTTTAAGATCGATTATTTAATTAGATTGTTAATTTTATTTTAATTGTTAAATTTATTTTTTTTTCATTTTATTAGCATATTATATTATCATAAGTTTTTTATATTTTTAATAAAATTATATATTTATAAAATGAAATAGTTTCTAGTATTGTTTTCCTGGTGGTCAATATTTTTATTCAGACGAAAATTATAAAAAGATATGGTTTATTATGACATTCTAATCGATTAATTTAATTTCTAATTTTATGATTTCTCTGGAAGAAATTGAATAATGAAACCGAAGAGAAATCTTAATGAAGATCAAATAAAAGTAGTAAAGTGAGAGATTTTTTTGATTTTATTTGAATGATTAATAATTTCGTGAAATTATTAATTATACTATTCTTGTTATAAAATAGATAAAAAAAATAGAAACGTGTGAAAAAATATTTTGTGTTCTAATATAGACTTTCATCAAAATCACCAATTTCACCAATTTTGAAGTTGAATATGTTCATTTCACATTTCTATATTCTATATTTAACATGAATACAATTATCAAAGAGAATTATTCTTTGCAAATATTTAATTTTTTATTATTCTTATTCTTTGTCTTCAGCTGTGATTAACATATTTGCAAGACTAATTGATTTGGTTGTCGAGAGTATTAAAAAATTGATAAAAGATGAGACAAGTCGGAATCAAAAAAAAATATATTTGGAACTAAATAATTCATTTTTTTTTCTAAAAAATAAATACAGTTATTTCAGTTATAATAATTATCATAATTTAAGTTAATAAATAAAAAATCTCAACAAATTACTATATCTTAAATTTTATATTATTTTTTTACAAGATATTTTTAAATATTTTTTACTTGAGGCTCAGAAACACTAAGATAAAAAAAAGTTTATAAATAAATTAAAAAAAAATAATCATTAAATTAAGTCAATAAATTAATAAAAATTAATAATTTTAATAAAATTTTAATTATTTCTTGAAATTTTGTTCATATAAATATAAATATCAGCATTTTTTTTTATTAAGCTTTTATTCATTATTCAATTTTTCACAACCATTTTTCCTTGCCCTCTTTTTTGAGATAGATATAATTTTATCATCATGAATTTCAAACTTAGTTACATATAACTTAAAATAAGAACTTTAAGTTTAGGTGATTTTTGGTTCTAAAATTAAAAATCAAGATGATGAGATAGTGATAAAGATGATAAAAATGATAAGCTATTATTATTTTATTTTTATGCAGTTAAAATTTAAATATGCAAATTTAAATATTTAAATTTAAAAAACATATAAATTTAAATTACAAAATATATAAAATTTTATTTTAATAGTATTTAAAATTGCATCGACACTTTTAAATGACAATATAATAATTAAATAATGTAACTAGAGTAAGGATGGTAGACACAATACGAATTAAGCCAGGAATTTAGCCAGATTTAATTTAGCCAATTGAACCTGGAATTTAGCCACAGCGCAATCAGGCACAATGGCTAAATTCTGGCGCAAAGGTTAAATAATGGCGCAATTCTGATTGGCTGGCACAATTATAAAATTTATTAAATAATTATTTTTAAATTTTTAAAAATAATTAATTTTAACTTTAATTTCAAATTAATTTATATAACTAGAAGCGATTTTCTACTATAATATTCTCATGACAGATCGAAAGATCTGGTTCTTAGCTACAAGATGATATATATTTCATTTCTGTAACATTAAAATTGATCAAATTATAGCTATTTTAAAACAATATATTAAAACATCAATATCAGTAAAATTAATTAATAATTTTATTTGATCAACCTTTTGCCACGTGACCAAAATTGTGCCAGCCAATCAGAAATTGCACCTGAATTTAGGCAGAAAAAAATTAATTAGCCTTTGAGCCAGAATTTAACTGGTGCAATTTAATTAGCCTTTGAGTCAGAATTTAGCCAGAATTTAGCTGGCGCAAAATTAATTAGCCAAAGGCGCAATTATTGAGCCAGCCTTCATATCAATTGAGCCTTCCACCCTTAGACTCATTAGACAAATCATGAATTACCTTTGTGCGAGGATCTATTAATTTTCCATTACATTTCGGACAATTACATAAAACTAATCTACTACTATTTGATGGTTGATTTGAGGTTAATTCTTCACCAAGTATATTAGAAATTGATCTATTTCTACTATTTCTATTTCTATCTGAAGATGTATCATCTTTATATAATACGGAAGCTAATGATCTTTTTCTTACCATTTTTCTTCCTTTTTTTCCTAAATTAATATTATTTTTTCTTGAAATTTTTTAAAAAATAAAAAGAAATATTCTAAAAATATTCTAAAAATATTCAAAAAATCAATAAATAATAAGATCAGAAAAAAATTAATAAGATTTCTGAATCCAAAATTATTTTGATGTAAGAATAGCATAAGAATAGTGTAAGAATAATGTAAAAATAGCGTAAGAATAATGTAAAAATAGCATAAGAATAATGTAAAAATAATAAAATTTGCAAATAAAAGTGTCTTTTTTTCGCTCTTACTTTAATTCATTACTTTCCCAATTACTCTCTAAAACATCCAATTACTTTCTGAAATATACTTGATTACATTTTTTTCTATTTTTTGCTATACTTTTTTTATACTTTTTTCATTCTGCTTTTTTCTTCTACTTTTTATATACTTTTATATACTTTTTTCATTTTATTTTTTCGCGTTTTCTCTTTTCTCCTTTTTTTTCATTCTTCTTTCTCTTTTCTCCTTTTTTTTTTCATTCTTCTTTCTATTATTTCTTATTTTTTCTTTCTTCTTTCTATTATTTCTTTCTTCTTTCTATTATTTCTT